>OZ030026.1:50969797-51369797 GCA_964023405.1 Apodemus agrarius | reverse complement strand
CAGAGAAACCCTGTCTCGGAAAAACAAACAAACAAACAAACAAACAAATAGGAAAATAATAACCCTGACCTACTGGGTTTTTTTTCTTTCTTTCTTTCTTTCTTTCTTTCTTTCTTTTTTTTTTTTTTTTTTTTTGTTTTTCGAGACAGGGTTCCTCTGTGTAGCCCTGGCTGTTCTGGAACTCACTCTGTAGACCAGGCTGGCCTCGAACTCAGAAATCCGCCTGCCTCTGCCTCCCAAGTGCTGGGATTAAAGGCGTGTGCCACCACCGCCTGGCGTAGAGGTTCTTTTAAAAGTAATCTAAAAGTAGAACTGCCACATGACCTAGCAATACTACTTTTGTGCACATACCCTAAGAGAGAGATACTTGTACTAATGCATTCAAGGAAGTGGTACCTGCCTGAAACTATCAATTGCTGAGTAGATAGTGAAAGCTTGGTACTTATCTATACAGTGGAATCTCATTCATGGGTAAAGAATGAAATGAAATTGGAAGGAAAAGAGTGAGGTAACCCAGACTCAGGATGACAAACACCTAAGGTTCTCCCTTTTATGCAGCTCCTATCTACACATTTGTATAGTGGTGCACTTGACACTGTATGCTATAAGGGTCAGGTCAATGGACAGGGGGTCACTCAAGTGAGCGAGGTGATACTACAACCCATCAGCTATGAAGCTGGAAGGGAAGGAACGCTGAAGATAAAAAAAAAATGTCTAACCGGGGAGTGGTAGGACAGGGATAAACAGTGGAAGAAATAACCAAACACAAGCATATATGAAATATCCATCTAGAAAGTCATACTTATTTCAAGTATAAAGTTTAGAGTACGAATGGAGCCACCCTCAATGGATGAACAATATTCCCACAAGAAGTCACGGGTTACTAATGAAGAACCACCTGCCAACTGCAGGACATGCCACAGAGGTCACCTGTCAAATGCAATCTGTTACATCGTGCTTGGCTGCCTAGCAGAAATTGTTCAGACCCTATCGCTGAAGTTACTGCACATTTTTTTTTTTTTTTTTTTTTTGCCACAGGGTACAGAGAAATCAAGCTGGAACTGAAAGATGCATACCTACTGGCTAGCCTCATAATGCCATAATGTAGGCTGACAGGGAAGAAATACCAACAGTCTTGTGTAAGTATATGTCCTGTGAACTTTAAATGACAACCTATCAGGCAACATGTACCTTAATAGTAAAATAGTGGAATAAATATTAGGGAGCTGAATTTCTGATGGGATTAGAGGCCATTACCACAGGAGGAAACTCATGTCTGCCCCCCCTCCTTGCTTCCTTTCTCTCTTACTTCTCAATGCTTTTTTTAAAATAACAAAATAAAATGTAATAACATAAAACACAAACCATATCAATGTTGAACAAGGCAAACTAACAAAAAGAGGTACAAGAATCAGAGACCCACCTGTTCAGACCCTCCGGAGGCTCATGAAACACTAAACTGAAAGCTATATATGCAGAGGACCTGGTGCAGACCGGCTTAGACCCAATGCTTGCTGCCTCAGTTTCTGTGGTTCCTATGAGCTCTGCTCAATTGATGCGGAGGGCTCGTTCTCCTGGTTTCCTCCATCCTCTGGCTTCTGCACTCTTTCTGCCCTTCTCTTGAAGGGTTTCCTGAGCTCGAGGGAAGGGGTTGATGGAGATATCTCTTTTAGCCGCTCTCCACGTATTGTCTTGCTGTGAATCTCTGTATTCATGCCCATGTGCTGTGGGAAGAAGCCTATCTGATAAGACAACAATCTATGAATATAGCAGAATATCATTTTATCAAGTTTTTTTTTTGTTTTTTTTTTTTTGTTTTTTGTTTTTTGTTTTTTTTAGACCAGTAGTATTTGATTTTACCCTAGGTCCCTGGGATAGCTGGTCTCTGGTTCTTGGTCACCCACTATTGGGTATGGATCCCATGTCATGGAGAGGATCTTAAGTCAAATGTCATTGGTTATCCCCACAGGCTTTGAGCTACCATTGCCCTAGCATGGTTTGCATGCAGGAGAGACTGTAGATCAAATGGTTTGTGGCTGGGTTGGTATTGACACTTCTTTTTTCATAGCCTGCCAAGTACCTTCCCAAACCAAAGACACTAGATGCAGTGAGAGCTCTATGTAGGCACCAGCTCTCTCTCAATGTCCAATGAGTTGTCTGGATGCTGTTAAGAATGGGTTTGCTTTCAGTTCTCAGATAACAGCCTATTGTTTTGGCAACATCCTGGGATTTCTATGGGACCCCTTTGGCCAACAACTCAATTGGATGTGTCCCCGTACTGGAAGTTTTGTTTGTTGACAAGAAATGCTGTACTGGCTGGTTCTGTGTGTGTCAACTTGACACAGGCTGGAGTTATCACAGAGAAAGGAGTTTCAGTTGGGGAAGTGCCTCCATGAGATCCAGCTGTGGGGCATTTTCTCAATTAGTGATTAAGGGGGGAGGGCCCCTTGGGGGTGGAAGCATCTCTGGGCTGGTATTCTTGGGTTCTGTAAGAGAGCAGGCTGAGCAAGCCAGGGAAAGCAAGCCAGTAAGAAACATCCCTCCATGGCCTCTGCATCAGCTCCTGCTTCCTGACCTGCTTGAGTTCCAGTCCTGACTTCCTTTAGTGATGAACAGCAGTGTGGAAGTGTAAGCTGAATAAACCCTTTCCTCCCCAACTTGCTTCTTGGTCATGTTTGTGCAGGAATAGAAACCCTGACTAAGACAGATGCATACCTAGTTCTTCAAACCCAGTTTAAAAGCCTATGGCTGGTGAGGCCATAGGTCCTGGGGGAAGAGGAACTTATTACTATCTTGACATGGTCACCATGTCAAACCATCTTGTAAGCACTCACAACCAGAGATCAATGCTCGACACACTGACCAATTGCCATGAATAAGTAACGGTAGAGATCCCTAAATGGGTCGTTCCTTCCCAGGACCAGGGAATAGTGCGGAAGAGTAGAACATGGACAAAGGATGAAAAAAAAAGTGCTGCAAAACCATGTGAAAAGTGGCCGAGCGTAGTGGACTACGCCTTTAGTCCCAGCACGGGAGGCAGAGGAAGACAGAACTCTGAGTTAGCGGACAGCCTGGTCTACACAGTTCCAGAACATCCAGGGCTATACAACAGACACTGTCTGAAGAAAAAAACGATGTGTGTCAGGTATGTTAGGAACTCACTGCATCTATGGTTATCCGTACCAGATTGGACCTGTGAGCATTTAATCACGAATAAGGGAAAGAGACATGAATCTCCACATATCCAGTAAGGAGCCAGTGACAATTCATGGCAGTTGGGGACAAACAGTCATCTTTCAGTGGCCGAGACAACTTGCTCTTCAGAAGATAATTTCTAATGAATGCTTGAGCAAGAAACTTGAGTTAGTCGTCTCGGTGGGGACACATGTAAGACATGGGAGAAAGAAGGGGACTTGTTAAGGGTCCCAGCACAAGAGGGAGTGCGAAGACAAGAAATGGGGGAGAGAAAAGAGCGAATGTGTATAAAACTGTCAGAAAAAATTAGAGCAAGAAGGGACCGGAGAGGAGGCTCAGCAGTTACGATCTCTTGCCTGTCTTCAGAGCTGACTTCAGTTCCCAGCACCTATCTCAGCCGTCTAACAACCTAGAACTCCAAGGATCTGATAATTATGCCCTCCACAGGCACTCGTATAAATAAATATACACTCACCAATAACAATTTTTTATCACCCCCCCAAAAAACCCCCCCTGCAAATCACATGGTTTGTGCATTTTAATCCTGGACATTGGAAGTCAGAGGCAGGTGAATCTGTGTTTGAGGCCAAGCTATATGGAGTTAGTATAGAACTGTACTGTAAGACCCTTTCTCAAACAAACAAATACAAACAAACCAAAGAAACAAAAACAAAACAAAAAACAAACCAAAACCTGTAAAACACATATTCAAAAATCTCATTGAGCCAGAGGTAGTGGTGTAAGTTTTAATTCCAACTCTTTGGAGGCAAAGGCGGGAACTGTGTGAGCTCTAGGCCAGCCAAGCCTACACAGTGAGATCCTGTCTACAAACAAAATAGAAACAAAACACTCTTATTCGAACACATACACTGAAAAGCACAAAATATAAAATTTATACAAACAGCAGAAACATTCGATTTTTCACATAAATGTAAGGATTGCAAAGGAATAATAATTTTTTTTTAAAATAACATATGATAGTGAGAACGGACTTTAAGAAGCTTACATTTTCACTTTCAAATGAACCACACTTACCAACAAACTAGATAAAGTCTACTGTTTTATTACAAATGTATTTCAGTTCAATGAATCCAACAGCTCTACAGTAAAGCAGAAAAAGCACTACCTCACTTCATTAAACAATACTGAAATTAATTAATCAAACTTACAGCACCTCGATGCAAACCTTTTTTAATACGGTTGTGGTCGCTATTGTTAGAGATAGTGACTTGGGGAGCCTCAGCAGTTCAAGCACCAGGCAATATAGACAAGCAAAATCATGACATTATTCACCAAATCTTATTTCAGAACCATGAAAAAACAATAATGCAAACTAAAGATCTCATATAAGAATCAAACAATGATAAAATGCTCTTAATTTTACTGGACTCCAGGTTATTTCCAGAAATATTCTGTGCAAATAAATTTGCTCAGTCTCCAATTTATTATTCCTATAAGATTAGACTACATGATAATATTTTGTATTTTTTTTTTTTTTAAAAAAACCCACAACTTTCTCCTATTTGGACATAATTTTTTAAGACGTATTTTCTTCCTCTGTATGTATACTGCGTGTGTTCTATACCTACGCAGGCCAGAGGGCATCACAGTTCTTGGATTTGGAATGAAGCCACACAATGCTGATCCTGAGATACAAACGGATCCTCTGGCAGAGCAGCGTGGGCTCTGGACAGCTGGTCTACCTCTCCGGCCTTGTTTTCGTCTTGCAAAGAAAATTCCACTTGCTTGTAACTGGCTCGTCCTAAACCTCCCATGTGGTGCTCAAGTCCACTCTCTCCATCACAATTCTCTAATCTTTACCATCCTCACCTCGCCCAGTGCTAGAATAAAAGGCGTGTCCTACCATGCCCAGTGCCATAGGGTTTTATCCTATATATGCTTGCGTATCAAGGATACAACTACACTTTTTGAAGGTTTCAGTTGTTCTCCTTAAGAATATACATTTTAAATAATGAGTTTATATGTGAGCCTACATGTGGAATTCAGAGGTACCTTTTTGGGAATAATTTTCTATTTCTACTCTATGGGTCCCTGGGACGGAACTTAGATTATCAAGCCTAGTGACAAGCCCCTTTAGCCTTCTCGTGAGCTGGTCTCACTTTTCTTCCATACATGTGACACGTGCACAGACAAGGCCACCAGATACACTGCTGAAAATCTGTCACTTCCTTTCTGTCAGCTCTTTCGTGTATATGAAGGTATGTGGAACACATAAAAGCTTCTCTGTTCTTACATGTGTAAGGTTTCTCTCCAATGAATCCTTTCATGCTTCACAAGGTAGCTACAATCACTGAAGGCTTTTCCACATTTTTTACACACATAGGGTTTTTCTCCAGTGTGAATTCGTTCATGACGGTAACGGGCACTCTGATGTGTAAAGGCTTTTCCACAATGCTTACATATGTAAGGTTTCTCTCCAGTGTGAGTTCTTTCATGGTTTCGAAGGTATGTGGAACACCTAAATGCTTTTTCACAATATTTACATGCATAGGGTTTCTCTCCAGTGTGAGTTCTTTCATGATTGTGACAAGCCTTGCGTTGAATGAAGCCTTTCCCACAGTGCTTGCATGGATACGGTTTCTCCCCAGTGTGGATCTTCTCATGACTGATAAGATGACTGGAATGAATGAATGCCTTGCCACACTTTTTACATACATACGGTTTCTCTCCAGTATGAATTCTTTCATGACTATACCGGGTACTGGAATGGGTGAAGGCTTTTCCGCAATGCTTGCACGTGTAAGGTTTCTCTCCAGTGTGAGTCCTTTCATGGTTGCGCAGGCATGTGGACCATGTAAATGCTTTCCCGCACTGCTTACACACGTAGGGCTTCTCTCCAGTATGAGTTCTTTCATGATTGTAGCAGGCATCCCGCTGGATGAAGGATTTCCCACACTGCTTACACGCGTAAGGTTTCTCTCCGGTGTGGATTCTTTCGTGGTTGCGAAGGGACGTGGAACAAGTAAATGCTTTCCCGCACTGCTTGCACACGTAGGGCTTCTCTTCGGTGTGAATTATTTCGTGTCTGTAGCAGGCACTGTGGTGGCTGAAGGCTTTTCCGCAATGCTTACACGTATATGGTTTCTCTCCGGTGTGAATTCTTTCGTGGACGAGAAGGTGTGCGGAACGTATGAAGGCTTTGCCACACTGCTTACACACATACGGTGTATCTCCGCTGTGAATTCTTTCGTGTTTCTGGAGGTAGGAATAGTGTCTAAAGGCTTTCCCACACTGGTTACACACATAACATTCCTCGCCCGTATGGATTCTTTCATGGTAGACAAGCTGGCTGAAATGGACAAAAGCTTCTCCACATTGCTTACACAGAAATGGTTTCACTCCAGTGTGGATTTTTTCATACATCTGAAAATAAGCGTATCTCTGGATGGCTTTTTCAAACTGATGATATGTACCTTCACTGTAAATTCCCTCATAATTCTGATGAGAAGCGAGACTCCTATGGGCTTCATTAGGTGGATTCTTTTGATAAACCATCTCTCCAGGACCTCCTGGTATGCGGAATGGCTCAGAAGAAGTGACATCTGCATGACGCTTCTCATACGGAAAAGCTACGTGCTCAAGCCCCTCATTCTCAAATGGCTGCTCTCCAGTTTCATCCGGGAGACGCGCATGCGAAGGGGAGCAGCCGCCGATGCCTCTCGCACACACGCTGCTTTCGTACACGGCTCTTGTGGAAGGCTTGTCCCGAATCCGGTGGTGGGCTTCTCCACACTGACAACTATCTTCATATTGACGATCCCTCCCAATCATCTGAGTTCTGCAAAAAATGAAAAGAGCATAACTAACAGTTTGTGAATAGTCAGGAAAAGCGCCAGGGGCTGGAGCTGTGGCCCGCTTCGGCTAATTCCAGCTAACAGAGTGCCCAGGAGGCAGCAGCAGAGTGGGACCAGCTTTACGGCCCACGTAGAAAGAGCCTGTTCTAAGTTGAGTTTACTCTTACAAGGATTTTTTTCTTCGGGAGTTTGGAACCTTGTGGGTTCCTCCTGTTCCACTAGAATACCCTGCACCCATTCCTATAGAGGTAAGACTAACGCGATTCCATGGGCTATGTAAAAAAACAAAAACAAAATAAAATAAAAAAAGAAAAGAAAGAAAGAAACCCTTCTTTTAAAAAGACAGGAAGCTGCCAGAAGACGGAAGTGAGGAAGGATGCTGGAGAAGTTGGGAAGGACGGAGGACAGACCTATGAGGAGATACGTTGCATACATGTATGAGATTGTCAAAGAGTACGTTTTTAAAAATGTCTATACCAGTTAACAATGGGGGATACGACTTATGCAAAGGATGTGGATCAAGCTTGATCCAACTGAAATATATGACTATCCTTCATGAAATTTACTGAAGCTAGATCCCAACTTAAAACTAAAGTTCACTGTACTCGATATATATCCAAATCCTATAGTAAACCTGATAAAAATTATATTAAATACTTTTGTGCATGAAGAGAAGGTTGTATATATACAACGTCTTACATTGCTTAATGTAACACATTTAGGAAATATTAATAGATTAAAGAGATGGAATCCTCAGGGCTGGAGAGATGGCTTAGCGGGTAAGAGCACTGACTGCTCTCCCGAAGGTCCTGAGATCAAATCCCAGCAACCACATGGTGGCTCACAACCATCCGTAATGAGATCTGATGCCCTCTTCTGGTGTGTCTGAAGACAGCTACAGTGTACTTATATATAATAATAAATAAACCTTTAAAAAAAAAAGAGATGGAATCCTCAACAATTCTGGATGCACAAACTCAGTGCATGTTTTAGAGAAATTTGTCAAAGAACCAATTTACATGCAGATGTAGTTGAATCATTGGTTTTCATATTTCCTAAAACAAATTGCAAACATTTGATACCAGTCCCCCTCTTTGAATGTGGATTACCGCAGGTGACTTCTGACATTTGCATGATCCTCTTCAATGTTTTCTTCTGTTTTCCCTGGAAGCAAATCAAAAGAAATCATATGACTTATCCAACACTAGAAAACACGTACGGTCAGACTTTTACTCCAGTCTGACGTGACCTGCTCCTTCACCATCATGCCCCCTTTCCACATTCAAGTCAGGAAACTACACAGACAAGCAAGACACGGCTGTTCTCTCACGGAAGAAGCAGAAGAGTCAATGTTCTTACCTATGGAGATGAGGTTCAGAAAGGTCTCTGTCATTACATCTCTGTAGAGCTTCTTCTGACTGAAATCCAACAGAGCCCACTCCCCTGGACTGAAGTTCACAGCCACGTCCTCAAAGGTCACTGGCTCCTAAAACAATAGGGAAATGGTTAGTGTTGACTCCCAATTCGACAAGACCTGCCGCCTTGACAGGACCAGGCCGTCGCAGTGAAAGCTGGAAGACAAGAATGCTGATAGAAATGTAGACAGGCATCCCGCCTGTGACATGTTAGAGAGAAATTGGAGCTCTATCAGAAACAGAGGGCATTTGTGTCCTCCCTTTGCCACAAATCTGGATTCATTCTGCTCGGGGTTTAAGATGAAGTTGGCTATAAAGACAGTGGACTAATTTATTTGACAGAAGAAAGGAGAGCTGCAATCTTGAAGTCTTGGACAAGAAGATCACAGCCTAGGCAGCGGTACTGATTAAAGAGGTCAGCAGTGGACACTGGGGCAGTACAGAGGTAGGCAGGAATAGGGAATAGCAACAATGTGGGACTGCACGAGGCTTGGATACTGTAAATATCCATTTCTGAAGACTGCATCTGGTAACTTATTGTCAATCTAATACCCTCTCTGCGCCAGGATGCAAGTATGCCCGCTTTAAACCATCAAAATACATCATTCCACATGGCAACACTTTGCTAAAAAGTCTGGACTATATCCAAATACAAATTAGAACACATCCAGACTCTCTGTGTCTGAACGGAACTAGTTTTAGGTATACAGGCAATAAGGCACATTTTCCAAATGAACCTCTAAGAATAATCTCTGCTTAAGAATAATTTCTACATTATGCTTATGGATAACGGGGCGTGGCCATGACCATATTCTGATGAACTATGGCAAAGGACGTGTGCTGTGGACAAAGACTCATCCAAAACCATCCTATCAGTCAGAACCATCTGGGCATGTTACCTTCCTTAGCGACCAAACTCCTTTTTTTCATCTTTATAACAAAAGCAAGCCAGACATGAACACCCTCACTTCTCAGTACTGAAATCCAACTTTGCAGCTAATTTTTTTTTAAGGGCTGGAGAGATGGTTCAGCAGTTAAAACCGTTCCTCGTAAACAGGCGTGGAGTTTGTTCTCAGCACCCACTTCCAGGTGGCTTCTGCATGTAACTCTAATGCCAGGGGATCGGGCTCCTTTGGGCATCCACTGGCACTAACACGCTCATGCACACCAACATACATTTGACAAAATTAAAAAGAATCTATAGCAAAAAGTGCAACCTGGTGTGCATGTGGTTCCCCTAACAAGTGGGGCGGGGCCGTCTTGGTCTCTGTTCCCCGCCATTGGATGCCCCTCCCCTCTGTTTGGACTGCCTAGATGGGCCTCTGTGAGAGAGGGTGTGCCTAGTTAGACCTTCTGGGACTAGATGCCCCAGGGTGGGGTGCTACCCAAAGGGCAATGGGAGAAGTGATGTGTAAGGGAGGGACTGGGAAGAGAAGAGGGAGGGGCTGTGATCAGGGTGTAAAGTGAAAAACAAGTTAAAAATGTAAGAGAAAAGAAAATATATCTTTTCATAAGCACCAGGTGTTTCTCCCCGCCCCCCACTCCATTTTCTCCCCCTCCTTAGGTTCTCACACGTGTGTGTGTGTGTGTGTGTGTGTGTGTGTGAGACAGAGTGTCCCTGCCTCAGGGGTTGGTGTGTGCTTGTGAAGACAAGCAGAAAAGTAAAAGGACAAAGAGAGAAAAAATTCTTTGAGTACAGATTACAGAAAACAAGCTGCTGTGTTGCTGGCCACATGCGATAATGAGGAAGGATGGTGAGTCGTGGCTTTGTTCTGGGCCCTGGAGCGTGGAGCACACCGAGGCCCTCCCCCGAAGGCATAACTGCTGAGCCACACATTCCCCAACCATCCCAGGAGAGCAAGCCTCTGATTGGGCAGCCTTTGCTAGAGGACTCCTCGTGTCTTTAAAACATCTGGTCTCTGACTACATTATATAATTAAGAGTCATGGTGATGTCAGCCCATGGTGATGTCAGACCATAGCCAGGTCACCGAATTGGGCAAATCAGACCCTTCTGGTTAAGACAAACTGTCAGGTCAATGTTTGTCTAAAATGAGTAACTTTCATCGTCCTTTGCGTGGCTTACCATCTTATGACCTTTTCCAATCTCTCTTCTTCTACACTAGTGCAATGTGTACCCTTGAGGGCTCAGGAGCCCCCCCTTTTGTAACATAAGTTGCAATAACCTGTTCTCTCTAATTACGGCGTAATAACCATTTTATGGATTATTTCTCTCCTACTTCCTAATCAAATCCCAAGGAAGCAGCCTCTTTCAAGTCACAGCACTTCATTGACTGTCTTTACTAGACACATCTTCACCAACTCTTATTCAAACAGTAACTCAACTCATGAGTCAATGCCTTTACAAGAGGCTTATTGGGAGTTGGTGTTCTCCAACTGGAGGTTACCGCAAACATATTTAGTTATGAAAGCACAGAAAAGGCTTTAGCAACATGGGACTTCACTCGTCTTGGACTATGGACACGTAACACCCAACAAGGCTCCAAAGCACGTGATAGCAGCCCAGGACACCCCCGCACACTCCTGCATCAAATGATGGAAATAAATTTCTCCCCTTAGAAAACCTTTAACAAGCCGGTAGTGGCACACGCCTTTAATCCCAGCACTTGGGAGGCAGAGGCAGGCGGATTTCTAAGTTCGAGGCCAGCCTGGTCTATAGAGTGAGTTCCAGAACAGCCAGGGCTAACAGAGAAACCCTGTCTCGACAAAACAAAACAAAAAACCAAAACCAAACAAACAAAAAAGAAAATCTTTAACAAAGACCTATTTCTAGTCAAATACAAAACAGTATGCAAACCAGTATGCATCCAGGACATATGGGAATTGGACCAATCCAGTATTAGCTAGTTTTTGCTGTAAGCTCATTAAGACAAACTGTGCCCTTCAAAGGATTTTTTTTTTTTTAGGAGAACCATTATTTACAGTTTTATGCCTAAACAACTTAGGTGCGCATATGATTAAAACCAGATGCATTATGAAAAATAACATATAAGGTCTCTGCCAATGATGAAGATGTGATTTTACGGAAGAAAATAAGTGGACAAAATTATAAAGGAAACAGGGCACATATTCTTAGGACCTCAGTGCCACACATCGAAACAATCTCTTTCTCATAGATGTGTCAGAGAATGAAGTTCTCACAAGACTTCAGATTAAGCCAGTCGAATCCCGGCATAGTTTTCGGAGGAGCTCACAAGATCCACTTCCTGAGGGCAGTTGGGGAAGTCAGTATTCCTCTGTGCTTGCAGGTCATCCATTTTCACCAGTATTTCCTAATGGCTGAGGATGGTGAACACTTTTTAAAAAAGATTTTTATGCCAGGCAGTGGTGGCACACGCCTTTAATCCCAGCACTTGGAAGGCAGAGGCAGGTGGATTTCTGAGTTCGAGGCCAGCCTGGTCTACAGAGTGAGTTCCAGGACAGCCAGGACTACACAGAGAAACCCTGTCTCAAAAAAAAAAAAAAAAAAAAAAAGATTTTTATTCATTTTATGCATGTGAGTACACTGTTGTCTTCAGACACACCAGAAGAGGGCATCAGATCTCATTACCGATGGTTGTGAGTCACCATGTGGTTGCTGGGATTTGAACCCAGGACCTCTGGAAGAGCAGTCAGTGCTTTTAACTGCTGAGCCATCTCTCTGGGCCCTGGTGAACACTTTATTTTATTTTATTTTATTTTTTTTGGTGAACACTTTTAAGTATGTACCAGCCACTGAATTTCTTATGAGAATGTTCTGTTCAGTTCCAAAGCTGTGATGGTTTCCTCCTCCTCCTCCTCCTCCTCCTCCTCCTCCTCCTCCTCCTCCTCCTCCTCCTCCTCCTCCTCCTCCTTTTTCTTTTTTTGGGTCTCTCTGTGTAGCCCTGACTGTCCTGGAACTCCCTCTGTAGACCAGGCTAGCTTTGAACTCAAAGATCCACCTGCCTTTGCCTCCTGAGTGCTGGGATTAAAGGCCTGTGCCACCATGCCTGGATGCCACAGTCCACACTGTTTTTGTTTTTTGTTGTTTTTATCGTTTCTTTGTGAGTTTCACATTATGTACCCAGTACTGCTCATCTTCCTGTGCCCTCATATATGCCCTTTGCCCTTGCAAACTCCGCCTTGGAAACAAACAAACAAACAAACAAACACCGCAAAGCAACGACAAAAACCAAAGCATAGAAAACATCTCATTGCAGAAACTGTGGCATGTCATTGTGTCCCACAGTATGTTTTTCTGTCCACACATCTCACTCGCAAACGTTGTTGCAGTAGATTGCTGGTCGGGTTTGCGGTCTCTGACGGCTGGATCATCACCGGGACTCCTCCTGCTCATCCTGTTGTCGTCCAGTGTCATGGCGGTTCTGCAGCTTTGTAACCGCAGGACTGGCGCGTTCAAACGTCCCAACTGTTCGGAGATGATAGAGATCTGGGGGTGGGCTAACTCAGAGCTCTGGATCTGGGCCCGGGGGTTATCTGAGCTGGTGAGCCTGCTGGGTCTCCCTTATCTCCACCACCAGAGTGAGCGCGTCAGCACCGGCCACCCAGTGCCACCATCGGCAGGAGGGGAGGTCAGATCTCCTACACTCCTGCTTTCAGAACCGGATCCCCTGCACCCACGCCTCCCGAGCCAGCTCCGCTGTGCTGCCCGGCGGAGGCACTGGGCCCATTTCCCCAAGTGCTACAGTGTGTGAGGGGCTGGGAGAGCTCTCCTGTTCCCACACCCTGGGGGCTGATTCATGCCTTCGCCATCGGGGTCAACTCCAGAGTTGCCCGGGTGAGGTGCAAGGCCCCACTCGCTTGGGTGTTGGAGCCAGTCAGGGGCCAGGCTAGCTCTCTGCTCTCCCGCCTTTGTAGCCTGCTCTCCAGGCTACTGCAGGGGCGGGGGTGGGGGGTGGGCAGAGCAGAACCACAGCACCCACACCACCTCATCATAGATGAGTGCCGGGCCAGATCTCTTATGCTCTCGTCCTTGGGGACAGCTCCCTGCTGCCCCTCCACCAGGGCCAGCCCCGCTGTGATGCCCAGGTGAGGCACAGTGCCTGCTCTCCTGGGTGCTGCGGCCGGCAAGGAACAAGGCCAGGTCTCCTGACTACTGCAGTTGGCGAGGGGCTAAGGGGACGACAGGGCACCGCAGCTCGTGGGGACCAGGGTCAGCTCACCGGCTCTCATCCCCCAGGTGGTGAGGGGTGAAGGGGTGGAGGCCACCTCACAGCAGTCTGGCAGGGTCAGCTTCCCCATGCTTTTGCCCTCGGGGATAGCTCATCTGCACTCCTACCACCAGGGCCAGCTTGGCTGTGATGCCCAGGTGAGGCGCACAGCCTGCTCTCAAGTGCCGCAGCTGGTTGGGGTGTGTGTGTGTGGGGGGGGGCAAGCCTAGCCCTCCTGAGCTAACGACACTTTGGGCAGCTTTCCTGACGGCCAGAAGTGGCGAGGAGAGTGCAGGGGGCATCGCCTCTGCGTGTACACCGCCCCACGGTAAACAAATGGTGGCGTCAGCTTTCCCATACTCACGCCCTTGATGACGGCTTACCACATGCCCACCAGGCAGGGCCAGCTCCAGGGTGTTTCCTGGGCAGCGTGCAGAGCCCTCTCTCCCTAGTGCTGCCTCTGGTGAGACATGGGGCCAGCTCTCCGGTGCACCACATCCAGTGAGGGGCAGGGCCAGTTATGCATACACGTGGACCTCTACATGGACCCTGGTGGCTGCCGTGACCAGGAACATCCCCGTGTTCTCTCGTGGTAAGACGAGCCCTGGAAATCAACACTGACCCCTGCAATGGCTGCATCGCCAAGGGCTCAGTCATGGCCTTCAGTGGCAGCTTGGGCTGGGACCTAATCACGGTCCCAGGTGGCAGGGCTGGCCACTCATTACAGGCTACGCCTGTCTACCCTGTAGTCTCCAGTTCCATCTCTCTTCATAATGCTCCAGCTGTTACACTTCTCTTTCTCTCCGATCTGACCACCACATACGCACACTGGGGTTGCTCCTGCTATGCGACTGGCCGGCCCCTGGGTGACTACCCATGCTGCATGGTATGGCACTAAGCGGGTGACTATGGCTCCCTGTGCCATGCACTGGAGGGCAGGTCTGTGGGTGGCATGGCTGTCTGCAGTTCTCTCACCGTCTTCCTCCTCCCGCACTGTGCTGCCTGGATTTAATTTGATTTAATCTGATTTTTACGAGTCCTAGTCACAAGACACCGCTGGCCACCAAGCGAGACATCAGGCTAGGACGAACAGAGGGCTACCACTGACTGATATAAGACTACCACCACCAAGGTGTGTCTGACCATTGCCGTGTGTGTGTGTGTGTGTGTGTGTGTATGTGTGTGTATGTGTGTGTGGTGGGGGGGCACAGTCTACATTTTAGCGGGTGTTTGATGTCTTGATTTTTAGCTGCTTTCTAAATTATTTTCTATGTTTTAGACACTAATCCCATTAGATGTATAGTTGAATTTCTTCCATTCCTTGGGCTGCCTTTTCACTCAACCTTTTATTTTGCTGTACAAAAGCTTTTCAGTTTCATGAGATCCCATTTGGCTTGTTAGTTCAAACTACTGGAGTTCTGGTTTGAAAGTAAGTCCTAACCTGTACCTGTAGACTGAAGTGTACCATAAAAAACTTTTATCTAGAAATTTCTGGATATCAGATTGTGTGTTAAGGTCCTTAATCCGTTTGGAGTTGAGTCTTGTGCCAGGTAATGATCCAGTTTCATTTGTCTATACCTTGTACATTAAGAATCTCACCGAGTCAGATAGATATCATGAGGAATACAAAGGACAGCAGATGCCGGGCTGAACGTAGGTTCAAGGGAGCCCTTGTGGTGAAAACTAGTGTGTACCCGCTGGTAATCAGTCTGGAGGTTTTGGAAATTAAACAAACAAACTGAAAGGATGGGTCAGCAGTTCACAGGGAGCTTCCAGAGGCCTCAGGTTATATTGTTAGCACCTACATAACTGTATCTCATAACTGTCTGTAATTCCTTTAATGCTTCCCCCTGCCTTCCACAGATACTACACACTTTAGTCTACAGACACACATGAAAATATCCATACAAATACAAATAAATGAAAAATTTTAAACTTGAAATTTACCACATGGCCTAGCTATCCCACTCCTGTATGTCCAAAGCTCTTTGTATCTTATTATAGAGACACTCACACACCCATGTTCACTGCTGACCAATTCATGATACGTAGGAAATACAATCAACCTACATATTCTTCAGCTTATGGGTGGGTAATGAAAATATGGCACCTAGGTACCATGGAATATTATTTGGCTGTAGAGAAAAATAAAACTTGCATGAAAATTTCAGGTCCATAAATGGAACTAGAAAAAAATTGTACCCCCAAGCTCCAAAAGAGAAGCCCTGATAGGTCTTTCTCAGACAAGGTTCAGACCTTCTGTTTTTGTGTTTGTTAGTATATATGGAGGATAAGAAAGCAAAAGTAGGCTAGTGTGTGTGTGTGCGCGTGCGTGCGTGCGAGCGTGTGTGTGTGTGTGTGTGTGTGTGTGTGTGTGTAAGGGGAGTTAGAATATGGGTAAACTGATAGTAGAGAGGAATACTGGGGACAAAAGGGCTCAAGTAGGTTTGAGAATGACAGAGATTAGAAAAGGAGGGACTGGAAAAAGGCTTAAACAAGATGAAATGCACACGAAGAAGTTATCTGGGCACCTATGATCGTGCAAATCAAGGGGATAGAACATGTGAAATATGAATAAACAGGAGGAAGATACTGGAAACTGAAGATTTAAGGAGGGATGTAGATGGAGCATGAGGGAAAAGGAGGGTTAGGAACTGGGTTAGCCAAAACTAAAGATGTGTGAAGTAGCGTCACGAAGCACTCCTAGTTTGTAAGCGAATTTAAAATACAGTTTTCTTGGAGGGAATAGGAAAGTCTTATTATGTAGCCCTTGTTGACCTGGAACTCTGTATGCAGACCAGGCTGGCCACACGCCCACATAGATCTACACAAACAGAAGTACCACATATTAGTAAATAATGTTGCTCCCAAATGCCATAGGGACGGGTTATCATTATAGAGGTTATTGGTCAGGGAGCACCCCACCCACACCCCTCAGTGGCATCCTGTCGTAGGGTTTCCATTGCGGTGAAGAGACACAATGACCAAGGCGGCAGTCTGTATAAAGGACAACATTTAATTGGTGCTGGCTTACATGGCTGGACGCCTGGGAGCATCCAGGCAGACACAGTGCTATAGAAGGAGCTGAGAATCCTGCATCGTGATCCAACTGCAGCCAGGAGAGAGACTGGCATCCTCGGGCAGCGAGGAGGACGCGCTCTTCTGTAACAGGTGCCGCCTGAGCATAGTAGGAGACCTCCGAAGTTCACTCCCACAGTGACGCACTTCCTCCAGCAAGGCCACACCTCCTAGCAGTGCCACTCCTTTTGGGCCAAGCATATTCAAATCACCACATTCCACTCCCTGGCCTCCATAGGCTTGTTCAAACACATGACTCTATGGGGGCCGTACCTAGCTATAGCGTAACGCAAAAATAAATGTAGTCCAACTCGAAAAATCCCCATGGTCAATCAAGTCTCATCGGTGTTGGAAGTCCAAAGTTCAACGTCTCTTTTGAGATTCATGCAATCTCTTAACTGTAATCTCCTATAAAAATCAAAATCAAAATGCAGATCACATACTTCCAACATATCAAGGAACAGGATATACATAATTATTCCAAAACATCATAGCAAGAAAATATCAGCCGTGCAAACTCCTAACTCCATGTCTCCATGCCCAATGTCAAAGCATTCTTGAGAGCTCTAACTCCTTTCATCCTCGTTGACTGCTGTTGACAGATCTGGCTTTCAGCAGCAACAGAATCCATTATTTGGGGTTGGTTCCACTCCCTGTTAGCAGCTTTCCTCAGCAGGTATCCCACGGCTCTGACATCTTTAATATCTTGGGGTATCCAAGCCAACTTCAACTTTACAGCTTTTTGTTCCAATGTCTGGGATCCACACATGATCTTTTGGGCTCCTCCACGGGGTTCCAGTCACTTCTCCAGCTCTGTTCTTTGTAGCACTCTAGGCTCTGGTTGACTCCACTCCACTGCTGATGCTGCTGTGCTGTAGTCTTCTGCTGCAACTAGGCTTCACCAATAGCCTTTCATAGGCTCCTTTCATAGTGCCAAGCTTCAACTGTCTTTGCATGACCCTTTCGTCAACTGCAACTGAGGCTGCATCTCCCCCCATGGCCTTCCTTGGTCGGTCTCTGTCTCTGTCTCTCTGTCTCTGTCTCTCTGTCTCTCTCTGTCTCTCTGTCTCTCTGTCTCTCTCTTTTGGTTTTTTTCCAGACAGGGTTTCTCTGTGTAGTCCTGGCTGTCCTGGAACTCACTCTGTAGACCAGGCTGGCCTTGAACTCAGAAATCCGCCTGCCTCTGCCTCCCAAGTGCTGGGATTACAGGCATGCGCCACCACCGCCCGGCATCTTCCTTGGCCTCTTACAGTGCCTAGCCTCAGCTGCTCTCCATGACCCTTTCATGGCTCCAAAACCATTACACATTACCCATTACCAAATCCAGCTGCAGCGGGAGATACAGTTTTAGTTATCTCTGGAACATAGCTTCCTTGTATTCACAAATAACATTTCCCAGAAGATTTCACCTCAGTGATGCTGGTCTCTTTTCAATCACTGTTAATTTCTTTCCTTTTTTTTTTTTTAAAGATCGATTTATTTATTATATGTAAGTACACTGTAGCTGTCTTCAGACACCAGAAGAGGAGGGCCTCAGATCTCTTTTCGGATGGCTGAGCCACCACGTGGGTACTAAGATTTGAACTTATGACCTTTGGAAGAATAGTTGGTGCTCTTTCCCACTGAGCTCTCTCTCTCCAGCCCCCACTGTTAATTTCTTAGCTTCAGCTAACCAGCATCAATTGTCCCAGCAGTCCCTTCTATTCTGGACTCTAAAGCCAGAGCCACAGAGCCAAAGCTGCCAAGTTCTGATGCTGGCTTAGGCTGGATCATGGACCCCTGGTTCTATTATATCATCACCAACTTTCTGTTTTTCAGCTTCTTCACTGCCTAAGCTTGGCTGTCCTGGAGCTTGCTCTTTAGGCTGACTTTGAACTCAGAGATCTACATGCCTCTTGTCTCCTGCATTCTGGGACCAAAGGCATGTACCACCACATCTGGATCTAAGATTTTCTCTACTGGGAACTTGCTGTATACCAGGCTGGCCTTGAACTCGGAGGTCTGCTTGCCTGTCTCCTGAGATTAAAGGCGTGTACTAACCACCATGCCTGGACATGAGCTTTCCATGGCCACTGTTACTCAAATCTGGATCAAAAGCCTGAGTCTTCCATTTCTGGATTGAAGTTCATTCCAAATTAAAAATCCAAATGATGCCGGGCGTGGTGGCGCATGCCTGTAATCCCAGCACTTGGGAGGCAGAGGCAGGCGGATTTATAAGTTCGAGGCCAGCCTGATCTACAGAGTGAGAGCCAGGACTACACAGAGAAACCCTGTCTCAAAAAACCAAAAAAAAAAAAAAAAAAAAAAATCCAAATGAAAACAAGAACCCAGTAATAATAATCCCTAACATGATACAGCTATTCAATGGCAAATGCACAAACAATAAGCTTGGCTGGTAGGATCTTGCCCCAAAGTAAGCTCTCCCTTAATCTGTTTATCTCCTCAAATACAGGATTTAGCTCCACTGTACTTCCTGGCCCCTTTAATTACTTGAACCAAACGTAGCTAAGCTTGACCAAAATGCTCTCCATGAGAGTGCACCAGAGGACAAAGTCTCTGCTGAGCTTTCCTGAGACTTCCTTTGTCAACGCAATCAATATAAATCTCTTTACCTTAGCCTCAGCAGACTCTTCAGACAAGGATACAAAGCAGCCACACTCTTCACTAAACTATAAGAATAAGCTCCAGAGAACAAATCACCCTCAGCCCAATGTCTTCCATATTCCTTCTAGGATGGCCATGAAGTCCCACTCAAAGCATTCCATGGCTTTCCAAACCCAAAGCCCCCAAATCGACATCCCTCCAAACAAAAACATGCTCAGGCCTGCATCACAGCAACAGCCTACTCCTGAGGATGTGAGCAGTACCGTGGAGTGCTGTGTACAGTCCGTGACACAGCTGCTGCACACACGAGTTAACAATAGCTGAGGTTACCCACACGAGTTCTGCATGAGATCATGCCCGTGAAAAACTCCAGCGCTGGTCTTGGGAATGTCTCCCAAAGCCTCACCATTAACTGAGAAGCCATGCTGGGATTTCAGGGTTTCACTCTGATCAGCAATGGCTCATATTTTTGACCCCCTCAACACCACCACTAAACTCCATCTTTTATATGTGATTAGTTTTTCCATATAAGACAGTTATGTCTTCTACTCTAATGTCCTATATCACTCCCTTTTACATGGTGTGCTTGAGCACACATACTCACACAAGGGCGTGCGTGCATGCACACCCACCCACCCACCAGACATTCAAATGGACAATCGTTCACAAAATTTTGTATGTCTTCTATGTGTAACTCCTCTCATTGCAATAAACTATATAACTATATTTCCTTGTTTTTTTCTTTAAATTTTATTTATTTTTTATGTGTGTGTATACAATTTGTGTGTAGGCTCTAGAGACCAGAGGAGATTGTCAGGAGCTGGATTTACAGGTGTTGGCGAGCTGCCCAATCTGGCTTTGGGAACAGAATCCAGGTCCTCTGCCAAAGTAGCAAACATTCTTGACAGTTGAGGCACCCGTCTCCAGAGACCCTACACGGTCCTTTTAATTTGGTATTATTTTCTTTTCAACTTCTATTAGGAAATCAAAAGTGCTCTTTTCTAAATACTGTTTATTCAGATTTTTAAAAAATTTACTGTACAAATAATTTAAATTCATTTTCTTTTCTTTTTTAAGATTCATTTTCTTTTCTTTTCTTTTTTTAAGATTTATTTATTATATGTAAGTACACTGTAGCTGTCTTTAGACACTCCAGAAGAGGGCATCAGATCTCATTCAGATGGTTGTGAGCCAACATGTGGTTGCTGGGATTTGAACTCATGACCTTTGGAAGAGCAGTCGGTGCTCTTAACTACTGAGCCATCTCTCCAGCCCTTAAATTCATATTCAAATAATAGTTTCAAAACTGTTTCATAACAGTGTGTCCTTCTCCATGCTCTTTCTCATTTTAATATGCAACTGCTCATTATTTTACCTGTAATTAGCCAAAATCTTCTAGTACACTGCTAACATTCCCATCAACTTGAGCATGAACACGATACCGAAAGAATCTTAAAAAGTAATAATTTTCTTTGTATCATTTAATACTTTTTAAACACAGCAGGATATACCATCAATATACAGTAAGTAATATCATTATTCTGATAAAGACTAGAATGAAAGAGAAAATCGGGAACAAAACATCATTCATGGTAACTGGAAAAGAATTACTTGGAAATAAACCCCAGCAAACGGGGGTGGGGTGGGGGTGGGGACCCTTCAGCGATGACAACTTCAAACAGTAAAAAGACTGAATACTCAAGTCCACGAACTGATAGAAATAGTACTGTCCAAATGAATATTCTGCTGAAAATACTAACTTCTTCCCCCCCCCCCTTTCCTCAAAGAATGTCATCTGGCAAATACTCATCACACACTCCCAGTCACGATTTCTTCTATTTGGAGAAGCAGCCTCCAGCACACAAGCAAACGACGTGCATTCATTCACGGGCACTTGATCTCCTTGGCAGGGCTCACAAACACCAAGTCTAGAGAAGCTCTTTTTTTTTTTTTAAATCAAACTTATACTTCTGTATGGGGCAGAACACACACACACACACACACACACACACACACACACACACATTGAGAGAGAGAGAGAGAGAGAGAGAGAGAGAGAGAGAGAGAGATGCATTTATAAGCTGGGGCTTGGGGAACATAGCCTTGTCCAGGCCTATTGTTCAACTGCAGAACTAAGAAGAATATAAATTACAAAGGCGACGAGAGAAATGAAACATCTAGAGCAGCACAGACATACCTGCCAGGCTCACCTCTCGCAGCACCCACGTCCCCGCACTCCACAGTCTGGACTCGGCGTCACCAACCTGCCAGTGCTGCGGAGGCGCAGGCGAGGACTCCCCGCACGAAGATTGGGGCGTGGGACGAAGTAGCTTCCCTAGCACAGACCAGGTCGGGCCCCGGTGCCCGCCGCCTGCTCTTCACACTAATCCCGATGTTTTGGGGATCACCCCCGAGCCAGTGCCCGGCTCCAAGGCACACTCTGCAGCACAGCACCAAGGGAACCGCAGGCAACAGCGCCCCGGGCTCTGCAGTGTCACAGATCTTTCACTTACGCGACTCCAGGAGCCCAAGGCACACTCACCATTTCCTCTTTCAGATGCATCCAGGTGTTCTTCCTGATAGGCCTAAAACCAGGAGATACAGTACAGTCCCAGCACCACAAACCTTCTCAACAACACAGACTCAAACATGGCGGCAAGGGCGGGGCCTCCCGAATATGCGGGATCCTCATTGGACAGTTCACGAATAGCAGTAACAGCATCCCTGATTGAGGAAAGGTAGTTGACAGCCTTGAGCTTAAATACTTTTAATTAATAACATTCGTCTTCCTCAGTGCAGTTAAAATGGCAGGTTCTTTTGTACGCCCGTGTTTTTTTTGTTTGTTTGTTTGTTTGTTTTTGTTTTTGTTTTTTGTTTTTTTTTAGATGGGCTAAATCTGTTCCGACCTGTTTTATAACTTTGCATTTAAGGGGAACAGGCTACTTTTTGCTGCTCACCCTCGGTTCTTAATAAACTCTGGGGCCCTCTATTGCTTTGATCTCAATGTCCAAGTTTGCCCTGGACATTACCGATTCAAGTTCTTAATGGGAAAACCCACAGACTCAAAGGAATCCCAAGTCTGTCCAGAGACAGGAACCAGGAGCGCAAACTCATGAATTTGGAACGAGGCAAAAGCGTTGTAAAGCTCTCTCACACCTTATGTTTCAATTTATTGATTTTGTTTTTTATTGTTGCTTTGATGCAGAATCTGTGTTATGTAGCTGTGGCTGGCTGCCCAAGTATTCATCATAAAGACCAGGCTTGTCACGAATTTACGGTGATCCATCTGCCTTTGCTTCCAGAGTATTGGGATTTAAAGGTGTGGGCCACTATGCCCTGCTACTCAACCAATCCATTTTTTTTAAAACCAATAAAATTAGGTCAACAACCAATGAATATAACTATCGAATTACAGAAACATGAAGTCACATTATAGCAATCTTCAACATAGAATTCAAGACATATAAAGAGTAACTCTTCAATTCAGACAAAAAAGTTCCTTGGCCCGAAGTCTGGAGGAATGTCCTCATCCACAAATGTAAACACAATCACAACCTTCAAGATCGTAGCGATGTACAGTCCTTCTGTGGTGCTGAGACAGAAGCAGTTGACAGAAGACGTCAGTTGAGACGTCTGGGAACTCTCAGAGGGAACCTTCTATTGCTTCCTCTGGGGGGTGATGGGGGTGGGGACCCTTCTTTCAACACCTTAACATTCACAAAAAGGACAATGCTGTCCACACTGGCATTAAGGTTTAAAGGCGAGACTATTTGAGTCTGGAGGGTAGACCCCCTACCATCCAGGTTCTCCTGCCTCCGTGCAGTGACTTGTAGAGACAGAAGAGGAAGCTGTGGAGGGACTGGAATATACACCATATCTGGACTGTGGCTTGGTCCTTAGATGGCAAAGCACACCAGAGCACAAAGTCTCTGTTGAGCTTTCCTGAGGCTTCCTTTGTCAATGCAATCAATATAAATCTCTTTACCTTAGCCTCAGCAGACTCTTCAGAAAAGGATAAAAAGCAGCCACACTCTTCACTAAACTATAATAAGCTCCAGAGATCAAATCACCCTCAGCCCAATGTCTTCCGTATTCCTACTAGGATGGCTATGAAGTCCCACTCAAGGCATTCCATGGCTTTCCAAACCCAAAGTCCCCAAATCGACATTCCTCCAAACAAAAACATAGTGGGTTCTCTCTAATTATGGAGTAGCAATCATGTTGTCGACTATTTCTTCCCCTCATATGACGCTAACCCTTAGGGAAGCAGGCTTTCTTGGATCAGTGTTTCCTTCACTTTCTTGACTGACTAGATAGCCTGACAGGAGTCTGTTTTTGTAATGGTTATAGGCATCACTCTTGCTAGTAGGTAAGCCTCTTAAGGAACTCTCACGTCAACAGTAGGTGAACTTCCGAGCCAACGCCTCTACAAGAGGATTTTGTGAATTTCTCTGTTTAGATCTGCACCCTGCTTTTTAATTGGATTATTTGATTTGTTGATATCTAGTATACTCAAATATGTAAAACAAACAAATAAATATTTAAAAAATATAAAAAAATAAATGGGACCTCATGAAACTGGACTTTGGATTTGGAATGCTTCAAGTGGGGCTCAGTGGGCCATCCTAGAAGGAACACAGAAGACACTGGTGCTGAGGATGATTTGAACTGTGTAGACCTGGCCCAAGAGGTTTCAGTGGAGAATATTAGTATGTGGCCTAGAGACTGTTTTTGTGAAATTTTGGTGAAGAATGTGGCTGCTTTTTGCGATTGTCCAAAGTGTCTGCCTGAGGTTAAGGTGAAGAGATTTAGATTAATTACTTTGACAAATGCATTGGTACAGGACGTGATCTCCTGAACAGACCTCTGATGGCTCAGGCTCTAAGATCAACAATTGATAAATGGGATCTTGTGATACTGAAAAACTTTTTTATAAGGCAAAGGACACTGTCAATAAGACAATATGGCTGCCTACAGAAGGGGGGGATCTTCACTAATGCTGCATCCAACAGAGGGCTAATATTTAAAATATATGATGAACTCAAGAAGTTAGACACCAACAACACAAATAACCCAATTACAAAATGGGTTACAGAGCGTATATAAAATGGCTGAGAAACACTTAAAGAAGTGTTCAACTGTGGGGGGGGGGGCGCTGGAGAGATGGCTCAGCGGGTAAGAGCACTGACTGCTCTTCCAAAGGTCAAGAGTTCAAATCCCAGCGCCCACATGGTGGCTCACAACCATCCTAAAGAGATCTGATGCCCTCTTCTGGTGTCTGAAGACAGCTACAGTGTACTTACAGATAATAAATAAATCTTAAAAAAAAAAAAAGTGTTCAACGTCCTGAGTCACCAGGGAAATGCAAATCAAGATGAACCTGAGATTCTACCTTATACCAGTCAGAGTGGCTAAGATAAAAACCTCAAGTGACAGAACACGCTGGTGATGATATGAAGAAAGAGGATCATTCCTCCATTGCTGGTGGGATTGCAAAGTTGTGCAATCACTCTGCAAATCAATCTGGCATTTTTTTCACACTTATTGGCAAATCTGGCATTTTCTTAGAAAATCGGTAATAGTCCTACCTGAACACCCAGCGATACTACTCCTGGGCATATACCCAAAGATGCTCCACCATACCCCAAGGACACATGCTCCACTACGTTCAGAGTAGTCTTATTCATCATAGCCAGAAGCTAGAAACAACCCAGATATCCCTCAAGTGAAGAGTGGATACAAAAAAATGTGGTTCATTTACATAATGGAATACTATTTATTCATTAAAAAACAAGAACATTATGTGTTTTGCAGGCAAATTGATGGAACTACAAAATATTATTCTGAGTGAGGTAACCCAGACCCAAAAGGACATGCATGGTGTATACATACTGATAAGTGGATTTTAGCCATAAAGTACAGAATACTCATGATCCACCTCACACTCCCAAAGAAGTTAAAGGAGGAGGGAGACCCAAGTGAGGATGTCGAAATCCCACTTAGAAGGCAGAACAAAATAGTCATGGGAGGCAGAGGGAGGGAGGGACCTGGGTGAGAAAGGAGAGGGGTGGAGGAATCAGGATAGGGTGTGGGAAGAGACAGGAGAGAGGCCCAGAGGGCCAGGAGAATGAATGGAAATCTGCAGCTGCTGAGGAGGAAGCGGGTGAGTGTCTGGGCAGTCCATGAAACCTGGAACAGGGGAGGCTCCCTGGAGTCAACGCAGGTGACTTCAGTGAGGATGCCTTACAGTAGAGACATGGAACCTGGAGAGGCCACCTCCCGTAGCCAGGCAGGGCCCCTAGCATAGGAAAACAAACACCAACCTACACACAAAACTTTCATCCCCAAATTAGTTCTGTCTAAAAGAAATGCAGGCACAAAGATGGAGCAGAGACTGAGGGAATGACCAACCTATAACCTGCCCGACATGGGACCCATCCCGTGGGTAAGCTCCATTCCCTGGCATGATTTAATGATGCTTTGTTGTGCTTGCAGACAGGACCCCAGCATAACTGTCCTCTGAGAGGCTCTACCTGGCAGCTGGCTGATAGCGATGCAGATACCCACAGCCAAACATTGGATTGAGGTTGGGGACCCTTATGGAAGAGTTGGAGGAAGGTTTCAAAGCCCTGAAAGTGATAGGAACCCCACAGGAAGACCAACAGTGTCAACTCACCTGAATCCCTGGCAGCTCTCAGAGACCGAGACCGTGTAAGAGCTTACACGGACTGAACCGAGGCCCCTAGCGTGCATGTAGCAGAGGACTGCCTTTTCCGGCCTCAGTAGGAAAGGATGGACCTAATCCTGCAGAGACTTGATATGTCAGGGTGTGGTGATGGCCACAGGGACCCACCACCTCAGGTGTAGGGAGGATGGCGGAAGGACTCTGTTAGGGGGAACCAGGAGAGGGATAGCATTTGGGGTGTAAATTAATTAATTAAGTAAAAATTATAGCAACATTGTATAATATTTAGTCAATATATCAAACCCCATCATTTTGCTTTATATAACAATGTCATCGATCCTGCTTGAAATAAAGACATTTAGTAGGAATGAAGAGAGGGAGACAGATACACAAAGACAGAAACAGAAACTTCAGTTTTAAATATTTTGTAATTAATGGATTTATTCACTTTACTTCTCAATATCAGCCCCCTCCTCCCAGCACCCCCTCATTCATATCTTCCCCCCATTCCACCCTCTACCCCCACACTACCTCCTCCTCCTCCTCACTCCCTTCAGCCTACCCCATCCACCCATACCCACCGAGTACACATCAAGTCAATGCAGTATTAGGAGTAGCCACTCCCACTGAGGCCAGACAAGGCACTCGGTTAGGGGACCATGATCCGTGGCAGACAGGCATGCACCAGATTCAGGGACAGCTGCTGATCCAGTTGTTGGGGGATGTGCACACCGACCAGCTGCACATCTGCTACATACATGCAGAGAGCCACGCCTGCTCATTGGTTGGTGGTGGTTCTGTCTCTGGGCTCCCCAAGTGTCTAGGTTAGTTGACTCTGTTGGTCTTCGTGTGGAGTCCCCATCCTCTTTGGGTCCTTCAATCCTCCCCCCAACTCTTCCATAAGACTCCCTGAGCTCCATCTAATGTTTGGGTGTGGGTCTCTGTATCTCTTGTTCCATTGGCTGCTGGGTGGGGCTTCCCAGAGGATAGTTTTGCTAGGCTGTAAGCATAACATTATTAATGTCAGGGATTGGTTCTCTCCCATGGACTGAATATGCATTTGGGGCAGTCATTAGTTGACCATTCCCTCTGTCTCTACTCTATCTTCGTCCCTGCATGCCCTGTAGGCAGGGCACATTTTGGGTCAAAGGTTTAGTGGGTGGGTTGCTATCCTTCTCTCTTCCCTCAGAGTCCTTCTTAGCTACAGGAAATGGCCAAGTCAGGATCCTTATTTCCCCAGGAGTTTCAGCTACAGTTGCCCCCATAGGTCCTCAGGGGTTTCCCTTCATCCCAGGTCTCTCACATGTCCTGAGGGTGTCCTCCTCAGCGCCCCCACCCACCTCCAATTTCCGTTCTCTCTTCCCTGCTCTCCCTACATCTCCTTCCCTACCCACCTCACTCCACTCTTCATCCCCTCTCCCACCCTGTTCCCTCCACCCACCCACCTCCATGGTCTATTTTATTTCTCCTTCTGAAGAAGATTCAACCACCCTCCCTTGGGCTCTCCTTTTTATTTGACTTCTTTGGGTCTGCTGGTTATAATGTGGTTAACTTGTGCTTTTGGCTAATATCCACTTATAATTTAGTCCATACCATCCATGTCCTTTTGGGTTTGGGTTACCTCACTCAGGATGATATTTCCTAGTTCTAGCCACTTGCCTGCAAAATTCAAGATGTCCTCATTTTTAATGGCTGAGTAGTATTCCATTGGGTAAATGAACCACGTTTTCTTTATCCATTCTTCAGTTGAGGGACATCTAGATTGTTTCCAGCTTCTGGCTATTATGAATAAAGCTGTGTCTTAGTTAGGGTTTTACTGATATGAACGGACACCATGACCAAGGCAACTCTTATGAAGGACAACATTTAATTGGTGCTGGCTTCCAGATTTAGAGGTTCAGTCCATTATCATCAAGTCGGGAGCATGGCAGAGTCCAGGCAGGCATGGCACCAGAGGAGCTGCGAGTGCTACATCTTGAAGATTGCTATGAGAAGATTGGCATAGCAGCCAGGAGGAGGGTCTCCAAACCCGACCTGAAGGGAATGGGAACTCCACAGGAATACCAGCAGAGTCGATTAACTTAAACCCCCGGGAGCTCTCAGAGATGGAGACATCAACCAAAGGACACACATGGGCTGGAACAAGGCCTTGGAACGTATTGGAGGACATTTTCAGCTCAGTCTCCGTGTGGGTCCCCAAAGAACTAGGTCAGAGGCTCTCCCTCAAGCTGTAGCCTGACTGTGGTGTTCATTCCCCTACGGGGCTGCCTTGCCTGGCCTCAGTCGGAGAGGGTGCGCCTAATCTGGCAGTGACACTTGATTGCCAGAGTTGGGTGACTCCCAGGGGCAGGCCCATGTCCTCAGAGGGCAAGGGTTGGGGAGGTAAAGGGAAGGATTCTGTAAGGGGGGGGGACTGGAAGGGGAGCAGCATTTGGGATGCAAATAAATAAATAAATAAATTTAAATAAATTAATTTAAATAAATAAATTTAAATAACTAATTTAAATAAAAAATTACTTTCTCATGTAGTAGCAAAAAGTGTGTGTGTGTGGGCTTGTGGGGGGGAGATGTCCTCCTCAGCAGCCATTAACTGTCATCAGACACTGGAGGGGTAACTCCCATAGGGTCCCCTCCCATCCAAAATGAAATAGAAGCAACATCATTTTCTGACCACAGCAGTTTTCCTCCTCTCTGGACCCTTTCAGACTACATATCTATCCTGTGGTGCATGTCAGAACACAGTAGGCTTCTCACTGCCTTCTCATCTTTTGGCAGGGTGTGGACCATGACAAGTAGGTATCTATTTGCTCTGGATGTTTTTAGGCGATGGTGAAACGCAAGCCTTTCTGGTGTGTTTTTTTCCTTACGTGGAAACTCTAGCCTTATTTATTTATTGTATGTATTTGTGCGTGTGTGCCCACAGTGTATACACGATGCAAACAGGTTAAACACACCCAAGTACACTCCAAGGCCAGAGCAGGACCACACGTGGAGACCAGATGAGGACTCCAAGTGTCCCAGTGGACAGCTCTCTTACTCCCTTAAGATGGGGTCTCTTGCTGATCCTGGAGCTAAGTAGACTAACAGCAAACTGGGCCATTTGGTCTCCGGACCCCTTGACACTGAAGTTACAAGCATACATACTCTCTGGGGCGTCTTGTATGGGTGTTGGGGCTCTGAACTGATTCCACATAGGGATGAGGCACAAGTGTACATCAGATGTCCTTGCCAACTCATCCATCCCATCCATCCCCCTGCCTCTGAAAACTCTCTCCCTTAGAACCGAAAACGCTGTTGGACAATGACTTTTCCAAGTTGTTTTGTTTTGTTTTGTTTTGAGACAGGGTTTCTCTGTGTAGCCCTGGCTGTCCTGGAACTCACTCTGTAGACCAAGCTGGCCTCGAACTCAGAAATCCGCCTGCCTCTGCCTCCCAAGTGCTGGGATTACAGGCGTGCGCCACCACCGCCCATCAACTTTTCCAAGTTTTATCTTTACCTTTGGCTTTAGTTACTTGTCTCATTGTTATGACCAGATAGAAGCAGCTTAAAGGAGGAAAGAAGTGTTTTGGTTCACACCCCAGGGGATGGGTCTGGAGGCCCGGGATGCTTATTTGCATCACAGTGGATGGAATAGGACTGGGAGTGCAGGAAGCCACTTTTCTCCTTTCACCTCTTGTTTTCAGTCTGAAACTCCAGCCAGTAGAGCGATCCTACCCAAGCACAGAGCAGGACGCACCTGCTTTAGTGGGTTTTGTTTCAATCAAGGGGACAATCAGAATCAATTGCAACATTTTATGTAATTTCCTGTGTCTGAGGAAGGAAGGAATGCAGTTTGCTTCAAAGTATCTATTGCCCCAGCATCGCACAAGATTGCAATTCTTCCATATTCATTTATTTAGCGGGGTAGGGTGGCCTAGCCTAAGAGTGGAGGTCGGGCGGCCGTGGCGCACTCCTGTAATCCCAGCACTCTGGGAGGCAGAGGCAGGCGGATTTCTGAGTTCGAGGCCAGCCTGGTCTACAGAGTGAGTTCCAGGACAGCCAGGGCTACACAGAGAAACTCTGTCTCGAAAAAACCAAATCCAAAAAAAAAAAAAAAAAAAAGAGTGGAGGTCAGAAGACTGAAGAGGTCAAGCTCTGGGCGTTTGGAAAATTCCACCAAGACCCCAGAGCAAAAAGACACCTTCCTTCCTGGGTTACAATTCCTCAGGAAAATCGCAGGGCAGACTGACCTTGGCCACCTAAAGACAAGGGAAGTCCTTGCTGCCCCATTCCCTAAGGACCAATCAGCTTAAAGTCACACTGTTCTGCCAATCACATTGTGCCTTGTTGCTGATGCCTAGAGATAGAGTAAGATAAAGTTCATCTACCTCCGAATTCCAATGTGCTTTAAATCAAGCCTGCGAACTCACACGGTGCCTCTTTATTCTGGTAATGGGAGACCCTAGCGGGCTGGACTTCTGCAGGAAAGAACACTCTTTGTATTGACAGCAAGTGCTTTTAATGGCTGAGCCCTTTCCTCTGTTCTCCTCGACTGTGACTTCTGACGGACTCGCTGCTTCATCGTGAACTTACTTTCTGATTATGTGTAGCCCATTAAATTCTGCTTTTATTTTTAATAATATGTTAGCCACTCTGTTAATACTGCCTTAATGGAGTATTAATGAGGTGTATATGAATGCCAAAAAGAAGTAAGAAGTGAGGCTGGAGAGGTGATTCTGTGGTTAGGGGTACTGCTGCCCTTACAGAGGACCTGAGTTCTGTTCCCATGGCTGTTTGCCAGCTCACAACCTTCTATAATTCCAGTTCCAGGGCATCAAACACCCTCTTCTAGTCTCTGCAGGCATCAGACATGCACATGGTACACATGCAAAGCGCAGGAAAACCCTCGTACAAATAAAATAAAATAAAAACACTTAAAAAAAATAGCTAAGAATCCTGATGTGGTAGCATATGTCTTAAAATGCAACACTCGAGAGACAGAGAAAAGCAGATCTCTGTGAGTCTGAGGCCACGCTGGTCTACAGAGTGAGTTCCAGGACAGCCAGGGCTATCTAGAGAGAAGACATCTCAAAGCAAAATAAATAAGCGAACAATGCGTGAAAATAGCTAAGAAAAGCAACTTTATAGTGGACTTAGTGGTTCTCAGTGTCTCCGTGCACGCTTGACTGGCTCCATTTCTTTGAGCCAATGATAAAGCAGAACATTACAGCCGCGAGCATCAGTTTAAGAGAAGAACATGGCCTCCATGGAGTTGAGAAATAGAGAGCCACGTGCTGGGTACAAAACATATAACCCAGAGTCATGTTACTTCCAAGTAAATCCTGCTGGCTACACTTCCCACCACCTTCAGGAGTCGGTTTACTTAGGAAGCTAACAGTGAAGAACTGAACATAAAATATCAGAGTAGTTATAGCCCAAGACTCCCTTTAACCTCCAGCACTGGACACTGGGTATGTGACTCTTTAGGAGACATGACATATCCAAACAAATATAAAGGTTTCCCCTTATTTGCATTAGGCAAGATATCTTTTTTGTTGTTGTTGTTGTTCCAAAGATTTTAATCATTCATCAGACATCCCGAATTTCATAAAACCTTACAACTGGCGATTGGCATGTGTGTTTGGGAAATAATAAAATCTGTATCATATTCTTGATCAAACTTTTTGGTAACCGTGGGATTTTAATGCGTTCATTTTTGTTGAAGTCTATCCCAGGAGAAATTCCTAGACCCAGACAAAATTCAAAATAGGATCTCAAGTATTTGTAAGAATATGCAGTCTTAAGACAGATATTGGTGGGTCTTTTGCGTGTATTTTATTGTGGTTCTTTTGTTTGTTTTCTTCATCTTGAGTTTATTTAAAGCAGTAAAGTTCCTTTATTTCCAAGTTGCATGCAGCACTGAGACATAAGTGGCAGGGGCAGGTTCTAATAAAACAGCTTCTTGGCCTGTTTGATCTCGCCTAGGTGCCAATAACACCCTAGAAGGCACTTTTAAGAAACGCTACAACTCTATAGAACTTCCTATTAAAACCATAACCCTATTAAATTGCATTTAAATAGGATATTTTTACTAAACTATACAGTCACTTAAGTATCAAGCAACAGAAAAGCCGAAGTTTGACGTCATAGATTTGAGTTTTATCTTCTCTGTTTATAGTCTAGTTTCCTGGACTAGTCAGAGTGGCCTTCGGGTGTTCACCTGCTGTGCCTGCTTTGTAGCTAATGGAGTCAAGCCCATCTCCTTGGGGGCAACTCTGTTACCCTGGAGCACAGGATGGTCCTACTTCCGTAGTGTTGGTCTCTTACCTGCCCTAGGAACTCTTGGGGCATTATTTGATATCTTTCTTTGCTTTGGTAGAGATCTCAAAACGGGGGCGCGGTAGTCCTCGTCATTGTCGTCATCGTCGTTGACATCATCATCGTCGTCGTCATCGTCGTCGTCGTCGTCGTCATCGTCATCATCATCATCATCATCATCATCAGATTCCAGGGATAAGTAGATATTCTTAACTTTCTTGAAGCTTGCTCCTAAGCTGCCCTGCCCCTCCACACGGGCATTTTCCTCCTCGCTTTCAGTTCTCCAGTATGCTAGCCGTTTGATGGGCCATTTCCTTGGGGCATGCTGAGAAGCAGGACTGTTAGACACTGTGCCCAAGACACTGCTGGGGCTTTTGTTGCCTTGGTCTTGTCCCCTGCTTCCAAGTGCCCGATGGCTGGAGGGAGCTGGTGAAGAAGGGGAGAGCTGCAGTTCAGGCATGCACATGGTGTCCTGGATGTCCCCCTTATTGCTGGAAGAATCTGGGTCATCAGGGAGGACGACCCTGCCAGGTCCTCCCCCCTGTTTCCTGGCCTGAAGTGGATCAAGAATTCCATCAGATTCACTTTCATTCTCGAGCTTGCTGTCAACCCCTTCCACCATTTCTTCATCTGTTCTATAGTTCTCTGTAATGGCGATCTCAGTTTCGCCTGGCTCATAACTTTGGTTTTGGTCAGAGCAAAACTTCACATGGGGCAAATTCGGGGTAGTGTTTGGTCTTACTACCGGACTCTCTTCCTCTTTGCCCGATCTCTCTTCAATCTGCAGCTCATCATCTGGATCCAAGTCAAACTTTTCTAACATCACTTGTTCTTCTCCCAACCTTGATTTATCTTCCTTCTTTGTGATTTTGGCTCTCCAAGAATTGGACAAGCTCTTCACCCTCTTGGTACTGCCATTAGCGATCAAGAGAGGCACTGGGCTCTCATTCTCATCAAAGGCGCTGTCATATTTTGAGTCATCATCTAAGTCATTCAAAAAAGTACTAGTCATGTTAAACTCTACGTTTTGGGAAGAGCTCACCTTCCATTGTTGATGATTATTTAGATCCATAAAATTACAGCAATGTTGATAATTAGGCTCCAGAGCTGGAATCTCCTTGTTCGTTTGTTCTTCCTTCTTGAAGATGTCGTTATACTTTGGGCTATTCTTATCTGAACCACTTTTGGAGGGCAGTGATAATGTAGACTCGGACACTGAAGTGGAATAAGCTGGCCTAGTTAAGGAAGAGGAATTGGTATGAAGATGCTGGAGCCTAAAGATATTACTTGTCTTCGGGATGTTCGGTTGGAAGGTATCTTCGACCAGACAGATCTCCCTAGCCAGATCTTCAATGAGCTGTACGGGCTGCACTGCCTTTGGGATCTCATCCTCATGGTCTGGCAGAACTTCTTTCCTGGTCCAGGCTTGAAAAGCCAAGTTTAGAGCTTTACCACCACGGACAAAGTAGGATGCAGGACATCTCCCATTCTCCCGCAAACCTTCAAAGATGGCCACGATGTGCTTTCCCACATGCCAACAGATGGTCTCAAAGCTTGGAAACTTGAAGAGGCCTGTTGTGCTCCGATGCTTCTCAATCTCATAGGCTTTGAGCTGCATTTCCATGTTAAAACTGTGTAAGAAGTTTCCCCCAAATGCTAGGCAATCCACAGGGGTCAGCACAGCATAGATCCATCCTGCAGGAATGAAAAGTGTCTGTCCTTGCTTCACAGAACACTTGTAACATCTGTCTACCTGGTCCCCAAAGAACATTTCTTGTTGGTTAGAAGAGTTGCTCCAATACTCAAAAAGAGTCAGGTTATCATCTGTTGGGTAGATCAGGTAGAAGATCTTCTCACCCTTAAGCACATGGTACCAGGCTGAAGTGCCACCAAATTCAATGTGAAAATCTGTGTAGCTATTCTGCATACTCATAAGGCAATACTTCTGTACACTGGGTTTCTCAAAGTCACACTCTTCCGGCCACAAGTTTTCAACCCAGGAAAGCTTACGAACTATCTTGGGCACCTCTACTATATTAGACAGTTTGGTATTAGAGAATTCCAAATTAATAACATTAAAGACCTTTTCCCTCTTCCTGCTGTAATAATATCTCACGAAATCACCCAGCATCATCTTGCCGCTGGCCTGACAGGCCACGTCAATCACATCGATCTCTCTGTCAGAACCAACGTATTGTTCAACATCTCTGACAGTGAACGATGTCGGTGGGAGTGTCATCCCCAGCCCATCCGTCTTCAAGACAAGGATAGGTATACTGAAGCCACTTTCTTCCAGGAATTCCACTGTCAACTGACTTCCCGTGGGCTTCAAAACCACTTTGTCCGAGCTGTCAAAAGTCTTACCCTGGATGTGGTGGATAAAGATAGCGCTCCCAGTCGTCACTGGCTCCCTCTTGAGAACTTCATGCTCTTTAGATGATCCATGCCATGTTTTCATAACGGAAGGCCCAAATACAGCTTCACAGTCTGGGCAGTGGTAGATGTCAATGTCAACAGCGTTTTCTTCTTCAATCCCAACGCAGCTACCGTGAAACCAGTCCTGGCACAGGTCACACTCGATCATAAAGTGGTTCACATTGTAAGGCTGCCGACAAAGACAGTACACAGGTACCAAGGCCATCTTCACAGGCTTTGGAGTGGTCCAAGTTTTGTGGTGGTCAAAGAGGGCGAGAAGGTAGCAGCAACACCCTCCCTGTTGACGATGGCTCGCCGGGACCCAGACTTAGAGTCTCTTTCACTGAGAGAGAACAGAGAAGCGTTCTATGTCTTGCTCACGTTCGAGCCCTCTCAAGGCCACTCTCTTTGGGCCTGCGGTCAGGTGGTGACTTTCTGGTGTTTCCCATAAATACCCGAGACCTCTGAAGAAGCTTCTGTAACCACTCTGTCGCTGGCCTCTTGCTTCATGGGTTCTAGAATTCTCCACTCCCATTATTATGACGCCAACTACAGCATAAAGGCTGAAGGAGGAGCCTGGAAAGAGACCCCCTCTCTCTCATCATCAAAATAGGAGGGTCACGAGGTCAAGAGATCCTTCCACTTCTGGTCAGGTTATTAGAAAGTTTCTTCAGAATCCTTAAGGAAAAGGCAAACGAGACTAGACTCTCAAGTCACAGTCCTGAAGTCGGGGTCAGTAATGAGTATCATATCCTCAAACCTAAATTAAACCTCAGTTTTGTGACTTTCACGTGACAGGGATTCCCTCACATCCCTGGATCTCTTTGAAACGGCTGTAAATAAACAAGAACAACACGTTCCTGAGATTAAGCAAAGGTTTTTGTTCTTTGTTTTTCTTACAGCTCCAAATATCAGGCACTTTGCAGCAGCCACCTCAGACTGACAAGGGCTCTCTTGTACCCCCATTTGACAAGAGATGTTATTTCAATTTTTTAACTTCCCCCAAACTTATGAGAGGCTCTTTATGCCTCCGTGACTGAAATAAAGCATTTCATACTCCAAACCTAAGAGGAATGTCCTTGATTGCAAACCCTACATGACCTCCTGAGTCTTCAGCCTGCAACTCCTCAGCCCTGGGAACTGAGTGAGCCCTAGAGACTCACCGATTGAGCAAAGCTTCACCAAGCAGAGGCCCCAAAGGAGCTGGTCACGCCCCCAGAGACCGCACCCTTTGAATTCAAGTAAATTTTTTTTTTAAGATTTATTTATTATATCTAAGTACACTGTAGCTGTCTCCAGATACACCAGAAGAGGGCATCAGATCTCATTATAGATGGTTGTGAGCCACCATGTGGTTGCTGGGATTTGAACTCAGGACCTTCGGAAAAGCAGTCAGTGCCCTTAACCGCTGAGCCATCTCTCCAGCCCTCAAGTAAAGCTTGAAACATTGGCCACTTCTGGAATCACAAGCTGTGTTGCTCTGTGCACGTAGCCAGTGGGCATCTCAGGACAACCTTCAAGATGCAACTACCTAGGGTTTCCCCGGGAGGAAAGCAGGGACTGCAGACAGCCACATCAAGGATATAGCACAAGCTGAAGGATCTGAGTTCAATCCCTGACCTCACATAGTGTGGAGAGAGAAAAACTATCACAACTCGTTTTCTGATTCCCACAATACTGAGGGAGAACACTCACACATTTAATTAATTAACTTATGATTCTATTCTCATGAAAACCAAATGGGAAACTGACAAAAGGGGGGGGGTCATGGTCAAACAATTGGTCAAACAATTGTTTTGACATTGCTCAGATATCATGTGGACGTTTCTCTTTAATGTAGCAAAGCAAATGTAGAGAATCTATTATACTTACTTATTTATGGAATAATTATATGCAAGGAGCTATTATAAATCAATGAATAAATAAAGATTTTCAACCCTGGTGTTGACCAATATTTCATTGCTGTGATAAATGGTATTTGATTAGCAATACTACCTACCCTATTTATGTGCTGCTGAACTTAATTTGAATTTTTTTTTGATTGAGTCTTTTTGCATCTGTGTTCATCACATACTACTTTAGGATGTTCTAGGCCTCATTCAAAGTTGACAGGCAGGCTGACTAGTTGAAATGCACAAGTCTGAGTCCAATCCCTGGGACCCACATGGTGGAAGGTGAGAACTGAGTCTCCCAAGTTTCCTCATACACTGTGCCCACATAAAATATGTGCTATATTATTAGCTATTTTTCTTTCTTTCCTTCTTTCTTTCCTTCTTTCTTTCCTTCTTTCTTTCTTTCTTTCTTTCTTTCTTTCTTTCTTCTCTTTCCTTCCTTCCTTCCTTCTTTCTCTCTTTCATTCTTCTTTCTTTCTCCTTTCTTTCTTTCTTCCTTCTTTCTTTCTTTCTTTCTCTTTCTCCTTTCTTTCCTTTCTTCTTTCTTTCTCACTCTTTCTCTCTTCTTTCTTTCTTTCTCTTCTTTCTTTCTTTCTCTTTCTTTCTTTCTTTCTTTCTTTCTTTCTTTCTTTCTCTTTCTCACTCTCTCTCTTCTTCCTTCCTTCCTTCCCCTCCCTCCCTCCCTCCCTCCCTCCCTCCTTTCTTTCTTTCTTTCTTTCTTTCTTTCTTTCTTTCTTTCTTTCTAGGAAAATGTGTGCTGTAGAAATGACTCAGCAGTTAAGACAGTTGCTGTTCTTCCAGAGGACTTGAATTTGATTCCCAGGGTCCACATAGCAGACTACGACAGTCTTCAACTCCAGCCCTACAGAGTCAGACACCTTTTAGCCTCCCCAGGCACCAAACGTACATGCAGGAAACAAACAAACAAACAAACAAAAAACCATGAAAATAAAATTAAATACATATAAAATAAAAATAAAAGCCCAGCAGTCTTACAAATTCTTTGTAAACAAATAGATCAAGGTAGTGTTTTTCTCCACTAATTATCTCTTCTTTTAAATTCATAATACATTTTTTAATATTTTTGTAGCTTTCTTCTTTTAGGGCATTGAATCTCTGTCTCTTTGTCTCTCTGTCCCTCTGTCTCTCTGTCTCCGTTTCTGTCTCTGTATCGCTTATTGTGCATGCACACATGTATAAGTGTTTACATATATATGTATGGGGCATATGTGTAGACTCAAAGTTCACAGTGTCTTCCTTGAAGATTCCCCACTGTATTCTCTGAGGCTTTACTTGACCTTGGAGCTTGCTAGTTCTGGCTAGTCTTATTAGTCAAATTGCCTTGGAAATCCTCTGTCTTTGTGTCCTGGGTGTTGGGACGTTAGGTGGCTGTCGCACCTTCCCTGCTGTTAGATGGGTTTAGTCTCCAGTCCTCATACTTACTTGCTAGGCAAGGACTATCTATATTCACGAAACTACATCCCCAGTCCCCATTTTCCTCTTAAATAGATTCCTATATAGCTTATTAATTTTATCATGAGCATGATTTTAAAATAAAATCCCGGTTACTATGATAAAAGAATTAGTGAAAAAAGAGGCCATGAATTTGCAAGAGAGCAGGAAAAGAATATGTGGGAGGGCTTGGAGGGAGGAAAGAAGGGAGAAATGGTGAAATCTTACTCTAAGCTCAAAAAAAAATATGTAAAAATAATAAATGGATTTTAATTTTTAGGTTCTGATTAATTGTTGCTATTTCTAAAAAAGCCAATTGCCCACGAAAGTCTGGAAACACGTCCCCACCTTGGCTACATATAGGAGACAGTCGGTACACAGGAAAAGCCTACAGTATGCATATATGGCGGAAGTGGGTAGTACATAAATATCTCAAAATAGCACCATCGACCCGGAGATCTAGTGCTTTTGGTCTTTTCCCCTAGCAAACTAGCCCACTCCCATTCTTGAGGATATTTTTCTTTTCCTTATAAATTCTCTCTCTTTCTATTTCTAAGTATGTCCCTCTCTCAATGCTTTGTCCTGGGGCACAAGAACCTGGAAACTTCACCCAGTGCTGCCAGGACTCTCAGTGAGAAGCTACAGAGCAGTGAAAGGCAGGAGAGATATGCACACATAGGTATAGGTTACGTTCTTTGGGGGGAGGTGAAACTGTATTTGATATCAATGTTTTCTGGATAATGTTTTGGTTTGGGTGACTGTGGAGTTGCTGGTCCCATGGTTTATGTCATTAATTCTATCACTCAGGAGGCAGAGGCAAGTAGATCTTTGTTTAGTTTTAGGACTGCCTAATTTGCATAGTAAGTTCCAGGCCGCCCAGAGCTACACCGTGAGACCCAACCTAAAACAACAATAATAACAAAAACTTTGTTTATTTTTGGCTTTGTTGTTTTTGTTTTTTGTTTGTTTTTTTTTTATTTTCTTTAAGAGGAAAGTTGCAAGGACAGACAGGAGGGGAGGGGGAGATGAGTGGGACGGGGGTGTATGATATGAAACTCACAAAGAATCAATAAGAAGTTGAAAATAGCCGGGCGTGGTGGCGCATGCCTTTAATCCCAGCACTTGGGAGGCAGAGGCAGGCGGATTTCTGAGTTCGAGGCCAGCCTGGTCTACAGAGTGAGTTCCAGGACAGCCAGGGCTACACAGAGAAACCCTGTCTCGAAAAAAAAAAAAAAAGAAGTTGAAAATAAAATAAAATAAAATACAATAAAAATAGAATAAAATAGAATAAAATAGAATAAAATAGAATAAAATAAAATAAAATAAAATAAAATAAAATAAAATAAAATAAAATAAAATAAAATAAAATAAAATATAAACAACAACAGCGAAAGCCTGATGGCCAGCTAAGGGTATGATTCAGACACCATTCTGTATAAGAGGATAATATACATTTATCAAGTCACTTAAAATGTCCCCACTTTAAATTGTCCCTCCATGAATGTGAAGATGTTAAAATGGTAGTGTTTCTACCCTGGGCTGAGAGCACAACAGAACATACTGATCTCCCAGTGTTAAGTCTTAGATGTCTCTGCCTCAGCACAACACATAGATCCACTCTGGACCTCTGTTTCACCAGCTGGTCTGACTCTGGTATAAGGCTATTCATCTGGTTTTGTAAATGTGTGACCCTGGGCAAAGCAGATACATTGGGGAGGGGGGGAGAAGGAGACAGTGAATGAAATCGATCAGAATGTACCATTGATGACTGTCTCTGGACATTACAAGCCTTCAGTAGACTCTAAGAGTTTCAAAACATACATCAGAAGAGTTCTGTATCTAGACGGAATGACACATTCCTTTGAACTCCTAGCCTTATTTCATCTTCAAATGTTACACATTGCCTTTTGTAAGTAATACATTATTTGTATCTCATCCCCACACCTACTCGAAAAGTATCTTTTACTCCTATACCACAGTAAGCACATGGAGGTCAGAGAACAACTTGGAAATTTGACTCTCTTCTTCCATCATGGGGGTCCCAGAAATCAAATGAAGGTTTTTTTTTTTTTTTTTTTTTTTTTTGTGAACGGATGCTAAATGTAAGGTGTTGTGTATCTTTCCTTTCCTTCTGAAAATACGTATGTTCTAGGAGACTGTGACCTTTGAGGATGTGGCTGTGATCGTCACTCTGGAGGAATGGGTTTTGTTGGATCCTTTCAGATGAAACTCTACAGAGATGTGATGGAGGAAACTTGCAGGAATCTGGTCTCCATAAGTAAGGGTAAAAATCACTCTTTACTACCCAATCTGAGAACAAGTCTGTCTCGCTCATCAGGGCTGCTAAACCATTTGGAGCATTGAGAGGACAGATTTGGAGAACATACCAAGAGCGGTCCCATCGTATCATTAAACTGCTCAGATTAGGTTTAGGCTTGTTTGGCTGGTTGGTTCTGTTTTTGTGCTTTCTATGATAGACTTCATAGTGATTTTTCTGGTTCTGTATTTGTAGGACAAACACAGGGATGCCAGAACATTGACGATAACTGCAAACTAAGGGGACTAAGGTAAATTCCCCTCCCAAATTAAAGAGAACTCCCTCAAGAATATGAGACTGAGCCATTTGGGGTGGCACTCACCTTCCATCTCAGTACTCTAGAGGCAGAGGCAGGTAGATGTCTAAGAGTTGTAGACTATCCCTATCTAACTGTAGATTATCCCTATAATGAGTTCCAGGTCAGCCAGGGATACATAATGAGATCTTGTTTTTAAAAAAGAAGGTTGTGAAGCCCTGGAGAGATGGTTCAGCCATTTACAAGCATTGGGTGTTCTTCAAGAAGACCAAGTTTAATTCCCAACACCCAAAGGTTAATTCCCAGTACACAGTTGGTGCTCACAACCCTTCGCAACTCCAGTCCCAGGCAATCGAATGCCCTCTTCCAGTAACAGGCAAGAATAACAATGCAAAAACATACATGCAAGCATTATACCAGACATATAAAAGAAAAATAATTCTTTTAATTTAAAGATACATTGTGTATATGTAAATATTTCAAAATCTAAAATAGTGGTGGCTAAAGCATTTTGCATAATGAATTATTAAGTGCATTTAACTCCGACATAGAGGAGCACATGTGCTAGCGTAACATGTCTGTAGTCTCTGTCAGGGGATGTGGTGAGTTATCATCATATGAGGACCTCACCTCAAAAATAGGAAGGGCTTGGCGAGATAGCTCAAGAGTGAAGAGTACCTGCTTCTAGTAGTTCACATATGATGCCCCTTTCTGGCCTCTTATAGGCACTGTACTCATATGTATACACACACACACAATTTTTAAAAATGAAAACAAAACCTTTAAAAATAAGATACTCTATGTTTAGAAAATAGATAGCATGTGTGATAAGAGCACTGAGAAACTTTATACAAGTTCGAGTGTATTCATATTGGTTTTACCTGCATTTGTCTTCAAAAATTCTCAAAGTGCATAAAACCAGCAATCCTGCTTGCTTATGAATTATACGCATAACGTGTGTGTGTTTGTGTGTGTGTGTGTGTGTGTGTGTGTGTGTGTGGTATGCACATGAATATGTGGGTGTGCATGCTCATGCAGAAGTTAAAGCAGGTCATCCGGTGTTCTCCTCCAGCCCTCTCTGCCTCATTTCTTCAAGGCAGTCAGTCACTGAACCAGCAAGCTCACCAGTTTATGTAGGTTAGTTGGCTGGTAAGCTCTCAGAATACGTCTCCACAGATCTGCTAGGACCACAGGCACACATAGCCATGCCATGCCTGGTTTTTACCTGGGTGATAAAGATGTGAACTTAGGTACTTTTTATTGATGATGATGATGATGATGATGATGATGATGATGATGATGATGATAGGATTTCTCTGTGTAGCTCTGGCTGTCCTGGAACTCACTCTGTAGACCAGGATGGCCTCTAACTCAGACCTCCACCTGTCTCTGGCTCCCAAGTGATGAGATTAAAGGCATTCTTCACCATAGCCTGGCTCGAACTTAGGTCTTTAACATTTGCAGTGCAAGCACGTTCAACCACTAAGCCTTTCCCCATCCCTAAACACAATTTTACTAACTTGCTTTCTCTTTCCTACAGAAGTTAAACGACGTATAGTCTGGGTGGACATGAAGGTAGTAGGGAATGTGGAGAAATCTTCAGCCAGATCCTAAGTACAGCCGTGAACAAGAAAACTCTTCCTGGAGTTAAAGTATTTGAAAGACAGTTCTGTGAAGATAGCCTCACTGGTGACTCCTCCCTAATTGTCCCTATTCATGTGCATACCGGACACAAGCCTCATAAATATGAGCTACGTGGTGGGGACTCTGTAAAGCTAGAGTGTGGGAAAGCTCTCCTTTGTCCCGAATGGATTCTGCAGCGTGACGGCAGTTGTGAAGAGAACAGATGTGAACATAAGTGACGTGAGGAAGCCTTCCAGAGTCAGAGCTGCCTTCAAATACCTCTGGAAAGTGGAGAGAAAGCATAGGTGCGTGGGCAATGTGGCAAATCCTTCATGAAGCACAGCGTCCTTGAGTGTCATACAAAGACTAACGCTGGACAGGAAGCACGTGCGCACAGCGGCGTGGGAGAGCCTGGTCTAGCTTGAGTGGCGTTCCAAGACACGAACGAACTCACACTGGAGAAACACCTCACAGATGTGAGAAATGTGACAGAACCTTCAGGTATCTAAGTAACTTTCATGACCATGAAAGAACTCACCCTGGTGAAAAACCCTGTTTGTAAGCAGCTTGGGAAAGCATTCATTTACTACAATACTACGATTCCTTTAGAAGACATGAACGATGTCACACTGGAGAGAAACCCTCTGTATGTAAAGTCTGTGATAAAGCCTTCACAGTTCCTTACACTATCATGAAAGGATTCAGAGCGGTGAGAAGCCTTATGTCTGTGAACAGTGTGGAAAAAGTTTTATTTCCTCTTATTCTATTCGAATACATGAACGAACTCACACCGGAGAGAAGCCTTAAAAATGCAATCAGTGTGGTAAGGGTTTTAGGGTTGACTGTTCTCTTCATTGCCACAGTGGAGTGAAACCATAAGTCTGCAAGCAGCGTGGGAGAGCTTTCGCTGCTCACAGTTCCTGTCAATGGCATGAAAGGATTCTCAGTGGAGAGAAACCTTACGTACGTACACAGTGTGAAAAAGCCTTTTCTACTTTGAGTCATTGTCAGAGACATGAACAAATTCTCATTGGTGAGAAACCCTAAGTATGTAAGCAGTGTAAGAACGTCTTCAGTACATGTAGTTCCCTTAAAAAACATGAAAAGATACGCTGGAGAGAATTCCTAGGAGTAGATTTGTCAAAGACCTTGTTGCATCATTTTCCTAGTAAACACAATAATGTATAATGAAGAGAATGTCACTCTACAGTTTGTAGAAATGCCTTACATCATCTTGCTTGAATAACAAACATGATAGAGCATGATCTTTGAAAAGATGTGCCAGCCGGCCGTGGTGGCGCACGCCTTTAATCCCAGCACTTGGGAGGCAGAGGCAGGTGGATTTCTGAGTTCGAGGCCAGCCTGGTCTACCGAGTGAGTTCCAGGACAGCCGGAGCTACACAGAGAAACCCTGTCTCAAAAAAAAAAAAAAAAAGAAAAGAAAAGAAAAGATGTGCCAAAGTCTTCAGTTTACCCACATCAAAGAGTGCACTTGATATTAAAATTTAAAAATGTAAATAAATAAATAAATAACAAAACTCGAGAATTGTAGCAAATTTATTATAGGATCTATAAGTCCTTATTTAGTCCTTTAAATGTGCTATAAAAGAAAAAAATTTGATGTAAAGTAATTTATATAAAATGTTCCAGAAATTATAGCACCTGAGAGAAATGTTATAAAAATTATAAGCATATTATAATTTTTAGCCATTCAGTATTAATGTAAGTTTATGGATTATTTATTGCTTCTATAAATATAGGTTTTTTTAAAAAAATATGTGTATATCTGTATTTGCTATATCTGAGCTTGTGCACATGAATGCAGGTTCTGCTTGAGGCCAGAAAGAAATCTCAGACACTGCAGGCAGAGTCAACTAAAGAAAGGCTCTTATTAGTAGTAACGAAACAGACGTACAAGAAGTTGGGGTGGGGTGGGGTGGGGCGCACACAGGAAGACAGGGAAACTTTGAAGAGTCTTTTCTAACTTAGGGATGTTCAGTTTGAACAAAGTCAGGAAAACTGATAGGCCCATATTTTGGGAGTGAATATATCTATTCCATGTTGCTGGGATTTTCCGTTAAAATTCTAAGATTGCTTTAATTGGCAGAGCAAACAACTGGTTCCTGCACCCCCAGATAACCGTATGATTGCTACTATGTAACTGCGCTTCTCATATACATCGGAATACACAGAATAACTTTTCTCTTGGTATATTTTTCTTTTCTTGGCTTAAAACATGTATGGACTTAGTGAAAAGGTAGGGGAATCCTTTTGCTATTTTTGCTTTTTTTTTTTTAATTTTTATTTTTTTTTTCATCTCAGGGTTCTCGTGTGCGACATTAGACCTCTCCTTTCCAGTGGGCCTGCCTGCCCTGGCTGGGCATCCCCTTTTCTCTGTGGCAGGCCTAGGAACCCCTTCTCTAAGATTGTGTCCACAGTACACTAAATCTGACTTTAAATAAGCAGACTCCGGACTCAGGTTCTAGGGGGACGTGGGAAAGCCCTTCTTTGGAAAAACCAAGTCTAAATTCCGTTTACATGCAGTTATCAAAGATGAGCAGATTTCCGTCTGGGCAGTGAGAGCTGTAGCTGCAATATGGCATTTGTGCTCCACTTTAAGAGTTTACCGCGGTGCTCTATTGCGGGGGGCGGATCGCTTGTCCACGCGCTAGCCAATCAGAAGCGCCGATCGGTGGAGCGGAAGTTCCGCCCCGGGCCATCGCTTTCACTTGCCAGACTCTTGTGTCGGCTGAGGGAGTCACCGGCAGCCATCCGGGGTCCTTGCTGTGTGGCTGCCAACACCAAGATCATTCCTGCGGGCCTCAGGGAGCCTCGGGCTCAGATATGGAGAGTGTCCTTGCGGCCGGCTGTCCAATCAGGAACGCCGGCGGCCGGCGGATATGCCTCGCCCGCCATCTTTCTTCCTGGCACGGTCGGGTCAGCTGACTCCAGCAGACGGTCAAGCAGCCTCTTTGGCTCGGCGACAGCTGACCTCTGGAGCCCCCCCTTGAAACCGCAAGAGGGCCCGGGAGCAGAAAAGCTGAACGTCGGGGCAAGTGTAGGAGGCGCCGGGTCTTCCCCGGGTGGATTCCTCTGTCCTGCACCCCACCTTGCTTTGGGTGCTGCGGGATTCATGGATTCTCTGCCCTCCAGGTGGCGGGATCCCGGCGGCCAAACCCAACTCTTGCAGAATTCTGTGCTCCCGCCTCCCCAGCGAGACGCCTCCTGAGAAGTATATGTGACATATGTTGAGCGTGTTAACATATGCCCACAACACCAGCCTGTGCGAGATGAGGACGAATCGAAGGCCGGTTTGGATTGTATGTCACATTCTGGGCCAATCGGAGCTGGCTGCAGGAGTGTCTCAAAGACCGAACCAGAACAGAAACAAAACAAAGTGATGTAGACATTCAGTGTTTTCAGATGAGTTAGCTTGGAAGTAGATTAAGAAACCCCGTATCCAGCCAGGTGCCCTGGTGCATTATAATACATGATGACCCTCTTCTGCAGCGATTTGTTGTTTTACTTTGACTGGAGTAAAGGAAATGGGGTAAAATAATGGGAACCATATTTACCAAATTTCTGCTTACCAACTACCATAAAAAATTTCTAACTTCGCGTGGTATGTTGGGCCATGTCTTTAATCTTAGGATTCAGAAGACTGAGGCTAGTGGATGTCTGTGTTTCAAGGCCAGACCTAGGGGAGGGCAGGCCTAAGTTCCAGCGAATCAAGAGACATGCAGGATGGCAGGGTAAAAGACCATGCAGGCTGCAGAATGAATTCCGCAGTCACCAGCATGGGCGACTTAGAGCATGTCCTCAGATAAAAGGAGCTGGGCATGTCCTGTAGTGTCAGAGAATATTTGCTTGAACTAGATTCAGAACCTTAGCACCATAGGCAGGGCAAAAAGAGAATTTTGAACATGGATGGAATAGAGATACTTTGCAAGATGTCTGGGGGAACAGCTAATAGAAAAGCCATGGTCGTCCCACGGGGCTGTCGTTAAGACAGAGGCACACTTGCTTGCCTAGAACTTACTGCGAAGACCAGGCAGGCCTGGAATTCCTAGAGGTTTACTTGCCTCTGCTTCCGGGGTGCTGGGGACAAAGCTTATGTCACAAAACTCTGCCAAGAGTTTTTAATACCCATGTCTAATGTTCCCAGTCATCGGAGAAGTTAATTCTGAAACCCCGACCGTTCAGGATAAGGTGGTATAGCTTGTGATCCCAACTCTTGGAAGGAGGAAAAAAAAAATCACAAGTTAAGGCTAACCTAGGTTGCATAATAAGATCCCATCTCAAACAAACAAACAAACAAACAAACAAACAAATAAATAACCGTAGCCAGAGTCCAGCTGGTAGATGGACAGACACTACCAAGCCTGCCCAGGTTGCATGTGGATGAGGATACCCTACAAGGGGAGCCATGGGGATGACCCATAATATAACTGAAAGAAGTTTACCAGGACCCACAGTTCCATTTCTTTCTTTCTTTCTTTTTTTTAGATTATTTATTATATGTAAGTACACTGTAGCTGTCTTCAGACACACCAGAAGAGGCATCAGATCCCATTACGGATGGTTGCGAGCCACCATGTGGTTGCTGGGATTTGAACTCACAACCTTGAGAAGAGCAGTTAACCACTGAGCCATCTCTCCAGCCCCACAGTTCCATTTCTAGTTCTAGAAATTTATGGCAGAGTCCCCATGTGTCCTAAATAAGGATACGAGGACCAAGTGGGACATTTACTACTGTCAACAGGATGGTATCGGTCAGTCATCCATTTGTAAAATTAAAGAAGGGTCTCAAGGAGAGTGAATGATGATCGGTGATAGTCCAGTACAGAAGTCGGAGTTCAATCTTTTCAGCTTGAAAGTGGTGGCCCACACCTTTAGTCACAGCTTTTGGGAGGCAGAGGCAGGTGACTCTCTTCAAGTTCGCGGCCAGCCTGGTTTACCTAGACTGTCTCAAAAAAAAAAAAAAAAAAAAAAAGCTGTTTCCCCCCCCTCTGTGTGCACTCAGTGTACATAAGTGAGAGTATCATCATTTCTGTTTCCGTATCTGACATCTATATAGCATGTTCCAGATCAGCCAGGCATACGTAGAACCTGTCTCAAAAAAAAAAAAAAAATAAAATAAAAGAAAGAAAGAAAGAAAGAAAGAAAGAGAAAGGTTTATATACTTTACAAGTCCAGGTTATAGTTTGTCGCTGCAGAAAAGAACTCGGAGTAATGTCACCCACTTTTAGGCTGGGTTTTCTCACGTCAGTTAACACAAATTCCCTCACAAATATGGCCACAGACCATCCCAATATGGATAGCCCCGCACTGAGACTTAGTTCCTGGGTAATTACAGATTCTGTAAGATTGACAGTTAAAGCTAAGCAACACAGTCCCCTCAAACAGAATACTGACAGGAAAAACAAAACAAAACAAAACAAAACAAAACAAAACAAAACAAAACACCCAAAGAACAATGAAGGCTGTACTGAAGAGATTTTTGATAAGTGGTGATGTCTGATCAGAAATGGGAAGTTGCCTTCCTCAGTACAAAGTAACGAAAAGGCTGAGTTACTTCCGGGTCCAGGGACAGCACGGAGTGCAGAACTTCAGAGTGATGAACTGATGCGTTTGGAATAAAAGGTCTCTCGGCTACAGTGTTTGGGTGGCTGCATGGCTTCCCTTACTGGTAAATGAAAATGAAGACGTGAGTGTGCCGAGGTATGGTTGGTTGGGGAGAAGGGCTTTATTGTAGAAATGAGAGAAAGAGTTTAGCCGGATGCATCTGGATAGGTCCAGACTGAGCCTGGCCATTAGGCGCGGGGGTGGGGGAGGTGGGGGGTCGGGAGTAGCAGAGCAAGAGAGGAAGAGTTGAGTGCCGAGAGGTCAAAGAGGCCAAGGGCAAGCCCACCAGGAGCCCAAACGCCAGGAGAACACATTGCCAAGATGGTTTGTATGGGATCAGACGCCGGGAAAGGGAGGTGACGCGCAGATCCCAGGCCGGAGAGGTTTAGTGTAAGGGGGTGGGGTGAGACATGCTGGGAAGAGCCAGGACTGAGGGGGATCTGTCCCAGGTTTCTTTGGGACCTGATAACCGGCCTCTGAGGAAATGCAAGAGGAGAGAAAGGGCATAAAACCTGTTGCTGTAATCAAAGGGGAATTGAAAATTTTCTGCTTAACCCTTATAACATATAATAAAGTGTACTTTGAGGAGAATAGCAAGTAGTGACCAGGCCACCTTACCTGGTAGAGTGGGCTAAGAAGGGAGCCTGGTGCTGTCCGTGAAAGGTGTGGGAAAATGACCCGGGAAGGCAGTTTGCAGATCTCCAAAGCTCTCCTTCCCATATTTGCAAAAGCATGGGTTATTTTGTTCATGTTAATGATGGCGATGTAGTTTGCTTTGTTTTATTTTAAGGCAGGATCTCATTATACAGCTCAGGCTGGGCGTGAAGTAACAGTCCGTCCTCAGCCTCCTAAGTGACAAGGTTACGGGAGTGTATCAACGCGGCATGCCCTTGATACAGAAGAGTTTATTGCGGGGAGGGGATCAGGGTACTAACCAACCTGAGGCTAAGGCCACAGCAAATCCATTTCCCCTGCTGTGCCTGAATGAGTCAGGGTTCCCCTTCCGTCTACTGATGAGACAACACAATCAAGTTCTAATATACGGTTCTAATACTCCAGGTCCACGGAGTGTAAAAGCTGGGGAGAAGGGTAGATTTTTTTTCCTCCCTGTATATTCCAAGAAATCTTCCCAGCATCCCTAAAGCCAAGGCAAAATTGTATGGTAGGAGCAGCGGTTTCACAGACCCCAACCAGGAAACTGTGGGTTGAGGCTGCTGCAGTCTTCAACAGTAAAGGCCATGGAGCACATGGTAGAAGGGTCACCCTGAGACCTCAGAGATGGAGTCACAAGCATACAGCATGGCTCGGTGGCAGCCACAAGGACGTTTGCTCAGTACGGGACAACTAAAGTATTTGCTTCATCTCCCAGAGGGTTTTAGACAGCTCTACCCAAGTTTTCTGCACTTTGAGCATGGCCAGTGTCTCCTGGCCAAACTACTTCTTATTTGCAGTATAGATCCTGCAGTTTCAGTACCGCTGGTGTCTGAAAACATTCAATGACATTTTCTAGCGGTAGATAGTTGTACCTTGTAAGTTGTGGGTGGAGCTGAGTGACGTACAGCTACGCTGGTGCGTCGTGGGTGGAGCTGAGTGACATACAGCTACGCTAGTGCGTCATTCACCTTGTATGATGTCATCACGGGGCAGCTGTGCGACTTCACACCAGCCCACGGGAAAGGTCAGTGATGCGCACGCACCATGACACTGAGGCAGAAGCCGACCCGGTATATGTTGCTGTTATGGTTCGATTTCACCATTACATATTGTTGTAAATATCTTCTCGTGACTAGTTAGCAAATTAAAGTTTCTCATATGTGTGTGTAGGGAAAACCATAATGTATACTAGGCTAACTTCTTGCCACTGTTTTAGTTTTCCTCCGCAGGTCTTGACACATACCTCTTGCCTTCTTCTTTTTTTTTTTTTTTTAAATGCAATCTTGGAAACATACATCTTGATCTTTTCCACCTACTCGATTATCCCCAGCCTGCTTCTGCGGAACCCTGGTCTCAACTCCTGCAATCTCTCTTCTGCTTTCACTGTTTTGTTTGTGACCTTATGCCCTTCATTATGGTTACCTTAATGAACATGGGTGAGAGTTATTTACTGAAGCAGGGCCCACTTACCAGTGGCCACATCTCTAAAGACAGTGAGTCTTCTCCAGCAAGCCTTTAACTTCTAACAGTTCCTCGGGACAGGTGGGGCCTAACCGAGGGGTGTTGGGAGGCCCCGTCGTGGAGGTGACTCTAGCTGCGTGGAGCTCACAAGCTCGGCAGCTCTATCGTGTCCAGAACACAACACTCAACAATATTGCTTCCCACCCTCCCATGCCTGTATTGTTTCTTTTTTTTTCTGATGTTCTCCATGCCTTGCATGGGGTGACGGGGACAAGTATTTAAGAGTGACTTACACTCAGGACTTGAACCATTTATGAATTTTTGTATTAAGCACCACACCACTGCACACTTCTTTGGCCAGCACTAATCTTCTTGACAGCAGCACTAATTTATGAGTATAAACATAAATATTTATAAGACAGCCTGACATCATGTCCATATACCAAAACAGCAATAGGTCAGGGGCTATGACCTCTCCACCTTTTGGAACTCAAAAAAAGAGGGCCCCAGATACGATCAGATAATTGTTTGTCACCACCACAGCTTCCTCGCCACTGTTAAAACACGTTTTGACTGGCAGATTGATATTGTAGATTACAGGATTCACTGCTAGCTCGGACACTTGACTCTCGGGTGCTAGGTTCTGGCTCGATTTTTCTGTTTCCTGCAACCAAAGGGTGTGTCGTTTTCAGCAATAGCGTCCAGACGTTCAGTTCTTGAGGTCAATAAAAAACCAGGCCTCAGGCTAGCTAGATGCCTGGGTATAAATCGTGTCTAAGGATGTGGGAACTGTCAGTTCAGGGGTGGGCGGGGCGGAAGTTCTTTGCCCGCCATCTTTCTTACTGGCGCGGACAGCCTAGTGCGGCGGTCTTGTCAGCCGAGAAAGCCTTGGGGTCTCAGCCACCGTGGCCGGAAGACCTTCGACCCCAGGAGCTCCGGACACAGGCATGGTGAGCACGAGCCGGGCGGGGCGTGTGAGGCCGACGCCGCCCCCTCCCCCGGGTGGTGGTGAGGGAGGCCATCGATCCTTCTGCTCCCCGAGCGGTGGGGCCATCGATCCTTCGCTCGGTCACCCGGTTTCCTGTCGGCAGCTCCGCCCTCGCCGTGCCGAGTGCCCCCGAGTCGCGGTGCCCGAGCGCGGTGGCCGCCGGAGGGTCCAGGGGGAGCCCTGGCCGCTGTGCCGGACTGCGGGCTGCAGCTGCCGTGGGCTTGGGTCCCGCCGCAGTCGTCTCCCTGGGAACCTTCCACGCTCCTGAGTGGGCTCGTCTGCGGCACAGAGTGCAGAGGAAATCGCGGTGTATCGGGCGCTCCCCCACACTGCCCAGCTCAGTGGGGCGAGTCCGCTGGTTGAGCGGGAGGAGATGTGCTCTTCTCCCTGACATCACCGTTACTGCCCCTAACGGGTCACTCATTGATGACTTTAAGATGACATTCCAGCTGGAGGAAGACTTGGCCGTGAAAAGGATCGCAGTAGCGATAAGCCCAAACTCTTAAGGCCTTCATGTAATTCCAGTAATTAGACAGGAAAGGGCCTGATGCTTATATTCTACCCCGAATAAACTAGGGTAGAGAAAAAGAGCAAAGGGGACGGGACTTTGGCCTGAGGTCTTTCTGTTCTTTGGGTGACTATAATGGAAAGATTGGGTGCCGATTTGTCCCGAGAGTGGGTCAGAGGTTGGAAGAAGCAGCGCGGCTGGAGAAGAAGTTAGTATTTTTCCCACTGTTCGATCCAGCCATACATTTTTGGGACTTATGGGCATTTGGATTTTTTTCTTTTTTAAAATTTTATTTTATATGTATGGGTGTTTTGACTGTGTGTGTGTATGTGCACTGCATGCATACCTGGTGACCATAGAGACCAGAAAATCTCCTTTCTTCTGGGATGGCTCCGAGCCATCTGTGGGTGCTGGGAGTCAAACTCAGTTCCTCTGGGAGAGCAGCCAGTGCTCTTAACCACTGAGCCATCTCTCTAGCCTGTGGCAAATGGGCATTTATCAGGTTTGTGTCTGGGTTGGTCATATATTTAAAGGGACAGGCCAGCAAGTAACCTCATGTACGAGTTAGGGGGAAAGCGTTTCTCCAGTAAAGATAGTATTGTGAGATAGAAGGTCTGTGACTGCCGTTCACCAGGATTACATGCTTGGGTAAGACTCACCAACCTCAAAGAGCAAGCGTGTGGTACAGATAGAGCATAATTTGTCTTTTGTGAGAATGTCTGTACTGGGCAGTCTGAGGGAAAATTACCTCAAGAAAAGGATTTATTGTTTGCACAGTATATTTTGGTATAATCTTCAGAGTTGGTCAGTGTCCAGGAATCTGCCTAGGACAGATGACCTTCAACTTTGATGAACAACAGGCTTGTCTTCGGGTTTTTTCCTTTCCTTTTTTTTTTTTTTTTTTTTTTTTTTTTTGGTTTTTCGAGACAGGGTTTCTCTGTGTGGCCCTGGCTGTCCTGGAACTCACTCTGTAGACCAGGCTGGCCTTGAACTCAGAAATCCGCCTGCCTCTGCCTCCCAAGTGCTGGGATTACAGGCGTGCGCCACCACCGCCCAGCTGTTTTTTTCTTTTCTATATCTGTAAGTCTGTTTATTTCTGGGGAAAGGGTCTGTGTATCCGTGGCCGGCAGCCTGGAGCTCAGCGTTCCGCCCGCTTCCGCCTCGAGTACAGGGATTAAAAGCACGCGTGCATCTTTCCTTCTTTCAGGCAACATTCGACCTCATGCTAATTAGACATTTACAGTGCTCCCTTCTCTCCACTGAGGAGAGGGAGCAGTGGCCGGACGGTGAGACAATAGAGTGGGGCTGAGCCGTAAAACTGTCAGCATTTATGTTTTTCAAAGATTCGTTTACTTCTATGTGTATAAGTGTTTGTGTGCACATATGTGTGTATATATCTCATGTGTGGCCATCGCCCACAATGGCCAGAAAGAGGCACCAGGTGTCCTGGGACTGGAGTTATGGATAGTTGTAGGCCCCCATGTGGGTTCTGAGAACCAAATCCTGGTACTCTTCAAGAGCACAATGTTCTAACCACTGAGCCATCTCTCTTGCCACCCTAGCCTTAATCTCTCCTCCCTCCCTCTCCCTCCCCCCTCCCCCCTCTGTGTGTGTGTGTGTGTGTGTGTGTGTGTGTGTGTGTTGTGTATGTGTGTGTGTGTGTTTTCTTCTTCCACCACATGGGCTCTGGGGATCCAGCTTAGGTCTTTAGGCTTGGTGGCAAGTCCCTTTAGCCCTGCCAAGCCATCTTACTGTCTGGAACATCTTAGGATGGCACCAAGCCTAGGTGTCGGAGTTCAATTGTAGGGCATCCTACTGGTTTTGGAGAATCCCTGTCACTGATGGAGGATTCTCGACTAACTGGAGGGGTTGGGCCACTTCTTTGAATTGATTTTGTGCAGGAAAGAAGATGGTACCACCGAAAACCGTGCAGAGTTGAAGTTTTCGGTGGCATTTCTTAGATGCTCAGGAGTTCCTGGTGACACACCTCAGGAGTTCCAAGGTGAAGCACCGTGGCCTGTACCCACACAGTGACACGGTGTCTAAGCACAGGGCTGGGCTCTTCCTTGTGATCTGAAAGTGAAGCAGGCCATTTCTCTCATCTCACCTGTTGTTTTCCTTGCAGACTTGTGTCTCTATACTACTCTGAATTTCTCTTGTGATTTGAGTGCAACATAGTGACATTTCGGTTCTGTGTGTAGGTTCATTCTTGCAAACCGTGCATCAGGGATCTGAGGCAGGACTGTTGTCGTGAGGCTGTGGACGACTTGCTCTACACAGTAAAATCGAGTTTGGCGAATGCTCCCGAGAGAAGCCGTGTCTCAGTACCCTCTCCCATCCAAAGAATAATTAAAAAATAAAAATAAAAAATAAAAAAAAAGTTGGTGATGTTTGTCCCTGGTCAGATCCTGGATAGCTAGAATGCGAGGTCTGAGGGAGTGAAGGATCTCAGGAGAGAGGTTTCAGGAGGCAGTTCTCCCCTCCCCCTTTACAGGGACGCTGAGGTTAAACCTAGATCATCAGGTCTTCACGGCAGACACTTCTGTCTGCTGAGCCGTCCTGCTAACCCAAGGAATCCTTAAAATGAGGTATTTGTTGGCAGTCACTGTGAATGGCAGCAGGTGTGTCCCCGCGCGGTCACACTCTGGGTGAACCGTAGGCCATCGTCACTTGCAGAGACTCGCTCCGATTTCATTCAGCTCCTCACACAGAGCCTCTCTCTCTCCTTCACTTTCCCCTTCCCTGGTTTTCCTTTTTAACAGATTTATAAATTGTTTATCACTAAGTGACATTTCACCTTCTCTGAACTGTGAATGAGCGAGCAGTGCAGCTAATATTGTTTTAAACAGTGTGGCTTCTTTGTCCAAGTCTCTAGCAGTGTGTTGGTGCTGATCACTAAACTTGCCGTAAAGCCAGCCCACCGTCCCTTTTCTCTGCTTGCTGGAGTCAGCCTCGGTATTTGGAATCGTTAATTGGAATTGTTCTGTGTTTAGTTTATTTTGTGGCTTCTTTGTGTTTATTTGGTGATGTTCATAATATTATTTTGTCCCCAGGTGCATATTGTGTTCTTACACAGTGGAAACATGTAGGTGATTTTTCAACTATGGGTAAAGTCAAATTTAGCAAGAAATTTTGTATTTTTATAGATGTGTATTTGTTGTGTGATTTAACAACGCTTTAGATAATCTAGTTTATTGTTTAGCATTAAATATAATAGCGAGCATAATTTATGATTGTATGTTATTTGTACTGAGTATCTTTGACATTCATTGAGCATTTCTTATGTAACTCTTCATGTTTTATGAGTCTGTCTTTACATAGTTCTCTTTCACCTGTTTTTCTCGTTGTTCCGTATGAATAGTATTATGTTCTAATTACAGATTCAGTTGTATACAGATTTTAGTTTTATATAAACAAGTATTAAGATAATGCTGCATAACCTTACTAAAATTGCCTATTGATTCTAGGTTTTTATTAGTTCTTTGGGATTTTCTGCACAGATCACCATATCATTTGTGAAGAAAGTCAGTTTTATTCCTTCTCAAAACTAGTTTTCTGTATTATTTTTCCTTGTTTTTTTTTTTTTTTTTTTTGAGACAGGGTTTCTCTGTGTAGCCCTGGCTGTCCTGGAGCTCACTCTGTAGACCAGGCTGTCCTCGAACTCAGAAATCTGCCTGCCTCTGCCTCCCAGGTGCTGGGACTACAGGCACCACCACGCTTGGCTGTGTGATTGCACCACCACGCTCGGCTCCTTGTTTTTTTTTTTTTTTTTAAATCTATTTTTTATGGCTTTTATATGTTAGTTTGTCTAGGTGACAGATTCTACAAAGTTATTTTTATATATCTCTCAATCCTGCCTATTTACAATAATTACTACTTGGAATCTGGGTGTTGTGGCACACACTTTTAATTTCAGTACTTGGGAAGCAGAGGTAGGTAAATTTCTGAGAAGTAACCCTGTTTTACATAGTAAGATCGTGTTCTGGGACAGCCAGGGCTGTGCAGAGACACTCTGTTTTAAAAACTAAAACACGTAGTTGTAGCGTATAACTCCATTTCTTCACTGATAAAAATTTATGTCATTTGTTGAGAAACTATTCATATTTATTTACAAAAGATGTATATCTGATTTGCATCCCTTGTAATGTTATCTTCTTATGGTGTCATGACCGGAGGAGACTCATGGCATACATAGATCAGTCAGTAATTGTTTCCTCTGCTTCTATACCTTGGAAGATTGTAGCTGATTGATACCATTTTCATGAAATATTAGAATAAACCAATGAAATTGTGCTTTGTCTCTCCTGTTTGGGGAACATACTTCATACTATTTCAATTTCTTTAACACATACAGCCCTATATGCATTCTTTGTCTTCTTGTGGTTTTATCAGTAGTTGCTTTCTAGGGATCATTTTATCTCATGTAATACTACATTTATGCACAGAACTTCATTAAGTCTCATGATATTGATAATGATCACCGGATCAGCATGAGCAACACTCTTCTCATTGCCTACTATATTAGTTACATTTCTTGTTCCTGTGAGAAAGTGCCTGACAAGAAATTAATTAAGGGAAGCCGGTCTTACATTCAGAAGGAATGCGCCACAGTGGGAAAGGCCCAGTGGCAGGCGGTCCCCTTCTGTCCCCCGGAAGCAGACAAGCTGCAAGAAGTGGAACCAACTGTAAAACCACAGGCCTTCCCCTAGGGAGCCACCTCGCCACCTCAAGGCTTGACAGCCTCTCCCACAGCGCCACCCGTGTAGGACCGAGGGTCAAACACGCAGGTCTGTCACTCTTCAGATTCAAGCTGTTGTATTCTGGTGTGTGTGAGTGAGGTGTGTGTGTGTGGGGGGGGGCAGGTTCCCACACACATTAGCCTCATTTGGAAGAGACTGTACTTGTTAAAGTCTATTTTCATCCTACAGTCACTACCTTCTTTGTTTACATAATTAGTTATTTCCCTTGCGGTTCTTTTTATGGAAATAGCCTTTCCCTCAGTATCCCTCTGCCTACCATCCTAAATACATCTATTCTTGAACTTTCTCTGTCTTCTAATAGCATTTAGTGGAGCATCATCGTAAGAAGAGTGGAGTAAGATCCCTATCAGTAGGAATCACACAGCTAACGTGTCAGTCTTTGGCAGTAATGTTCTCCTGGGAGTGCCACTTGGCCCGGGTAGTTTGGTATTGTGTTTTGAGTTAAGACATCGCGTTAAACCCCATTGCCACATATTAACTGTACTCTACTGTGGCATTACTACACGTGGATGAAATGGCCTTTAATTATTTTGGTGACTTCTAACCATAAAATTATTTTTTTTATTGCTACTTCATAACTATAATTTTGCTACTGCGATGAACCTTAATGTAAACATCTGATTGTGTAGGATATCTGATGTATGACCCACAGGTTGAGAACTGCTGTTGTAGAGGGAAGTGTTCCCCGGCCTTACGGGCTTCCAGCCCCGTCTTATCCTGACAGCCCCATGGCTGACCTTGCAGTGCAGCCAGTCCTTGCAGTCAGTGCAGGGGACACTTAGATCCTAGCATGCACCCCACCACACTGTCGCCAGGTGAGCGGCTCAGGACTTTGTCTCACCTTACCTAGATCCTTCACTAGGTTGGGTAAGCGCCTTGGACTTCAAGAAGCAGGACAGTTGTTAGACCCACCCGCTTTGCTCTCACATGTACTAGGTACAGATGGGAGTTAGCACCTGACTCCAGGGTAAGGTCCGGTCCCCTGACCTCTCTCCACCCGTGGCAGCTCAGTCCTCTCTTCTGCCCTGGGCTCTGTTCATTTCTCCAATGGGGCGCTAAGGAACTAGCTTTGCCCACTTCTTCTTTTGTGCCTCCCTGCCCACCCTAAGGTTCTGGTTCCAGTTTTTTCTTCTGTTCAGAAACTACCTCTGGACAGTGTGTTGTTTTATTGTTCAGTGTTCATTCTTAGATACCCACCATTGCTGTTACTGCTAGTGTGTTCATCCTCCCTTTGGAATGTATTCTTACCTTCAAGACACTCAGGGAAGCAGGGCTGAGGGACAGCAGGTTGGTTACTGCCACACCCAAGGGAAGATGGGGTTCTGCTACTTGGATAGGGCAGTTTTGGGCACTACTTGGAAAAGGGGGGCCCACTTTAATGGGAGAAGGGTATAGGGACCACTGTCTCCCCTTGTTCTGTGGTGGAGGGAGGGTGGTATTTGTCCCAGCCTGGTTTCTATTTGCACTTACTTGAATAAAGAAAAAATAACTTTTGAGAGGGTGCTATCTTGAGCTCATTGTATCGCATCTAAAATTGTGACATCATTCCTATCATTTCATTGTTCTTTGACATTTTCCAAATTATTTTTAAAAAATAATGCTTGTTATTACTCTCCAGAATGCCCGTAGTTACTTGCTAAGAAACCCAGAACCTTCCAGAACTTTTCTCTTAGTGCAGGCATAATAAATATATTGAACTATAATAAATTGTGACAAAGTGGTAATGACTCTCAAAGCCATTCAATAGGCTCATCGCTCTCAGGGCAGTCTGGGAATGAGCAAGTGGTCGCCCTCTGGTGATCATGTTGGGGATTTTCAAGCATGTAAAGGGAAAGCAGGACTTAAGCAGCTAACGCGTTGTATACAGAAACTCTGACAGTGTCCTTTGCCTTACAGAAACTTTGTAATTTTATGAGGTCCCATTTGTCAATTCTTGATCTTAGAGCATAAACTATTGGTGTTCTGTTCAGGAACTTTCCCCCTGTGCCCATGTCCTCCAGGGTCTTCCCCAGTTTCTTTTCTAATAGTTTCGGCGTGTCTGGTTTTATGTGGAGGTCCTTGATCCACTTGGAGTTGATCTTAGTACAAGGAGATAAGAGTGGGTCGATTCACATTCTTCTGCATGTTGACCTCCAGTTGAACCAGCACCATTTGTTGAAAAGGCTATCTTTTTTCCCACTGGATGGTTGTGGCTCCTTTATCAAAGATCAAGTGACCATAAGTCTGTGGGTTAATTTCTGGGTCTTCAATCCTATTCCATTGATCTACTTGCCTGTTGCTGTACCAATACCATGCAGTTTTTTTAACACAATTGCTCTGTAGTACTGCTTGAGGTCAGGGATATTGATTCCCCCAGAAGTCCTTTTATTGTTGAGAATAGTAAGGCAAAGGACACTGTCAGAAAGACAAAACGGCAACCAACAAAGTGGGAAAAGATCTTCACCAACCCCACATCCGACAGAGGGCTAATATCTAATATATACAAAGAACTCAAGAAGTTAGACCCCAAAGAACCAAATAACCCTATCAAAAAATGGGGTACAGAGCTAAACAAAGAATTTTCACCAGAAGAAATTCGGATGGCCGAGAAACACCTTAAGAAAAGTTCAACATCATTAGTCATCAGGAAAATGCAAATCAAAACAACCCTGAGATTCCACCTCACACCAGTCAGAATGGCTAAGATTAAAAACTCAAGAGACAATAAGTGCTGGCGAGGATGTGGAGAAAGTGGAACACTCCTCCACTGTTGGTGGGATTGTAAAGTGGTAAAACCGCTCTGGAAATCATTTTGGCGGTTCCTCAGAAAATTGGGCATGTCACTTCCAGAGGACCCTGGCATACCACTCCTGGGCATATACCCAGAGGATTCCCCTGCATACAATAAAGACACATGCTCCACTATGTTTATAGCAGCCTTGTTTATAATAGCCAGAAATTAGAAGGAGCCCAAATATCCCTCAAAGGAGGAATGGATACAGAAAATGTGGTATATTTATACAATGGAATACTACTCAGCAATTAAAAATAATGAATTCATGCAATTTGTAGGTAAATGGTTAGATCTGGAAAATATCATCCTAAGTGAGTTAACCCAATCACAAAAGAATACACATGAAATGCAATCACTGGCCGGGCGGTGGTGGCGCATGCCTTTAATCCCAGCACTTGGGAGGCAGAGGCAGGCGGATTTCTGAGTTCGAGGCCAGCCTGGTCTACAGAGTGAGTTCCAGGACAGCCAGGGCTTTAAGAGAAACCCTGTCCCCCCCCCCAAAAAAAATGCAATCACTGATAAGTGGATATTAATGAGCCCAGAAGCCCTAAATACTCAAGGCACAATTAGCAAGTCAAATGATTCCCAAGAAGAAGAAAGGAGAGGACCCTGGGCCTGAAAAGATTGGATCTAGTTTTGTAGACGTAGAACAGAGAAATCGTGGTGGGGGGATGATTGGGGAATAGTTGGGGGGGGAGAGGAATTATGGGACGTATGGTGTGTGTGGGGGACTGGGAAAGGGGAAAGCCTTTGGAATGTAAACATAGAATATAGAAAATGAAAATTAAAAAAAACCAGAAAATCTGGGAACATTTTACGTCCCCACCCTTTGCTATCAATCTGTTGAGATACATCCCAAGAGCAATATGTAGACACCTGCAAAAATCAAACTTTGGATTCAGTCATTTCTTTTTTCTGCCTCCCAAATACTGGGATTAAAGGCATGCACCACCACTGCCCAGCTTGTGAGCCACCATGTGGTTTTGAACTCACGACCTTCAGAAGAGCAGTCAGTGCTCTTAACTACTGAGCCATCTCTTCAGCCCCCAGATTCAGTATTTCTAAGAATATGTGGACGCAGGATAGCTGGTGTTAGCCGTGTGTGCACTAAGTAGCTGGACTGTCTTGAGAGGTGTTAAAGTGTGTACCAAAAACCCCCAAATCTTGTTGGATTGCAAGATCCAGCAGCGTAATTGGTTTTCCTGTCCTGTTATTTCCTTAACAGAGTTCCGATCTATTATAGGAGTCTATAATAGCTGTGTAAGAGGGAGAGGGTGTGCATGAAGGAGAGTGCCATGACCTTTGGAGAGCACATACCCTGTGCACTTCTGGGAGAATGCATCTTCTTTGCAGTGCTGCGAATCTCATTCTTCTTCCTGGTATGACACATTTTAGGACTGTCTAACTTTTGAGGATGTGGCCGTGAACTTCACCTTGGAGGAGTGGGATTTGCTGGATCCTTCCCAGAAGCAACTCTACACAGATGTGATGCAGGAAACCTTCAAAAACCTACTTGCTATAGGTAAAGATAAGGTTTTTTCCTTGTTTAACAATGAGAGAGCTGTCTTGCTTGCCAATGCTGTTCAGTGATTTAGAATATAAAGGGTAAATGTGGTGAATATTTCAAGCATATACATGTTATACTCTGAACTTATAGAAGTTAATATAGATAGATGTCATAATAATTTTTCGGGCTCTGTATTTTAGGACAAATTGAGGCAAGCCAGAGGAGTAAAGATGATGATGAAGATTCTAGGAGAAATCGAAGGTAATTTGTTCCATCCAAATAAGAGGAATGCTGATTAGGAATTTGGGAATGAAAGGTAGCTGGATGGCTCGGTAGTTAATAACAGCTGTTCCTTCAGAGGATCAGGATTAGATTCCCAGCACCCACCATCCATCAGTCCCAGGAGATTAGACACCCTCTTTTAATCTCCTCGGGCACTGTATGCCGGTGTCTCACAGACATTCACGCAAGCAAAACACTTACACACATAAAAATAAATAGGAAAAATTTCAAAGAATGTAGAAATTTTAAAAATAAACCCAAACTCAAATTTTTATAAAAATTCATGGAGGATTGGTGACATACTAGCAAGATGATACAGTTGATTTTCTGATCATCAAGTATACACAAAATCTGTTTCATGTACAAATTATTTTAAAATGATATGGGCTATGTAGAGACTTGAAGTTGCCAGGGAGGTGGGGGATACGCAGGGGTCCTCTACCCTTTCAGAGAAGAAGGGGGAGGGGAATAGGAGGAGGGACGATGAGGGGAGGGGACTAGGAGTGGGGGCAGTGATCAGTATGCAAAGGGAAGAAATAATTTTTTTAAAAAAATGGCATGGGAAGCAAACAAACAAAATGATATGGGCTGGACAGATAGTCGGGGTAAGAACGCGTGCTATGTGAGCATTGGTGCTTGAGCTCCCTGGTCTCCGCACTCACAGCTTTTTAAAGTACAGATTGAGCTGTTCCTAGGGCTTTCTGGCTGTCAGCCAAGCTGGAAGAGCGAGCCAAGCATGAGCTCCTGACTCAGTAAGAGATCCCTGTCTCAAGAGGCTGACGTGGAGAGTGACGGGAGATGGTCCCTGGTGTTCTCATTCGACCTGCACCTGCAGACACCACAGATGCACACACTTGCCACACCCCACACAGGAAGGACCAGTAAGGAGGGCTCAGTAGGGACAGGGGCTTCCACTAAGCCCCGTGACCTCGGCTCCATCCCGGAACATGGACGGTGAATCAAGACAACCAACTCTTGCAGGTTGTCCTCTGACATTTACATTGAGGTAGTGACATATCTGTACTCACCCATCTCACACACACACACACACACACACACACACACACACACACAAAGTAACGAGATGTAGTGGGCTGAAGACTGAGCTCACAAATACCATTCTTGAAAAGACCCTGAGTTTGGTTCCCTGCATCCATGTTGAAGCAATTCACAAACATCTATACTCCAGTTCTAGGCAATCTACAGGTACCACATTAACATGCACGTACGCGCCACACACACACACACACACACACACATAATTAAATATAAAAATCTTTACCTTTATAGTTTTTAAAAATAAAATATTGTTTTAAAGATTAAATAAATAATAAAAGAAAATGTGTGACATTTTGTTTTGAGTATGAGGTATATTTTTTTGAAAATGAAGAGCATATTGACTCAACAAAGTTTTCCTCTAAGCCCTTAATACAGTCTCCTCTACTTACCCAGTAATAATCATTTAAAAGCTCGAAGGAATGTCTTCTTTCCACTGCTTATCATCTTCAGAATATTCTGAATATATGCAAGTATTTTAAAATCTGAAAGCATTTTTGATTTTTGTTTTGTTTTGTTTTTGTTTTTCGAGACAATGTTTCTCTGTGTAGCCCTGGCTGTCCTGGAATTCACTCTGTAGACTAGGCTGGCCTCGAACTCAGAAATCCACCTGCCTCTACCTCCCAAGTGCTGGGATTACAGGCGTGTGCCACCACTGCCCGGCCTGAAAGCATTTTTGTAGAAGCATTTTGTTTAAAGAATACATGTCATAGAGAGGTAGCTTCACTGCTAATCATAATTCTAGCAGTAGATGGTAGTTAGTGTAAGTCCAGCTTAGGCATTATAGCAAGAAGCATGACTCTCCAGAACAAATGAATAATGAAAAATAAACAAGTAAACAAACAAACATAATGGCATGGGCATTCAGTGTTTGCAGAGTATTTTACCTGGTAAAAGTGTTAGCATTTATATGAATACCAGTCTCTTCACACTACATGTCCTCTAGAAATCCTGTAGGACATTTAGCACAATCATGCTAAAGAATTCTAGCCATGTAAAATATGAATAATTGTCCTGGCTGATAGCTTAAAAGTGAAATCTGAATACTGTCTTCTACTTTTTACAGAAGTGGACTGGTGGAATTCTTGTATAAACCCAATGAAGGTAGACAATGTGAAGAAATCTTCAGTGAGTTTCCAGATACTGTTATGAACAAGAAAACCTCTCGTGGAGTGAAACTGTGTGAAAGTAGTTTATGTGAAGACATTCTTATAGGTCTCCCACCCCTAAATATGCATATTCCTGTCCAGCCAGGACATAAACGCTATGAATATATATATGAAGACAGTCTCTACAGATTCAGGGAGTGTGGGAAGGCCTTCATGTATCCGGAATGCTACCCGAAGCGTGAAAATACTCACACCATGGAGAAGCCGTACAAATGTCATCAGTGTGGGAAAGCCTTTTCTTCCTCAAGTAAGGTTCGCAGACATGAAAGAACTCATACTGGTGAAAAGCCCTACATATGTAACCACTGTGGGAAAGCCTTCCCCAGTCGGGGTTCCCTTCGCCGTCATGACAGGATTCACAGCGGGGAGAAGCCCTTTGTGTGTAAGTATTGCGGGAAAGCTTTCACTGGCCAAAGTTCACTTCCACGCCATGAGAGAATTCACAGTGGAGAGAAGCCCTATGTGTGCAGGTACTGTGGCAAATGCTTCATTTCTTCAAGTACCTGCCGAGTACACGAGCGGACTCACACCGGGGAGAAGCTCTATGTCTGTAACCTGTGTAACAAGGCTGTCACTACTCGCACGTCCCTTCGCAATCACGAGAGAATTCACAGTGGCGAGAAGCCCTACGTCTGTGAACAGTGCGGGAAAGGGTTCATCTCTTCCGGCACCTTCCGGATACACGAACGGATTCACACTGGAGAGAAGCCCTATCGCTGCAAGGAGTGTGGCAAAGCCTTCACTATACAGAGTTCTCTTCAGCGCCACGAAAGGATCCACACGAGGGAAAAGCCCTATGACTGCAAGGAATGCGGGAAGGCTTTCAGTGGGTACAGTTCCCTTCGGCGCCACGAAAGGATTCACAGCGGGGAAAGGCCCTATGCGTGCAAGCAGTGTGGGAAAGCCTTTCCTGCCTTGGGTGACTGTCAGAGACACGAACAGATTCACACTGGAGAGAAGCCCTACGTATGTAAGCAGTGCGGGAAAGCCTTCACTCGCTGTGGTTCCCTTAGAATACATGAGAAGACCCATGCTAGAGAGAATTCCTAGGCATAAAATGTGGGAAGGACTCCTTAGTGCATGCCCTTTCTGTAAAAAAAAAAAAAAAAAATATGTTACAGTGTTTAGGGAAGAAAATGAGTATCAGTATAAAGTTATAAGGGCTGCCACTAGTCATATTGTTACATTAACAAACAGAAAAGAACAAACTAAGAATGCACCCAATAGGAAAACTTGCTCAGAAAGTTGACTGTAAGAAATAGTTTTAAAATTTCCTGAAATTCCTCAGGTAGTAGAGAACCATAAGTGTACATTATGAAAGGTTCAACACAAAGTGATTTATGTAGAATGTTCCAAAAATTACATAACCTGAAGGAAAATGTTCTGAAATTATACTACACTGATGAGTTTATTACTAAAACAGATATTCGAACTATTTATTTCTAAGTTTAACTTTTGTAAATAAATGGTGGCATGACATAATTGTATGACGTTTGCTTACACAATGGAGCAAGAGTATCTTTTTAAAAAAAAACAAAAAAAAACAAAAAACCCTGTTCCCAGCCATTCTGAAGAATTCTGGTTGTTTGAATAGTGGGATGGCTTCTGAGATGTAGCTATATGAGTTGGTGCTAGCACACAGTGCTAGGACACAATCCTCCAGAGTGATGGATGTGCTCTAACTTGGCCTCTCATGCAATACTCTTTCTCTTATGGGTCTGGGAATCAAGGGGCCTGGGGATCATTCCTATAACTCACTAGCAATTTTTTTTTCGTGTTCTGTAGATATTATAGTTCCACCAGGAGGAACACTCACCCATTCCTTTGAACTGTAAACTAAGGCACCCACACATACCTAACCCCACATCCATTTACTCTGGGTTCCTTGTCCCTTGAGTTAACTAAAAATCATTATTTTTACTGGAGTGATAGATCTACATGGTCAGTGGGGACTGAGACTACCATTCAGCAATGGAGCTCTTCTGGTTATTTTTTGTCTACTTTACACAAGCTAGAGTTACGTGTGAGATAAATCGGCATTACATTGACCTGTAGGCCAGTCTATGGGGCCATTATTTTGATTAGTGATGTATGAGACAGGGCTACTGTGGGCAGTGCCACTCCGGGGTAGGTGGCCCTGTGCTGTATAAGAAAGCAGGCGGAGTAAGCCATGAGGGGCAGGCCTAGACTCAAGGCTTCCTCCGTGGTCTCTTCAGATCCTGCTTCCAAGTTCTAAGTTCCTGCCTTGAGAGTCTTCTACCCCGGCTTCTCTTGAGGTTGGAATATAAAGTGTAATTAAAACAAATCCTTTATTTTCCTCAAGTTGATTTTGGTCAGTGGTTTAGCAGCAGCAGCAACAACAACAACAACAAATCAAACTAGGACATAAGGAAAGGAAGTCTATTCCTGGATTTCCTTATTATTGCCATGTCTGGTGATTTAGACCCATGGGAAGCTACAGCTCAGTCAAACAGGACAATAAGTGGCTCAGACACTCAAGAATTGAAGTGTGAATTACTTCTCAAGGTAAAGAACTAGTTGATTTGGGTGTATGAGGATGTTTTTGTTTACTTACAATGTTTTTTATACTAAAATTTATTTTAAATAAAAATTAAAAAATGAAGATGCTTAGTGCGTGCTGAAGAGGAAGAAATACAAAATGACATCAGAAGGTACTTATAAATATCATATGCCCGTGGGTTCAGTTAGAGAAGTGAGGATTCTAATTATATGGGTCTTATTTTATTAAGAGCATTTATGTTGGGCTGGCTGTGATGGCATATTCCTTTAATCCCAGCATTCAGGAGGCAAAGGCAAATGAGTTTGTTAGTTCAAGACCAACTTGGTTGGCGTAGCGAGTTCCAGAGCAGCCGGGGATGCATCGGAAGACCCTGACTCAACAACAACAACAACAACAACAACAACAACAACAACGAGAATATGCTTATTTTTACACTTGATAGTGTTGATTGCCAATGTGACAAGTCTAGAATCCCCCGTGAGATGGCCCTGAGGATGCCTGTGGACAGTTGTCTTGATTGCATAAGTGAGATGGAAAGACTCACCCACTGTTGGAAGTGCCAATTCCTGACCGGAATCTGAGTATATAAAAATGGAGAGTTAATTATCTGGGCTCAAGCATACAAGTGTTAATTCACTGCTCGGTGCTTGTGGCTCTGGATGTGAGAGCTGCTTAAGTTAGTGCCATATTGACGTCCCACAGGGATGGAATTATAAGCCATTAAGCCCCCTTTCCTTTATGCTGCTTTTACTTGGGTATTTTGTCACTACAACAGGAAATGAAGCTAAGACATACGTACACATATTAAGCAGATATTAATCTTTTCTTTCATCTCTTCCTTTACCATGTAATATATTTATTGATCTAATAATACTGGGTATTGCTGCGTATAATCATATTTAATTATGGTACAATAAGTGAGTAAGCTTTTTCCAAGGGACTTTGACACCTGTTCTGAGGAAACAATGTGTTTTCCTGAACACAATGTGTTTTCAGTGAACATGAAAATCATGTCAAGTGAAATACTTTGTTATTGTCTTTATTTAGAAATTGTGTATAACATAGATTCACTTGATTGGTGAAATGCACCTGTCTGTTGGGGAATTTGCCACAGGAGTGATATGTGGGACAGTCACTTAGAGGGGAAAACTCATATTCAGTGTGGGCCGCGGCTCACAGCAGCGTCCTGGATGACTGACGCTCAGGTAAACAGTGGCACATACCTGCCTTCCCTTTGGTCCGAGTGCATGTGTTGATCCTACTATGATCCTCTGCGGTCTTTTTCCTCTTAATTTGGGCTCAGCTCTAGTGACTCTCCAGGAGCCTCCAGTATTTCGGCCTCAGATTGGGCCCCCTGAGGCACTTAGCCTTTTAGAGTGGGCAGCTACCAAAATCTGTGTTTCTCTGGTACAACCAACCATTGATGGATCACCAGCGCCTATCATGTCTGACAATCTGGTGAATACCTTCCTTAGTAATTTTCTTGGTATGATTCTGGAAAACCCTAATATGATCTAATTAATTGAAAGAGAAATTTTGCTCTTTTTCAGCTTTTCAATTTTACAAATTTCAAAGACATGTACAGAGTGTTTGGGGGGGGAGTTGTTTGATGTTTTGTTGTGTTTTGTTTTGTTTTGTTATTTGGTCTCCATCCATACTACTAATTTAGAACTTTCTACTTTTTTAAAAGTCCATGTGTGTAAACGTGTGTGTGCTGCAGGACATGTGTGCAGGTCATCAGACAGCGCTGAGTGTCGCCATCACCTTCCATCTCGCTGGCTTCGCTGCATCTGATAGCCGGTGAGGACTCCTGGGGATTCTGCTTCCATCCGCTATCCTGTCGTAGAAATACCGGATTACAGGTGTGCGATTGCTGCCTCTGGGTTTTACTTCGGTTCTGGAGGGGTTTGAACTCACTGGGCAGGTCCTTTATCTGCAGCTGTTATCACCCCAGACCAGAGTTATATATTTTTTGCAGGTGCGTTAACATTTCTCTTCATAAAATATGCCATTCCTATGAGTGGATAGCTAATTCCAGTCATCTGGGCTAGTTTTAGCTTTTATAACTTAGATACTCAAATATTTCCCATGGTACACTGAATAGTCCTCCAGTAAATACAAATGTTCTTCAAATTTGGTAATATCTGCTTTTATAAACTTAAAATGAAATGGGCCCGTAAATTGAAATTGAAAATGACTGAACTTTAAAGTTAAGTTGAGGCTAAATTTGAAAATGTTCAAATTGAAGCATGCCAGAAGGAGAAAATTATGGAAAACAAAACACGCCCCCCCCCATATAGCCTCTGATTCTCTTTGCTAATAAAAGCAGGAAGCTTGAGATACCATTGACAAAACCCAGATTAAAGAGCCTGCCATGGCGACGCGCACCTTTACCGCCCCAGCATTCGGGAGGTTCTCTAGGAGTTCGAGACCAGCCTGATCTGCACAGTGAGACCCTGTGTCATAAATGGAAAAACAAGAAGGAAGGAAGGAAGAGGAGAACACATTTTCTTGTTTAAGACTAAAATGACAGAGTCTTGACTTTCTAGCACTTGCCGCTCTTTCCTAAATCTGTACAATTACTCACAGAATCTGCCTCACCACACCTTTGTTTACCAAACAATTCTTTAACTTTTGTCTTGGACTATACTCTCTCAGAAGCGTCTCTAAGAAGGGTTGGTTTATGGGGGGAGGAGGGATGGAGGGGGCTTAAGCAACCTTTAAAGAAATGATTTTCTTCCCTTGAGCACCTTTCTATTTTAATCTCCAAATCTACATTGGCTCAGTATGAAATTCTTTTTTTTTTTTTTTTTTCCGGCAAAGCCATGAATCCCACTTTTGCTTGGTGACAGCGTGCTGTGAAACTGTCTTCCTGCAAAGGCAAATTCAGTTCCATTGACACCTGTTGGACAAAATCGCCTGTTTGATAGTAACACACTGAACAGCTTAGGTAACTGACTGTTCCATGCTGCTGTGGGATGTGGTGGCAGTTTCCTGCTCCTTGAGATGAGATGTGCTCTGTGTGCTCTGTGTCAGGGGCGCCCACAAGTACACTGCAGGTTGATATCCAGTTTAAGACCACCCTTTGAAAGTCAATGGCATCTTCTTCTTATTTTTTTTTTTTTTATGTGCATGTGTCTGCTGCCCACATGAGTTTGTATGTACTACATAAGTATGTGGCAGCAGAGATCAGAAGACAGGCTTGGAGCCCCTGATCCCCTCGGCAGGTGTAAGTCACCTGATGTGAGTGCTGGGAACGGAATCTGGGTCCTCAGCTACAGGGGTGTATTGGTTTATTTTCCGTTTTCAGTAGTAAAATATCCTAAGTCTTTTCTACTCTCAAGTCTTTGTTGTTGGTTTTGGTCTGTAATTTATTGCAACAGAAAGAAAACTATAAAAAAAAAATACCACTCATAAGCAGTGAGCCATCACTCCAGCCCCTTGATAGCATTTTCTGATCAGTGATTTTGTTTCCCAACCACTTAAAATAAAAAACTCTAAAGACTATTGTAAATCACTGATCATCCTTCTTTCAGTTAAAATACTCCCAGAGTATTCACTTACTTTTTACTATTACTATAACAATTCTTAAGTCTATTGTTAGACCCGAAAAAAAATTCTATGACTTTCTGGTTAAAGGAAGCCGAATTTGGAACTGATCAGCTGGCTGCCTCGCCCAAAGCAGGGATCTCAGAGAGCAGCTTCTCACTGGTTTGGGGGTCCCTTATATGGGGGAAGGGTGAGGGTTGACAGAATAGAGCTGTCCCGATAATTGGCTGTTAGCACCTGGACTAAAGACCGCAGGACTTAGGGCTCAAGGCTGCCTGTGAGGTAAGCGAATGCCGTGCCAAACAGCTGCGGGACAGCTGGAGGCTTAGGAAGGAGGCAATAAAAGTCACGGAAGTCTACACCCTGTGGAAGGGAGTCACCAAGGGTCTGGGAAGACACGTTCTCATAAGTCAAAGGGGCAGCCATCATCACAGGTGCAGGAGCCGCGAGAAGGTGAAAGGGTGGGTTTACATCCCAGGGTTACAAATTCATCACAGGTTGAAAAGCATGGATTGCCGGAGGCCTAGAAAACAAACATTTCTTGTAGGATATTGTACTGGCTGGTTCTGTGTGTCAACGTGACACAGGCTGGAGTTATCACAGAGAAAGGAGCTTCAGTTGGGGAAGGGCCTCCATGAGATCCAGCTGTGGGGCATTTTCTCAATTAGTGATCAAGTGGGGGAGGGCCCCTTGTGGGTGGTACCATCTCTGGGCTGGTAGTCTTGGGTTCTATAAGAGAGCAGGCTGAGCAAGCCAGGGGAAGCAATGGTAATGCTTATATTCCTCAACAGCTAGTGCCTACTTCTCCAGGTACTGTGGCTTCATCATGTTCCATATGAACTAGCCTTCTGTAATGTTCAATAACATCTCCACCAGTCTTTCACTCTGAGGCATCTGAACCATACCTAAACCAGTTGTCCGTGTGTGTGTGTGTGTGTGTGTGTGTGTGTAGGAAAGATAAATGAAAAACCAAGATATAAAACTTTAAAACACAAAAGGGAACTAGAGAAATGGCTCAGCCATTTAAGAGCACTAGTTGACCTTATACAGAGGAGCAGAGATGGATTCCCAGCACCCACACTGGGCAACTCACAACCACTCTGGGAAGGAATCTGGTGCCCTCTTCTGGCTCCTTGGGTATCACATGCACATATACATACAAATACACATAAACAAATACATCTTTAAACATTAAAAAACCAAGGAAGGACCCAAGTGCCCACCTCGACCGCACCAGCCTCCAGAAAGACACCTGCCTGGAGTGGAAGACAGACACCTGCCGTGGGTGCCACTGCAGTGGATGAGTGAGTGATGGGAGGATGGGAAGGACGGGGCATCCGGTGGAGACACAGAAGAGGAAGTGGGGGCTAGAGGTTCAGACAATGTGGAGAGAGATGCAACTGGAGACACAGCAGTAAGGAACAGGCAGGCAGGAGGAGGTCCTGGTCCACGGGCTGCCACCAAGGGCCCTATCTGAGTCTGTGACGCTGCTGCACCTGGTATCTGTGTTGATGCCTGTGGTCTGGGCTGCTGCTGGCCACCATGTAGGTGTCTGTATGCGCAATGTTTTTATGCACTGTGTAAAGGTTATCCTTTGTTTTTGTATTTTATTTTTTACTTATTCACTTTACATCCTGCTCACTGTCCCCCTTCTGGTCACCCCCTCCAGCAGTCCTTCTGCTATCCCCACCCCCCTTTCCTCTGAGTGTGTACCCCCCAACCCTGGCATTTCAAGTCTTTGCAAGGCTAGGCACTTCCTCTCCCATTGGGGCCAGACAAGGCATCCCAGCTAGAGGATCATATCCCACATAGAGGCAACAGCTTTTGGGACAGCCCCTGTTCCAGTTGTTTGGAACCCACATGAAGACCAAGCTGCACATCTGCTACATTATGTGTGGGAGGCCTGGGTCCAGCCCATGTGTATTTTTTGGTTGATGGTTCAGACTCTGAGTTCCACAAGAGTCCAGGTTAGTTGACTCTATTGGTCTTCCTATGGAGTTCCCATCCCTTAGAGGCTGAAATCTCTCCTCCTGTCCTTCCACAAGAGTCCCCAAGCTCCAGCCTCTGTTTGGCTGTGGGTGTCTGTATCTGAGTGAGATTTTGGGTGTAATCTCTCAAAAGACAACTTTCCCCTATCTGCAAACATAACAAAGTATCATTAATAGGGTCAGGGATTGGTACATGTCCTTGGGATGAGTCTTAAGTTGTGCTGGTTATTGCTTGGCTCTGCTCCATTCCCTGTGCCTATATTTCTTGTAGACAGGATAAATTTTGAGTTGAAAGTTTTGTAGGTACGTTGGTGCTTCTATAGCTCTACTGGGGTTCCTGCCTGGCTATCAGAGGTGGGCTCTTCAGGTTCCATATCCCCAATATAGCGAGTCACAGCTGAGGTCACCCCCATTGATTCTTGGGTGCCTCCCTCATCCGAGGTCTCTGTGTCGTCCTGGAGATGTCCTATCCTTATGTTATCAAAAAGCTGATTTTTCCCATTAATATTTTGTTTCAGTCTAGACATGGCTTTGTTATGTTTATTCTTAGAAGCTCCTGTCTCAAGCTTGTATGAACATTGCCGTTCGTTCATTCTCTGCCTTAGCAATTGTCTTAGTCAGGGTTTCTATTCCTGCACAAACATCATGACCAAGAAGCAAGTTGGGGAGGAAAGGGTTTATTGAGCTTACACTTCCACACAGCTGTTCATCACCAAAGGAAGTCAGGACTGGAACTCGAGCAGGTCAGGAAGCAGGAGCTGATGCAGAGACCATGGAGGGATGTTTTTTACTGGCTTGCTTCCCCTGGCTTGCTCAGCCTGCTCTCTTATAGAACCCAAGACTACCAGCCCAGAGATGGTACCACCCACAAGGGACCCTCCCCCACTTGATCACTAATTGAGAAAATGCCCCACAGCTGGATCTCATGGAGGCACTTCCCCACCTGAAGCTCCTTTTCCTATCAGCCTGTGTCAAGTTGACACACAAAACTAGCCAGTACAGCAATAAAAGCCAAAAAGCCAACTCAGAGCTTTAGAGAGAATAAGGTGAGACTTCCAATTCTAAGAAGGGGAAAAGGAGACAGGAGGTGAAAGAGGGGGGCCACGAGGAGAGGTTGCAAGGAGTCTGTAGTCCAGGGACCTAATTGAGCAATAACCCGTTCCATGATGTATTGATAATATTTCATTTGTGTGTTTTCTATCTTGTCCTACTCAAATTACCTTGCACCAAACTCATCATATTATTTATAGCAGATTCTACTACATAGGGGATTTCTAAGAACTTCAGTAGTACTTGTTAAGATGCTCATGCTTCAGACTGTTGGGAGTCCAGTCAGGACAGTCTATGTCTGCTAGCTGAACAGCTCTGTTCACTGCTGTAGTCAATGCTTTTCTTCTGTGTTTTGTTTTGTTTTTCGAGACAGGGTTTCTCTGTGTAGCCCTGGCTGTCCTGGAACTCACTGTGTAGACCAGGCTGGCCTCGAACTCAGAAATCCACCTGCCTCTGCCTCCCAAGTGCTCTTCTGTGTTTTTTTAACTTATAAATTTCATTTTAATGACTACAGTGTTATCACAGACATGCTCTCTTTGCTATGTATTCTTGTGATTACTACAAAGGTCATGTGACCTTTATCTATATTCCTGGCACTTACCTGCATTGTATAGAAGGTGATATCTGAGGGGGACATTTATAGAAGATTAATCAGTAAGGACATCCTCATACATATAACTTTCATGTGATTTTACTTCGAGAAAGGTTTTCTTGCTGACAGTATAATCTGTAGTAGCATGAACTCATCACATTGATTGTATTCTTTATGTTCACACAGTTCATATATCATTTGACTTCTGGAAAAAACAAAATGTACAATACTAAGGCTTTGTTTCTTAGAGATTTTTACAGTGAGACATTTTATTTTTATTCTCTAAGATTTTATGAAAATGACTGAATACACTTTTCTGGTGGTTTAAAGATAGCTGTTGTCAAAACAGTAATACTGCTATACAGTACCTCAATAGTGTTTGTAAGAAATTTATTTTGCAAACAATGTCTATAACATTTTATTATATTTAGTATCTCTTTTTTCTTTTTTTTTCTTCCTTTTTTTCTTTTGATTTTTCAAGACAGGGTTTTGCTGGGTAGTCCTGGCTGTCCCGGAACTTACTCCATAGACCAGGCTGGACTTGAACTCTGCCTATCTCTGCCTCCCAAGTACTGGGATTAGAAGCATGTACCACCACACCTGGCATATTTAATATTTCTTATGGAAGATTGTTAGGACAAAATTATTTGAAATTTTAAATATTTGTCTGTCCATAATGGTTTAAAAAATGATCTCAGGGCAAACATGGAATTTACTTTCTCTTAGACCCTAAGCCTAAATATCATTTTTTGTATTGTTTTTCGATACAGGGTTTCTCTGTGTAGTCCTGGCTGTCCTGGAACTCGCTCTGTAGACCAAGCTGGCCTCGAACTCAGAAATCCACCTGCCTCTCTTTTAAATGCAAATTACCTTAGATTTCTACAGGCGGATTTTGTACTCATCTTCAATGTTCAGGTCTTCCAGAATTTTTCCTAAAGGGAAGATTCAGAAGTCACAAATTATTATATTCCAGAAAACCCATACATTTTCACTGCATTCAGAGCATAAAGTGATCATTCCTGAAATATTCACTAAAATGGTCTTTTTTCCATATTTCAAATCACTGGGTGTCACTGATGTACAGAGAACCTTTCCAAACTATTAACTACATCAGGTGCTAGGTAACTCACTCTCACCTACAAAAGTCAAGTTTCTGAAGGTTTCCTGAATCACTTCTCGGTAGAATTTCTTAGGGGGAGGATCCAGCACAACTTCCTCTTTCAGGGCACATCACTAAATACTATTCACTCCTAAATATCCCACGTATATTTCCAGGAGGAAGGGTGAGAATCACTGTAGAACCAGTCTTACTTTATCGGCAGTTGATAAAGGGCTGGAGGTATGGCTCAGGGCTGGAGAACTTGCTTGGTGTGTGCAAATGGGTTCAATCTCTAGCAGAGAGAGGGCAGGATGGGAGAGTGAGGGAGAGGGGGGAGAAAGGGGGAGAGAGGGAGAGAGGGGGAAAGAGAAAAAAAAACAGAAATTCACACAATCCAGTTTTTTCTTATGTCCTCTTTTTTGCTATTCATATTCACAGCTTCTCAAGAAGCAATGATGAAATGACTTGCTGGTTAAAAAACGCTGTTCCACAATTGTAATGACTGGTGTTTATACCCCAGTACCCATGTAAAAGGCTCATTGGGCTTCTCTTGAGATTTATTTTATTTTTATATATAGATATGTGTGTGAATATGTGAACATAGTATAGGTGCTCAGAGAGCCCAGAAGAGGGCCCCAGATGCCCAGGGCTAGAGTTGCATACAGGCAGGTTTAGGCCATCTAGTGTGACTCCTGGAAAGCACACTCAGGAAAGCAGAAACTAAACAGGGACACAGTGAAACTAATTGAAACTTTGGACCAATTGGATTTAATATATATATATATATATATATATATATATATATATATATATATATAACATTTCATCCTAAAGCAAAAGAATATACCTTTTTCTCAGCTCCACATGGTACCTTCTCCAAAATTGATTATATAATTGGTCACAAGACAGATGTCAACAAATACAAGAAGATCGAGCTAATCCCATGCCTCCTATCAGATCACCATGGAGTAAGAGTGGTCTTCAATAGCAACAAAAACAACAGAAAGCCCACATACACATGGAAACTGAATAATACTTTACTCAATGGCACCTTGGTCAAGGAAGAAATTAAAAAAGAAATCAAAGACTTTTTAGAATTCAATGAAAATGAAGGTACAACCTACCCAAATTTATGGGACACAATGAAAGCAGTGCTAAGAGGAAAACTCATAGCTCTAAGTGCATCCAAAAAGAAACTGGAGAGAGCATATACTAGCAGCTTAACGGCACACCTTAAAGCCCTGGAAGAAAAAGAAGTTAATTCACCCAGGAGGAGTAGAAGACAGGAAATCATCAAACTCAGGGCTGAAATCAATCAAGTAGAAACAAAGAGAACCATACAAAGAATCAACAAAACCAGGAGCTGGTTCTTTGAGAAAATCAACAAGATAGATAAACCCTTAGCCAGACTAACCAAAGGGCACAGAGACAGTATCCAAATTAACAAAATTAGAAATGAAAAGGGGGACATAACAACAGAAACTGAGGAAATTCAAAAGACCATCAGATCCTACTACAAAGGTCTATACTCAACACAACTGGAGAATCTGGAGGAAATGGACAATTTCCTAGACAGATACCAAATACCAAAATTAAATCAGGATCAATTAGATCAGCTAAATAGTCCCATAACCCCTAAAGAAATAGAAGGGGTTATAGAAAGCCTCCCAACCAAAAAAAGTATGGGACCAGATGGTTTTAGTGCAGAATTCTACCAGACATTCAAAGAAGACTTAACACCAATACTCTTCAAACTATTCCACAAAGTAGAAACAGAAGGGACACTGCCCAACTCGTTCTTCGAAGCCACAGTTACGCTGATACCAAAACCACACAAAGATCCAACGAAGAAAGAGAACTACAGGCCAATTTCCCTTATGAATATCAATGCAAAAATACTAAATAAAATTCTTGCCAACCGTATCCAAGAGCACATCAAAATGGTCATTCACCAAGATCAAGTAGGCTTCATCCCAGGGATGCAGGGATGGTTCAATATAAGTCCTCTAAAAAGGCAGTAAGAACTCTTTTTTTGTTTGTTTGTTTGTTTTATGGATTTTGATTTTTTTTGAGACAGGGTTTCTCTGTATAGCCCTGGCTGTCCTGGAACTCAATTCTGTAGACCAGGCTGGCCTTGAACTCAGAAATCTGCCTGCCTCTGCCTCCCAGAGTGCTGGGATTATAGGCGTGCGCAGCTGCCACCACCGCCCAGCCAGTAAGAACTCTTAACCACAGAACTAGCTCTCCAAAGTTTTTAAAAAACGTATATTGAAAAAGATAGCCCTTTAAAACAACAGTGTTGAGATAATCGAATAGCTACATGTAGAAGAATAAGTTATATCTCTCAATATGCATAAAAATTAACTCAAAATAGACCAGAAACCTTCATATAAGGCCTGTAATAGCAAAAGGAAGGCAAAGTCCTTCAAGATATAGGTCCAACCAACCACTTGATCTTTTTTTTAAGATTTATTTTTATTATTCTAATTTGTGTGTTTATGTCTGTTTGTGGGTTTCTTGTTAGGGTTTTGTTGCTGTCAAGAAGAAACACTATGACCAAGGAAACTCTTTTAAAGACCAACATTGAGTTGGGGCTGGCTTGCACTCAGAGGGTCAGTCCATTACCATCATGTCAGGAAGCAAGGCAGCGTCCAGGCAGACATGGCGCTGGAGTCGGAAGGGAGAGTTCTACATCTACATCCAAAGGCAGTCAGGAGGAGACTGGAATGTGTCACACTGGGTGTAGCTTGAGCATTTAAGACTTCAAAGCCCCACCCACTTCCACAGTGACACACTTCCTCTAACAAGGCCACATCTCCTCCAATAAGGCCAGACCTCCTAATAGTGCCAGGCCCTATGGCCAGGCATTCAAACACACGAATCTATGGGGACCATATCTATTCAAATCACCACAGTGGGCAAGTGCACCTGTGCCAGGCAAGGATAGCACTGAGTTACAGACAGCTGTGAGCCATCTGCTGTGGACCCTGGGAATGGGGTCTCTGTTAGAACAGTACATGCACTTAACCACTGAGCCATTTCTCTAACTCAACCAAGGATTTTCTAAATAGGATTTCAATAGTATGGGAGATAATGCCCAAATTTGGCAAAAGGGAATTCATGAAATTAAAAAGTGTCTGCCCAGCAAAGTAAAGCCAGCAATTCAAAGAGGCAGCATACAGAATAGGAGGAAATCTATCTCTGTTATAGTTCTGATAAAGGAGTATTATCTGGGATCTATCAGAATGCTAATAACTGGGACAAACATTATTTCCTAGCTATGACCTGATAACTACACTCATGAACTCTCAGCAACTGTGGTTACCTGCACGAGGTCAAGCTGGTTGATCTTCTAACATGTATGGGGATCTGTGTCTAGGAGTTATATTATAAGTGGGGGCTAGTACAGAAAGGTGAATCAGTTACTTTTCAAGACTGTAGCCCATGGTAGGTTGGCCATGCCCTCTCCAATGAATGGCCCCACACCCATGCAATTCTGGACAGCACAAATTTACCTCAGTGTTTTATTTTAGTTTGGTTTTGTAATGAGAATAGACAAATGTCTTTTAGGCGTGTAAAAATAACTTAGTCAGGATCCCCATTACCCCCAAGACTGCATCTGATAACCAGTGACATTACTCATTCAAGACAATCAGACAGTCTAAGAACCCGGTGATGCCCATTGGACATTATAATAAGCAGAGACCAAGAGCAATGCTCTGCTCTGCACATCTGGGGAGATGCCACCTTGATCTGCCCTGAGGCTGAAGAGGATCTTGACCCTCAAATCAGAGATGTCTGTTAGAGACTGGACCTGCTTTCAGCTGAGATGTGTCCCACAGGTGAGCAGCTATGGGAGAGGTGGCTTAGGAGTGCAGTTGGGAACTTACGAGTCTGAACACTGTGTGATGGCCCTCAGTATTATAGAATGTAACTTTTCTAACGCTTACTGTGCATATCTCCCTTGCTTGTGACAGCTTTGCTTTTGAGAAAGAGTCTCACTTGGTAGCCCTGGCTGGTCTAGAACGTTCCTTCCTCACTGAGTGAACTTTCTTTAATAGAGAGCAGACTGGGTTCCTGGTACCTCTAACTCCTCCACCTTTATTAAAGAGTTCCAGTACATTACTCAATCTTATAGCTTGACTTTCCACGATGTGCATCTGATCCTTATTAAACGCTTACTTCCTGATGAATGCTGGTGAGTTTGGGAACAGGCAAGAACTCATGCAGACAAAATTCATCAAACAGATAAAACATATCCAATCGGATCTGAGGCAGGGCCTGACCAGGATCTTTGATGGAATTATAATTCCACAGGTGGTATTTTAGCTAGAGATAGACTCATAACCTGCCTCCTGACTGGTCTCTGTAAGTCAGCCTTAAAACCAGTAAATCTTGAAAAACTCCAAGAGGTTGTCTAGGACAAACAGGAAAACTCATCTCAGTTTTTAGAATGCCCCACAAAGGCTTTATTGCAATACACTAATCTGGACCCTGAAAGCCCAGAAGGTATGCAACTACTGATGACCTTTTTCCCAGAGCTATCCCGACATAAAAGCTAAACTTAGGCAGGTAGAGAAGGGGCCCCTAACTCCACAGGCGGAAGTCTTGGCTCTGGCCTTCAAGGTATAACATCAGAGAAATGAGAAAGCCGGCAAACAAAGATAGCACGTGCTGGCAAAGGCTGTCCGACCAGTCCCAGCTACTGCCCTGGACTTCTAGTCTTCTAAGGCTCAGAGCCCACCAACCCCTGCTATAGATGTGGTCAACAAGGTCATTGGGTCAGGGCTTGCCCTATCCCCCACAAGCCAAGGGGGCCATGTCCTGGGTGCCATGAGGATGGACATTGGGCTGTTGATTGCCCTTGAGTCACACAGGACAGAGGGACATATCTCCCAGGTAATCCTCCAGCTGACCTGCTAGTCTGAACTCCCCTGATCTGACCGCCATCACTAGCAGGGAGTCCTGGGTAGCCATCATGGTATGTGGGCAGCTCATCTCCTTCCTCTTGGACACTGGGGCCACTTACTTGGTCCTGAAGTTTTGGGGACCCCCTTCCCCCTCACATTTTTCTATCAACAGGGTAGGACAACCTTACTTTCCTCACCAGACCCCACCACTTAGTTGCATTTTTAGGGGTGCACCTCTCGCCCATTCCCTTTTGGTAGTGCTGACATGTCCTGACCCCTTATTGGGAAGGGATCTTCTAGTTGAGTCGGGAGCCTCTATTTCCTTTGCTCCCCCTGTTCGCCTACACCCAAGCTCGCCAGCTGTTCTGCTACTACCCCTCGTAGCCAGTCTAACACTGGCTTCTTCTAACACTAACATGTCATTTCCTTTACCAGATTCTCAGGTAGACCCCTGAGTTTGGGACGTCCAGAGTCCCTCTACTGCCAAACATTCGTTTCTCAGTCCTAGATCTCAAGGACGCACTTTCCTCCATCCCTCTCAACGCCCAGTCACAGCATGGATTTGCCTTTCCCTGGACAGGTCCTGACACTCACTTCTCTACCTAACCTACCTGGCCTGTCCTGCTTCAGGGATTCCGGGACAGCCCACACCTATTTGCCCAGGCCCTGGCTTCTGACTTCTGTCTCTTCCTAAATCTAAGATTGTGCGTTACATAGGTGTCCTTCCCTGCAGCACCTCTCTAGGGATCAGCCAAGCTGACACCATTGCTCTTCAGAATTTCCTTTCCAGTCAAGGCTACAAGGTCTCTACTTCCTTCTCCTTCCCCTTCCCCTTCCCCTTCCCCTTCCCCTTCCCCTTCCCCTTCCCCTTCCCCTCCTCCTCCTCCTCCTTCTCCTCCTTCTCCTCCTCCTCCTCCTTCTTCTTAATTGAATATAATCTTCATTTACATTTCAAATGCTAAAACCTTTCCCAGTTTCCCCCCTCCTCAAAGACCCCCAACCCTTCCTCCCACCCCTGCCTCCAAGTATATGCCCCTCCACCCGACCCACTCCCACTCCTGCCCCCCCTCGATTTCCTTTTGTTGGGGCATCTATTGAGCCTTCACAGGACCAAGAACCTCTCCCACTGATGCCCAACAAGGCATTCCTCTGCCACACTTTTGGCTGGAACCATGTGTACTCCTTGGTTGATGGTTTAGTCCCTGGGAGTTCTGGGGCATCTGGGTGGCCGATAGCATTGTTCTTCCCATGGGGCTCTAAACCCCTTCAGCTCCTCCAGTCTGTACTCCAATTCCTCCATTGGGGACCCCACGCCCAGTCCAATGGTTGGCTGCTAACATCTGTCTCTGTATGTGTTAGGCTCTGGCAGGGCCCCTCTAGAGACAACCACAACAGGCTCCTTTCAGTATGCACTTCTTGTCGTCCATAATAGTGTCAGGGTTTGGTGACTGTTTATAGGATGAAATCCCAGGTAGGGTAGTCTCTGGGTGGCCTTTCCTTCAGTCTCTGCTCCATACTTTGTCTCCATTATTGCTCCTGTGAGTATTTTGTTCACTTTCTCAGAGGAACCAAAGCACCCCCACTACAGTCCTCCTTCTTCTTGAGCTTCCTGTGGTTGGTGAATTTTAACTTGTTTATTTTGAGCTTTGGGGCTAACATCCACTTATCAGTGAGTGCATACCATGTGTGTTCTTTTGTGTTTGGGATACCTCACTCAGGAAGACACTTTCTAGTTCCATCCATTTGCTTAAGAATTTCATAAATTCATTTTTTAATAGCTGAATAGTACTCCATTGTGTATATATACCACAATTTCTGTATCCATTCCTCTGTTGAAGGACATCTGGGTTCTTTCCAGCTTCTGGCTATTATAAATAAGGCAGCTATGAACATAGTGGAGCATGTGTCCTTACTACATGTTGGAACATCTTCTGGTTATGTGCCCAGGAGTGGTATAGTTGGGTCCTCGGGTAGTACTATGTCTAATTTTCTGAGCAAACACCAAACTGATTTCCAGAGTGGTTTTACCAGGTTGCAATCCCACCAACAGTAGAGAAGTGTTCCTCTTCCCCACATCCTCTCCAGCATCTGCTGTCCCCTGAGTTTTTCATTTTAGCCATTTTGACTGGTGTAAGGTGGAATCTCAGTGTTGCTTTGATTTGCATTTCCCTGATAACTAAGGATGCTGAACATTTCTTTAGGTGCTTCAGAGCCATTCCAGTTTCCACAGTTGAGAATTCCCTGTTTAGCTCTGTACCCCATTTTTGATAGGGTTATTTGATTCTCTGGAGTCTAACTTCTTGAGTTCTTTGTATACATTGAATTTTAGTCCTCTATTGTATGTAGGACTGGTAAAGATCTTTTCCAAATTTGTTGGTTGCCATTTTGTTCTATTGCCCAGGTCCTTTGCCTTTCAGAAGTTTTGCAGTTTTATGAGGTCCCATTTGTCGATTTTTGTTCTTAGTGCATAAGCCACTGGTGTTCTATTCAGGAAAATTTCCCCTGTGCCCATGTGTTCAAGGTTCTTCCCCACTTTCTCCTCTATTAGCTTCAGTGTGTCTGGTTTTATGTGTAGGTCCTTGATCCACTTGGACTTGAGCTTTGTTCAAGGAGATAAGAATGGGTTGATTTGCATTTTTATGCATGCTGACCTCCAGTTGATCCAGCACCATTTGTTAAAAATGCTGTATTTTTTCCACTGTTTGTTTTTAGCTCCTTTGTCAAATATTAAGTGGCCATATATGTGTGTGGGTTCTTTTTTGGGTCTTCAATTCTATTCCATTGATCTTCCTGTCTGTCTCTATACCAATACCAAACAGTTTTTTATCACTTTTGCTCTGTAGTAGAGCTTGAGATCATGGATGGTAATTCCCCTAGGGGATCTTTTGTTGTGGAAAATAGTTTTTGCTATCCTGGGTTTTTTGTTATTCCAGATGAATTTGAGAATTGCTCTTTCTAGATCTATGAAGAGTTGATTTGGAATTTTGATAGGAATTACATTAAATCTGTAGATTGCTTTTGGCAAGATGGCCATTTTTACTATATTAATCCTGTCAATCCATGAGCATAGGAGATCTTTCCATCTTCTGAGATATTTTTCAATTTTTTTCTTTAGAGGCTTGAAGTTCTTGTCATACAGATCTTTCACTTGCTTGGTTAGAGTCACACCAAGGTAGATAATATTATTTGTGACTATTGTGAAGGGTGTCATTTCCCTAATTTCTTTCTCAGCCTGTTTATCCTTTGAGTATAGGAAAGCTACTGATTTGTTTGAGTTAATTTTATATCCAGCCACTTTGCTAAAGTTGTTTATCAGCTTTAGGAGTTCTCTGGTGGAAGTTTTGAGGTCACTTAAGTGTACGATCATATCTGCAAATAGTGATATTTTGACTTCTTCCTTTCCAATTTGTATACTTTTAACCTCCTTTTGTTGTCTGATTGCTCTGGCTAGGACTTCAAGTACTATATTGAATAGATAGGGAGAGAGTGGGCAGCCTTGTCTGGTCCCTGATTTTAGAGGGATTGCTTCAAGTTTCTCTCCATTTAGTTTGATGTTGGCTACTGGTTTGCCGTATATTGCTTTCACTATGTTTAGGTATGGGCCTTGGATTCCCAATCTCTCCAAGACTTTTATCATGGAGGAATGCTGGATTTTGTCAAAAGCTTTTTCAGCATATAATGAAATGACCATGTGGTTTTTACCCTGAGTTTGTTTACGTGGTGAATTACATTGATGGATTTTCATATATTGAACCATCCCTGCATCTCTGAGATGAAGCCTACTTGATCGATGCATTCTTGGATTCGGTTAGGCAGAAATTTGTTGAGTATTTTTGCATCAATGTTCATAAGGGAGATTTGTCTGAAGTTCTTTCCTTGTTTGGTCTTTGTTTTAGGTATAAGCATTATTGTGGCTTCATAGAATGAGTTGGGTAGTGTTCCTTGAGTTTCTATTTCATGGAATAGTTTAAAGGGTATTGGTATTAGCTCTTCTTTGAAGATCTGATAGAATTCCCCACAAAACCCATCTGGTTCTGGGCTTGCTTGCTTGCGTCCTTCCTTCCTTCCTTCCTTCCTTCCTTCCTTCCTTCCTTCCTTCCTTCCTTTCTTTCTTTCTTTCTTTCTTTCTTTCTTTCTTTCTTTCTTTCTTTCTTTCTTTGTTCCTTTCTTTGATGGGAGACTATTAACAACTGCTTCTATTTCCTCAGGACTTATAGGACTATTTAGATGGTTTATCTGATCCTGTTTTATTTGTTTGTTTGTTTGTTTGTTTAATGTAAGTACACTGTACCTGTCTTCAGACACTCCAGAAGAGGGAGTCAGATCTTGTTATGGATGGTTGTGAGCCACCATGTGGTTGCTGGGATTTGAAGAGCAGTCAGTGCTCTTAACTGCTGAGCCATATCTCCAGCTCTATCTGATCCTGTTTTAACGTTGGCACCTGGTATGTATCTAGAGAGTCATCTATTTCATCCAGATTTTCAAATTTTGTTGAGTATAAGCTCTTGTAGTAGGATCTGATGATTTTTTTTTAAATTTCCACAGTTTTTGTTGTTATGTATCCCTTTTCATTTCTGATTTTATTAATTTGGGTAGTTCCTCTGTGCCCTCTGGTTAGTCTGGCTAAAGGTTTATCTATCTTCTTGATTTTCTCAAAGAACCAGCTCCTGGTTTTGTTGATTCTTTGTATAATTCTTTTTGGTTTGATTTGATTGATTTTGGCCCTGAGTTTGATTATTTCCTGCTGTTTACTCCTCTTGGGTGTATTTGCTTCTTTTTGTTCTAGAGGTTTCAGGTGCACTGTCAAGTTGCTAGTGTAAGCTCTTTCCATATTCTTTTTGGAGGCACTTAGAGCTATCATTTTTCCTCTTAGCACTGCTTTCATTGTGTCCCATAAGTACTGGTATGATGTGTCTACATTTTCATTAAATTCTAAAAAATCTTTAATTTATTTCTTCCTTGACCAAGCTATCATTGAGAAGAACATTGTTCAAAGTCTATGTGTGTGTTTTCCATTGTTTTTGTTTGAACTTAAGACAAGCCTTAGGCCGTTGTGATCTGATAAGGTGCATGGAATAATTTCAATATTTCTGCATCTGTTAAGGCCTGTTTTGTGACCAATTATATGGTCAGTTTTGGAGAAGGTACCATGAGGTGCTGAGAAGAAGGTATATTCTTTTGCTTTAGGATGGAATGTTCTATAAACACAGATTCATTTGGTCCATAACTACAGTTAGTTTCACTGTGTCTCTGTTTAGTTTCTGTTTCCATGATTTGTCCATTGTTAAGAGTCGGATGTTAAAGTCTCCCACTGTTATTGTGTGGGGTGCAATGTGTGCTTTGAGCTTTAGTAAAGTTTCTTTGATGAATGTGGGTGCCCTTGGATTTGGAGCATAGATGTTCAGAATTGAGAGTTCATCTTGGTAGATTTTTCCTTTGACCAGTATGAATTATCCCTCCTTATCTTTTTTGACAACTTTTGTTTGAAAGTCGATTTTGTCGACTTTCTGGACTATGGCCACTCCAGATTGTTTCTTGGGACCATTTGCTTGGAAAATTGTTTTCCAACCTTTGACTCTGATGTCACGACTGCCTTTGCCACTGAGGTGGGTTTCTTGTAGGCAGCAAAATGTTGGGTCCTGTTTACATATCCAGTCTGTTAGTCTACGTCTTTTTATTGGGGAATTGAGATCAATGATGTTAAGAGATATTAAGGAAAAGTGATTGTTGCTTACTGTAACCTTCTTTGTTAAAGGTGAAATTCTGTTTGTGTGGCTATCTTCTTTTGGGTTTATTGAAAGATTACTTTATTGCTTTTTCTAGGGTGTGGTTTCCTGCCTTGGTATTTTCCACCCATTATCCTTTGTAGAGCTGGATTTGTGTAAAGATATTGTGTAAATTTGCTTTTGTTATGGAATGTCTTGATTTCTCTGTCTATGGTAATTGTGAGTTTTGCTGGGTATAGTAGTCTGGACTGACATTTATGTTCTCTTAGGGTCTGTATGAAATCTGCCCAGGATCTTCTCTCTTTTATAGTTTCTGGTAAGAAGTCTGATAGGTATTTGCTTTTATATGTTGCTTTACCGTTTTTTCCCTAACTGCTTTTAATATTCTTTGTTTAGCGTATTTGGTGTTTTGATTATTATGTGATGGGAGGAATTTCTGTTCTGGTCCAGTCTGTTTGGAGTTCTGTAGGCTTCTTGTATGTTCATGGGCATCTCTTTCTCTAGGTTAGGGAAGTTTTCTTCTACAATTTTGTTGAAGACATTTACTGGCCCTTTAAGATGTAAATCCTTGCTCTCATCTATACCTATAATCCTTAGGTTTGGTCTTCTCATTGTGTCTTGGAGTTCCTGGATGTTTTGGTTACCAGCTTTATGCATTTTGCATTTTATTTGATGGTCGAGTCAATGTTTTCTATGGAATCTTCAGCATCTGAGATTCTTTCTTCTAGCTCTTGTATTCTGTTGTTGATGCATCTATGGCTCCTGAATTCTTTCCAAGGTTTTCTATCTCCAGAGATATCTCACTTTGTGATTTCTTTGTTTCTACTTCCATTTTTAGATCCTGGATAGTTTTGTTCATTTCCTTCACTTGTTTGTGTTTCCTGAAATTCTTTAAGGGATTTTGAGTTTCCTCTTTAAGGGCTTCTGCCTGTTGACCCATGTTCTCCGTGTTTCTTTAAGGGATTTTGTGTTTACTCTTTAAGGGCTTCTGCCTGTTGACCCATGTTCTCCTGTAATTCCCTATGGGATTTTTGTGTTTCCTCTTTAAGGGCTTCTACAAATTGACCTATGTTCTCCTGTATTTCTTTAAGGGAGTTATTTATGTCCTTCTTGAAGTCCGCTATCAGCATCATGAGATGTGATTTTAAACCGAGCTCTTGCTTTTCCCGATGTGATGGGGTATCCAGGATTTGCTGTTGTGGGAGAACTGGGTTCTGATGGTGCCATTTTGTCTTGGTTTCTTTTGGTAATGCTCTTGTGTTTGCCTTTGGCCATCCAGTTATCTCTGGTGTTAGCTGGTCTTGCTGTCTCTGACTGTGGTTTCACTGTCCTGCAAGCCTATGTATCTGTACTCCTGGGATTCCCATTCTCTCAAATGCCCTGCATACAGCTGGTTCTCCAGGAAGTATCAGGAGATGGGGTTTTCCCTGTGGCAGACCTGGCAAGGGTCAAATGCCCTGCGTGCTGCTGGTTTCTTCCTCAAAGGAAGAGATTTTATCATTCCTAGGAATAGCTAGTTTTTTTTACATTCCTGGGTTCCTTCCTTTTCCTTCCTTTCTAGCCCCTTATATGAAGCAGTGTTAGGCCCACCCACGAGCCTCTTCTCCAACCTGTTATCAAACCCTTTCAAAGGCTCCAACAGACTCTCCTTAAGGCCCTAGCCTTGGCTTTCCCTGACCTGACTTGTCCTTTTTCTCTCTATGTAAATGAAGAAGAGGGATTTGCCCTTGGAGCCTTAGGTCACCAGCTGGGGCCCTTTTTTGTACCTGTAGCATACTTGTCAAAGAAGAACTAGCTCTAACCGGCCAGGGATGGGCGCCTTGTACTTGTGCCTTAGCAGCCGCTGAACTCCTTATTGGAGAGTCAAAACAAACTAACCTCGGGGTTGCCAACTGTCTTCTTTTCTCATAACCTGTCGCAGCTCCTAACTCAGAAAGGCTTACAGACTCTACCTCCCTCCAGGGTCCTTTCTCTTCAGGTAGTGCTAATAGAAGTCTCCACACTCGCCTTCTAATCATGGCCTCCTCTTACTATTTCCAATCTTCTTCCTCAACCCAATACTAACCACTCCCTATCTCACTTCTGTACCGAAACTTTAGAAGAACTATTGCCTCATCCTTTACATATACAGGAGGCACAATGCCTTAAGCCATTTATACTTGGTATACAGATCTAAGCTCGTTTCTATATGAAGGGGCCAGAAAATCTGGCTATGCCATAGTGTCAGATACCAAGGTGGTGGAGGCACAGGCCCTTCCTGCTCACTCCACGAATCAACAGGCTGAACTAATAGCCCTCACCCGTGCCTTTCAACTGACACAGGGATGATCCCTCAACAGCTACACAGATTCCAAATATGCTTTCCATATCCTTTTGTCCCATGCTGCTATCTGGAAGGAAAGTGGGTTATTTACCACACAAGGAGGATTGGTAACTAATGCAAACCAAATTATGGCCATGCTAAAGGCCTCCCATCTCCCCACAGCTATTGGGATTCTCCACCACAGATCCCGCCAGATGACTCTATTGTCTCCAAGGGAAACAACTGAGTCAATGAGGCAGCTAGAGCAGCGGCCCTTAGGGGCCTGGACTCATCTCACCCTCCTCAGGACATCCTTACACTGCAACCCACATCCCCATCGTCACCCCCCCCCCCCCGACACTCGTCAAACTCTGTCCTATCTTCACCAACTCTTTTATCCTAACAGCCGAGTGTTGTCTTATTTTGTTAAGACCCACCTACAGCCTACTGCTGAGGACCTGAGTTTCTTAAAAATTATCACTGCTTCTTGCAAAATCTGTCAGATGTCAGACTCAAACTCAAGGTATTGTAGTACCCCCTTTCCTACCCATCAGGCTAGAGGTTCCCTTTCAGGAACTTACTGCCAACTTGACTTTACCCCACATGCCCACTGCCAAACGTGCCAATTACTTCCTGGTCTTGCTGGACTCCTTCTTGGGGTGGGTAGAGGCATTTCCCACAACTAACAAAGGGCTCGAACAGTCTCTGATCTCCTCCCCCGAGAGATCATCCCCCAGTTTGGTGTCCCAGCCTCCTTCTAGTCAGAGAATGGTCCCGAATTTACTTCCCAAGTATCTCAGATTCTATCTAAGGCCCTAGACATCCCCTGGCATTTTCACATTCCCTACCACCCTCAAGGTAAGGTAGAAAGAACCAACCACTCTTTAAAAAACCACTCTTGCTAAGCTGTCACAGGAACTTCACCATGATAGGGTAAAACTCTTACCTCTGGGTCTTTTCAGGCTACAAGCTCTCCCCAAGCGACCTCTCCTCATCTCACCCTTTGAACTCATGTAAGGACATTTGATCCTCTTCCTGCCTCATTAATCTTGTTTCTACATTCCTTCAACGGCAAATACAAAAAATTTCTAACCAAACTATTAATCAGTTTCTGTTACAGGATTACCACAGAAGAGTCGCTGTGCGATTCCCCCTAGACAGCAGGAAGTAGTTTAAGAGACGTGATGCCCCCATTCCTTTTTTACCCTCGGCTTCCCCCTCCCTTTTCCCCCCTTCTCTTTATAAGAAAAAGGGAAGTATCAGGAACCAGAGGGGCAGATTGGCTCCAAATCCAGCGACATCACGCAGAGGCGACAGGGACCCACACATCTGTTGCCATGGCAACCTCCATTCATTCCCAGAATCCACTTGGCTCACCTCCCACCTTTACCTGTGAGCGGCTACATCACAATCCAAATAAAAGGCAGACCCCTCTGACCTCTCTCTTTTCCCTTGTCTTTGTCACCATCTTTGCCCTCTTGCTGCACAATGAACCCCACGTGGAACTGTATTGGCCTGGTGTGGTCTGTCCGGACGTGAGCTGCCCTTCAAACACAACAGTACTAACCTTGCTTTTTGGCTTCTGCTTCTGGCTAACTGTTCTTTTTTTTTTGTTGTTGTTGTTTTGTTTTTGTTTTTGTTTTTTTGAGACAGGGTTTCTCTGTGTAGTCCTGGCTGTCCTGGAACTCACTCTGTAGACCAGGCTGGCCTCGAACTCAGAAATCTGCCTGCCTCTGCCTCCCAAGTGCTGGGATTACAGGCGTGCGCCACCACGCCCGGCTCTAACTGTTCTTGTTAACTCAAGTATGTCAACACAGGACATGGCTTTTTGCTTGAAAGTTCACCCTGAGAAAGACTTTGGGCTACAGTGAGATCTCAAACATCTAGTGTATCTGCTGGCTGGCTCATAAAGACTTTCTAATGGCTTAAACCCATGTCTAAGCAGTCTTTTCTGGTGGATACCCTACAGCATTTCTGGAGGTACCACCAAGATCCCAGATACCAGACTGGGCACTCTCAAAGGCCCTTGGGGTAGGGGAAAGTGTGGTGGTCTGGAGACTTCTGGGAAGTGCACAACCTGAGCTGTTCTAGGGTCCCACGACTCCCTTTGGTCAATTGCTGCCCAATGCTTAAGAGGGGACTGACACCTCCTCCAACCCAGAAGGAAACAAGTTAGGAAGTCGTCTCCCCTCTAGCCATGAGTCTGATTAAGCTACCTTCTGTTCATCAGATGCACCTGCTGATACAGCGTTGAGGATCCATGTGCAATGTCAGTGTACCACTGTCTGTTCAGGTGTATGAATGTGTGGTAGCCACCCTGTGTGTGTGCGTGTGCGTGCGTGCGTGCATGCGTGCGTGCGTGCGTGCGTGTGTGTGTGCGTGTGTGTGTGTGTGCGTGTGTGTGTGTGTGTGTGTGTGTGTGTGTGTGTGTTATTAAATGCATGTTTATTGGAAAGCTGCTCTCTGAGGATTGAGGCCAGGGAAGTCACCATGGGAAGAGAGAGACTGGGAAGAAAAAGAAAGAGGATGTGAAGAGAGACAAGAAGAGAGAGAAAGGAGAGGGAGAGGGGGAAGGGAGAGAGGGAGAGAACTGGGAGAAAACAAATGTCTGGATTATATAGGGAAGAGCCTCTGGGGGAAGGGCAGCCCAGCTTCTGGGCTGGAGAGTTCAGGGTTGGGGGCAGGGTGTGCCAGGTAAGGAACTGAGGGATGATGAGAAAATCTGGAGGTCAGGTCTGCAGTGGTATGTAAAATACGCACCTTGTCCTGCGGTCTGAAGCCAAGAACTTCTCTGTAGACCAGGCTGGCCTCCAACTCAGAGATCCACCTGCCTCTGCTTCCCAAGTGCTGGGATTAAAGGCGTGCGCCACCACCGCCCGGCTTCCCCTGCTTGTTTGTTCATGTGTGGCTCTGTGTGTGTGTGTGTGTGTGTGTGTGTGTGTGTGTGTGTTGTGGAACTTTTCATTGACCCCCCCCCCCAGGTATAAATAAGACACAGAGACTTCTAATATAGTTTAAAGCTTGGGCCTTTTGCTGGGGCAGTCTCACAGCTACCGTTTAAACCTAACCCAGCTATTCTAGCCTACGATCCATCATATGATTAGTTCTGTGCCTTTCTCTGCTCTGCTCTGTGTCTGTGTCCTTTCTGTGTCCCTTCCGGATTTGCTATGCCGGCCCTTGCCTCACTCTTTCTGCCTGGAAGTGCTGCCCCGGTACTTCCTGTCCCAGCCGTTTCTCACAGCTCTTCATTACAGCCAATCAGCAGTGAGACAACACCTGGTACATCTCTTAGACTCCCTTTAGGCAGGTGATGCAGGAGAAACCCAGTGATGGACGATAAAGATAACAACACCCAAATCCTGCCAACACTTAGTTATCTGCCCCCAACCATGCAGAACTTAGCTCTTTGCCAGTACAGAATTAACAATTGAAAATACAGAGACACACTATACTGGAATGTAAAGGTCACCTCAATGTGTGTGTCTGTGGTGTGTGTGTGTGTGTGTGTGTGTGTGTGTGTGTGTCTACCTGTCTACGTGTTTCTATCCCTGTATTTGTTTCCCTGCATTGACCAGTGGCTTTCTCTGGTGTGAGACCCTCTCCCAAGCTGGCTTAAAACCTGTGCCCTCTCCTTTTGGGGATCAGAATCCTTTTGGCGCTGGCTGGTCACCCAGAGAAACACTCTCCCCCCCCAAAACCCCTCCCCCATCCTGTCCCATTTTGGGAGCACGAGAACTGCTTGTTGTGATGCTTGACCTCTGCTCACGGTCAGGGTTAGTCCCTGTGTGAAGGCAGGGAAGAGGCTAGACCTCTCATCCTGGGGCCCCTCTGACTAAGCAGAACGCACACAGGGAGGTGGAAGTAGTTTCCGTGTGAGCGTTTCCTCTGCTTCACCCCACTCCGCACCTTCCGTAAGCAGCCCCAGGAAAGGGGACAGTTCCCCTGGGCCGACCTGAAGGAAAATAGACAACTCCACTCCTATCTCTTTCACCATCCCCCTTAAAAAAACCCACCATTCTCTGAAAAAAGTGGAAAAACAAAACAAAACAAAACAACAATCACCACCACCACCACCTCCCATGGGCCGGAGTAGGGGATCATTGCCAGACAACACGGCCTGGACAGAACAGATTTTCACTTCTGCCTAACAGTGACCAAGGAAAACTTTAAACACATTTTGCTAAGGGATTAAAACGAACAGATTCCATTGTCACCCAGTCGCCCTCAAATAGTAGACAAAAATTATAAAAGTTAGAAAAATTTAAAGATGTAAGTATGTCTCAATTGCTAGAGGTAGCTTAAAAGGTGATTTGAGGCCTACTAGGTGAACTGGAACCTACACCTGGTACTTCTTGATCAAGGACCTGAGACTGGGCAGCCTAGGAACCTAGAAGAAAATCAGATACTACTATTCTATGGAAAGAATATATCAATAAAACGACCCCTGGCGGCAGTCTGCTGTACTCAAATCCCTGCCTTGCTCAGCCATCCACGGAAAGAGCTTCCTTCTGCATCAGACCACCCACAGAGGACGGGAGACCTTAGAACACTCAGCCCTAAATGGGATGCCCTAATCAAACCCCTTCCCTCAGGCCTCAGCAAGCCCTGAACAAGAGCAGAAAGAGTTAATAGCCAGAGCACTGCCTTGTCTGGCCCCAGGGAGTGGGAATTCTGGTGGAGAAGGTGTAGGAGGAACCGTCCCAGCCGGTCAGTGGACCAGGAGGGGGATAACCGTGGACTGTAAAAGAAAGATTCAAGAATAATACTAAAAAAAATTTTTTTTTCCAATTTGACTCTAAGGTGTATGAACTTAAGTATTTAAAATAAGTACATAGCAACTAAGGAGAGCAGAAATAGCAGAGTTCTAGCAGGTAACATGTAACACCTCCCCACCCCACCCCACCTTCGGGTCCTTTTTGTATACATTATGGCTTCTAGTGCTGTGTTCTGATGGGATTCCCGAGTGTGTGGATATGTGCAACTCTGAACCTATCTTTGTTTCTTGTGCCTTTTCTCTCCTCCTTTCCTTTTGTTTGTTTTGTCCTAGTCTGATATGTTTTGTTCTTGTTTTGTCTTATTACACTTTACTTATCAGTATCCCTTAGATGCCTGATTGTTTTCTAAGGACAGACAGAACAAAGGCGAAGGGGTAGATGGGAGGGGGAGGTGGGGAAGAACTGGGAGGAGTCATGATCCCATAATCAGGATCGACTGTATTAAAAAAATATTTTTTTCAACAAAAGAAGTTGGGTGTTTGTGAATATATTTGCTAGTTTTGTGAAATATACGTATGTATATGCATATGTATATAATACCTACACACATATATTCATAACGGTTTCTTGCAGCATAGAATAGCTTTAAATTCTCTATGTAGCTGGGGCTGGCCTTTAACTCCTAATCCTCCTCTTCCCCTTCCCTACCCAGCAGTGGCTGGCCTAGTGTTCACTCGTAACCCAGGCTCAAGACAGTCAGCCCCCCCCCAACCCCAACTTCACATATGACCAGAGTACAAGCGTAAGAAGTCCCCACCCGCTGGGCTATAGCATTGCCCAATGGCTGTGAGCACCGGCCTCTCTCCCGGAGGACCTGGGTTAGATTACAGCGCCCACACAGTAACTCACAACCATGAATAACTCCAGCGCTAGGATAGCCAATTCCCTTTTCTGACCTCCCCAGGCACGAGGCATATATATATATATATATATATATATATATATATATATGGTGCACAGACAAACATGCAGGTAATACACCCATACACATAAAAATTTAAAATAAGTAAATAATTCAGAATTAAGTCCTACCACAGTATTCCCCAGTGTAAACACCCATTTAAAGCGTACGTGTGAGGCCTGGAGAGATGGGGCAGAGGGTAACATCGCCTAATTTTTGTTTGAACTCCAGGAGCCACGTGATAGGAAAGTACAGTGTGTCCCAACTTGTCCTTTGACCTACACTCACATAGCCTGGAAAATACACACACACACACACACACACACACACACAAATCGCATATAGCACATATATAAATATATATAGAATATATATCCTCAGTCTTGAGAGTATACGTGTAGGTAGATTTATTTTATATTTGCTCTCTGCAGTCTTCATTCCTCATGTGAACTTATCTAGAGTTGGTACCGCATGACACCCGATCGTTATAAACCCAGATGCTTCCTAAGTTGCACAAGAGCAGCACCCTTCTCACCAAGACGTTCTCCCATTTCGAAGGTACAAGGCCCCGTTAGATCTTTTCTTAATCACAAGCGCACATATACATGTAGGCACATGGATGCCATAGTGCATCTGCAAAACTCAGAGCACAATGGACAGTAATCCTCTCCTTCTGCCGAGGGTAGAATGCTCAGGTCATCAGGCCTTACACAGAAGAACCGTCTCCCAGACACATCCTCTTAGCTGGCATCCGCACGCAGGGCTGCGATGAGACAGACTCCCGTTCTTAGTTTGTGGGGTTTCGCTTAGCCCTCTACATCTCACTGAGAAAGCATTTTCTTTCTGAAACCACAGCAACAGCCATACTGAGGCACACGGGACTGGGACAAAGTCGGAGCGCCTCGCAAGGATGGCAAATGTAATATCTGGAAACCAAAAGACACCGAAAAGAAAGACCGGGGCCCCGACCTCATTCACCACCACCAGGCAAGATGTGGCTAAAACCCACTTGTCATTTTAATAGTAAGACGTTCGTTCCTTCAATGGAGAATTAGGATGCTAAGAGACGTGAGCAGCTTGAAATTGTAAGTAGGATTAGTTTGACACTCGGAAAAGACCTGTACATATGATGCCTCGTTTGGTAAAGGAGTTTCTGCCAAGCCAGACAGCCTGAGTTCAGTGCCCGAGTCCCACATTGTGGAAAGACCACAAATTTTTGAACATTCTGAACCCGAGTCCCACATTGTGGAAAGACCACGAATTCTTCTGACAACATACTTGCACACGCTAAATTAAAAGTAATAATAGTTAAAAAAAAAAAAAGGCCTAAAAGTAGTTGTTGCCACTTTTGCAAGCACAGGCAGGATGCAAAGAAACCTGTGGTGTCTGATACTCAAAGGCACACCCCTAGGTGGACCAAGAAGTACACCTTACAGGGTGCTCTACGCAGATATGCAAACCAGTTAAGCTGCCCTTTCTCGGCCCCTGCGCCACCTGGCTTTCTCCATTGGAAGTGCATCTCCTAAGAAAACTGCTTTGCTTCTGCCGCCGGCGCCGTTTGGAGACCCAAGAACCTGAATTCCAGGATTGGGCGGGGATATTAACCCTGATCTCAGAAGCTCGGGAACCCTTCCTAGAGGACCACACCTCTCCCCTTGCACTTGAACCGCCCAAGCGTTCACAGTCCCGAAGAGAAGGAAACACGTCTCTGCGGATTTGAGACCCCGCTGCAAAGAATTAGAAAATTCAGGGCACACCAAGAACTACAGGCTTGAGACTGGAATCCCTGCACTCAACATTCCTGGGGTTCAGGGTCTCCCGATCCACCCTACTGGCTGCCGGAGCCTGCAAGTCTCCACTGCAGACGGAAGCCCGCCGGGGCGCTCGCCGCAGAAGCGGCAGCGCGGAACTGGCTGGGAGCTAGAACACGTCCCAGGCGAAGCGGGATGTCTTCTCTGTCTTCCCACGAAATCCCGACTCTACTGGAATTCCGGCCCTGATTTCCAAGATCCAAAAAGACAGGAGGATGGATGTCCTACCTGTCTTGTATGTGGCGCTATTGCGTCAACTCTTTCCGGAGCTAAATTAAAAAAAAATTTTTTTTTTCCATCCTCGATACGGAACCAACGACAGTCCAAAGAACTTAGCTTACTCAAGTGTAATTTGGTGAAACAGTGACTCACAGACACTCGGGAACTTTACGGGCCTCCACATCACCGAAGGAAGAACCAAAGCAAAAGCACTCTCCCCACAACCGTTAACTGTTAATTGTTTTGGAGAGAACCTTGACGGGTGAGTCCCGGCTCTCCAGCGGCTGTTAACTGCCCTGGGGGGAAGGGCGGGACCTTTTAGAATCCATTAACAGGCTCTTAGCTTCCACCCACCCCAAAGCTCAGATAGTGTCCTGAGCCTGTAGGAAAAAAAGCTTTATCTCGCTGCATCCAATGCATTTTAAACTTGCGTGGATTTATGCCGTTCTTTGCCTGGTAAAACTAGAGAAATTTGTGAAACTGCTTCCAGGTTGAGACACGGTCTGTAGGGTAGCCTAAATCTGCTTTTCCTGGGCCACGGTCACGCAAAAAATGACTCCAGAATGAACTACCTCTTAAGATAGCTTAAGATGAAAGCTGTGATTTTTGACACTTGATAGAGAGCTGGTTTGTCGTGAATAAAGCTCCGGGCTTGTTCCCAAGCGTCACAGTAAGTAGGAATAATAACCATAAGGGGTAACCTCAGCAAGCAGGGTCAGAAGTTAAAGTGGGCTACACAGCAAAATAAAAATTGAGCACGAGCCTTTTCTATTGCATACATAAAGCAAAATTGAGCAGGAGTAACTCAAATCTTTTTTTATCTTCCTCATCTTTTTATAAGACTTATGCAAACGTTTTAACCCTCCACCAAGTAAAAACGTTGTTTACACAAAAGGCCCCTGCTGTGTTAGAGGAATCTGGTTGCGGGAGCAGTGGCCCCCCTTTTCTGCTTGAAGCAATGATCCCCTTTCCCCTTCCTTCTCTTCCTAGCTACCGATTGGCTGTGGGTTCCAGCCAATTGAATTAAGATTGTGAGGTTTAACCTCAACGACTGAGGAAAAGGCACAGTCATCATCTGAGCTAGACTAAAACCCAAATAAAATAAAATAAAAAAATAATAAAATATAATAAAATAAAATAAACAAATAAAACCCTGTGCTGCGGTTGCTTTTCCGAGTGCACTCTTGGATCAAGAGCGAAGTCTGCCTTTTCTGGGCACTTCGATTGGAGTGGAGCTCTCTTTGTTTCAGAACCTTAAGTTATTTCTAACAGTGAGTACGAGACTAGCCAAAGCCGTGGAGCAGAACCATGCCTCAACAAACAGAATAAGGACAAGTAGCCGAAATCTAGCTAGGAGCCAATCAGTCCCCAATGCAGGCTGAAGATCCGATTCTGAGAGCTCACCCCGCTATTAATGAGAAAACGTTCTGTCCTTTAACACTGTGGTGGCTGCCCTTGGTTGTTAGTTTGACAGTGAACCCCAGCTGAGGAATTGCCTTATTGGATTGGCCTATATGCTTGTCTGCGAAGCATTTTCTTGATTGCTAATTGATCGTGGAGGTCCAGTCTTATGCAAAGCACCATCCTTGTGTGGCTGGCCCTTGCTGACGTAAGGAATCTAGCTGATAGGAAGAAGGTGACTAAGTAGCATTCTTTCATAGTCTGTTCCAGGTCCTATGTCCCCTTCCTCAGTGCTGGAACTACAGGATTACAGGCCTGAGATAGCATTCTGTGTTTATGCTATACTGGGGATGGTGCCATCGCCTTCTCTGAACAATTCTCCTCCTCCTTCTCTTTTTTCCTCCTTCTTCTCCTTCATCTTCTTTTCGGCTGAAAGGGCATAGGGAAAAAGAATTTCTTTCCATCCAGGTTTGTCTTGTGGGTCTGAAGCTGATAGGGCTGGATCTATGAAAGAACGAGGAAGGGCCAGGAAGCATCTCACAACCCCGTGAGCATCAGGAGGAACGAGGAAGAATTATGTCTCTGGTAGTGCGTCACAGTCCCCAGGCAACCAGAGCAGGGGACCGACAAAGCACTCTTCCTGTGCAAGCGGGCTAGCAAAACAAGCCCAGGAGAAATCAAGTTACACGAGGCAGCTGTTTAAAAAAACTTCTGCAGCTTGTGAGGCTTCAGATAAGAAAAGTAGCAGCCTGGAGCGGGGGCCTTGGACCGAAGTGTCCAGTGGCAGCATGGCACATGTGGTTCAAGGCGGTGCCAATGTCCCCATTTCACGGATTACGAACCTTGGCACTCGCCGTTCGTGGCAGAGCGAAGTCTGGAGACCCACTGCTAACTGGCTTGGCTCCTCAGGATTATGTGTTTTTCGTGTGGGCTTATTAGGAAGGAAATTCCAGAGACATTTGTGTTAGGGTTTGTTGGTAAATCCTGATGGGATATGTTAGCCAAATGATACAATCTGATTGGTGGATTTTGGGGTGTGGTCTCAGGAGGAGGAACCGGCCAAATAAGGAAACGGGTCGTCAGGGCTAGCTTTAGGAATGTAACTCGGTGGGTTTTAGCAAGTGAGAGAGAAGGGAAAAGGGTAAAACTTGTAGCTGCCACGCTCGCTATGGTCAAGCCTGTTAGAGCGCCCTTCAAAAGAAGCCTGTTTGGCGCCTCAGATGCTCGCCACAAGAGTTGTCACTTAGCGGAAGCTGTTGTCTAAGGTCACAGGCATTTCCTTTTAAAGTTTCATAGGAAAGCGACAAAGCAAGTCAGACACAGGTGGGAAAAGACTAGCATCGAAGGGGCACAAAGACAACCCGAGACTAACTCTCGCTCGGTTCTGAATCTGCAACACTCCGATGATTCCTGTGTCACTGACGTTTTTTTGGTCCGTTCTTCAGCCTGGCAGAAGGTGCAGACCGAGGTGCGGCTTCTTCAGGGGGATTTCCATTCACGCCGCGTTTCACACACAGTGTTTTGCGGAGACGATGGAAACAAAACAAAACAAAACAAAACAAAACAAAACAAAACAAAACAAAACAAAACAAAACTCTGTCGGGAGTTCCAGAGAAGGGACCCCGAGCTAGAGATGGCTCGGTGAGCAAGACTGTCTTCCCTGAAGCCTGACCAACTGACTCTTGCAAGTTGTTTCCCGACTTCCACGTGAGCTCCACGGCCTGCGTATTTTCACAAATACGCCCACCAAAAAAATACTTAATTGTTAAAATGGAATAAAAAAAATAACTCTGAAGTTCACTCTGCCTTCTGTCCCGTCCTCTCCATTACTTCAACATTTTATTCGCCACAGAAATTCTCACCTGGAATCACTTAAAGGTTCTCGGCTAAGAAATTATCAAATTCCTAGACTTGTTTCCAGGGGAAACTATCTCCACGGTCTCTGTCTGAGCTGGACTGGCAGGGACTTCCCTCTTGTGTAGAAATTATAGTCTTACTCCATCGACTCTAAATGCCGGAACCAAATGACTCAGGAAATGTTCACGAGGAAACAGGAATTACACTTTAAGGAAACAGAACCGCAGGTTCCCAAGTTTTAACCTGTTCCTCATGATGGAGCTAAGCAGAGAAATCCGACAAAAATGACCCGGAGCGACAGGGCACACATGGTAAGTGTTTTAAGAGGGAGGGGTGAGGGGCACAGAGGCTGCCTCTGGGTGGAGGAGGGAAAGCGGAGAGAAAGCAAGGCTTTTTAGTGGGGGCTGTGGCGCATGCGCAGGAGGACACGCGAAGGCAACAATGGGAATGTGCCACCTTTGGAGAGCTAGTGATGACTTGTCCTGCTTGTCCAGGCTGACAGTGAGCTGCTTGAGGACCCCATTGTCACCAGGTCCCCTTGGGCTGGCCATGGAAGTGCCTGATTGCCAACCCCTCACATATGAACCCTACACAAATGACCCTAATTAATTTAAAACGAATTAAGCCCTTTCGAAAGAATTCTAGCCCTCCTCTCCTCCCTCGGCTTTTCACTGAAGTATTTAGTAGAACATCGTTTTTTTACTTTTTCTGTCTTTTGACATCACTAACAGGCTGCACCTCATTGGCCAGTCGCACATGACGTTTGACAGCAGAGATGGGGAAAGACGAGCTCCTCTCAGGCACGAAACAGGTGATCGCAATACTTTTTAAGTTAAAATTAGAAATCATGGTTTGTTTGTTTGTTTTTGGAGGCGCACATAGACTGTAGTGTGCGTGTATAGGATCAGTTCACCATCAGCCACATGGCTGCCAGGTAGAGCGTGTCTTAAGCAAGAGTTGGGAAGAGCTGCGGCTAGTGGTTGTCAGCTCGGAGGCACCACGACAGAGAATTACTTCGAGGGAAATAGACGACTTTTTACGTATGTTTATGAAAGGACTTCGTAATGTGCATGCGCACAGCTTCCTGTTTGTATATGCATGTGCAAGCCGGTACTCTCCCAGCGAGAAAGAAGAGAGTGTCAGATTCCCCTGGAACTGCGGTTACAAATGGTTGCGAGTCTCCGTGCAGGGTACTCGGAGCTGAACTCGGATTCCCTGCGGGAGGTGCTTGAAAGCATCCCTTGGATACAGGGATGCTACTCCTCATCCATTCATCTCCTGGCTGTTAGGATGCTGCTGCGACCAGATGTTGTGTCCTCACATTCTGTAGTTAGGGTTTACCCACGGTGGGTCCTTCCCTTCACGGTTTCTGCATCAGCTCCTGACTCCAGGTCCACTTAGTTCTTAGTTCTGGCCCTGCCTGCTTTTGATGGTAAATAGCAACGTGGAGCATTAAACAAAACAAACCCTAAACTCCCCAAGTTGCTCTCTTCACCGTGGCGTTTATCACAGCAGTAACAATCCTATCTCTCCCTCTCCTTCTCTCCCTCCCTCTCCCTTTCCTTCTCTCTCCTCCCTCCCTTCTCTCTCTCTCTCTCTCTCTCTCTCTCTCTCTCTCTCTCTCTCTCATATTTTGATCTTTATATTATTTTATTTACTGAGACAGCTCTTATTTCCTGGATTTAGTCTGTTGCTGAATCTAGATTTAGCTGACACTGCTAGTCTAGATGGCTGGCTTGCCCTGGGACTCCTGTCTCCACCTCTAGAACAATGGAATCTTAAGCGCAGTCCACCATGCTTACCCATCTTTTTCAAGTGGATGCTAGGGTCTGAGTTCTAGTCTTCATGCTGGCTTTGTCCACTGAACCATCGTCTCCCCTAGCAAGTATTTTTTTTTGTTTGTTTTGTTTTTCTTTTTTCTTTCTTTTTTTTTTCCGAGACAGGGTTTCTCTGTGTAGCTCTGGCTGTCCTGGAACCCACTCTGTAGACCAGGCTGGCCTCCAACTCAGAAATCCACCTGCCTCTGCCTCCCAAGTGCTGGGATTAAAGGCGTGCGCCACCACCGCCCGGCTTCCTAGCAAGTATTTTTAATGTTTTTTTTTTTTTACACGAATGAAGTTTGTATTCATCGAACCATTAGAAGGTATCACTTTTGGGGGAGCTGATGAGATGGCTCGGGTGGGTGAAGCCTGTGGCCTGTCATGGTGACCCGAGTTTGATCCCCGGAACCCACACTGTGGAAGAAGTCTGCATCCCACAAGTTGTGACCTCCATACACACTATGTTGCATGCCCACTCTCTCACAACAAATAAGGAATTTAAAACAAAAACAGAAACAAAGGACATATCATTCATAGGCAGGCCTGTGATTTTGGCACTTGGGTAGTCAGGTGCAAATCAGCAGTTTAGTGACATCTTTGGTTTTGAGTTCAAGAACAACCTGGGCATCATGAAATTCTCTCTCTCTCTCTCTCTCTCTCTCTCTCTCTCTCTCTCTGTCTCTCTGTCTCTGTCTCTCTCTCTCTCTCTCTCACACACACACACACACACACACACACACACACACACACGGAGGTGGGGAGAGGACACATTCATGTAAAAATCCTTTAAAATGTAGTATGTCTCAGGAAAAAAAACAGTCCACCCCACTCTGCCTAGTTGGGGTCAACAAAGGGCTGGATTTGGGGAGCAGAACATGTCCATCAACTCAGGAAAACCCTTCATTTGGAGAGTGCTTGAGAAAAGACTCCTTCTGAATGGTGTTCTCCTCCAAAAGCCCCCACGTGTAGTGTCCCTCCTCCTCTCCCACACCCACCACACACAGCAGAAGCCCAGAACTCAACAGACGTTTTTAAGCCATGTGTGCACAAGTAGGGAAACACTTGCGGCTTCTAGGGTCAGGGTCCCTCACCACTAGGTCCCCATTTTCAAGTCGCACTCCCGTCTTTAGTAGCTTTGAATAGGAATGGGACAAGTTGAGGGGTTGGAACCATTAGGCAAAACTCAGGAGCTTTTGCCTTTGTTTTGACCCCGATGAGTTGCTTGCTGTCTGTCAGTCGGTCGGTTGGTCGGTCAGTCATGCCTAGGCAGGGCTAGTGGAGGGCTGAGGTGCTTTCCAGGCTGACCCTTCCCACCGCTCCAGAGTGGTGTGTGTGTGTGTGTGTGTGTGTGTGTGTGTGTGTGTGTGTTAGAGCCCTGTGTAGCCTAACAGAGAAAGATCTAGAAAGGCAGCAGCAATGGCGTTCAATGGGAGGAGCCTCGCTGAGGCGGCCATTTGAACCTTTTCAGGGAAATTCTTGCAGTGCCCCGCCCCGAGGCCAGTGACCTAGATAGAGTTGTCTTCTGAACCTCGAGTCCGGAGTAGCCTCAGGAAATCGCTCCCTGTGAGTGATGCATGCATGAGCTGTTTGAACGGCAAGTACATCAAGCTGCCCGGACCCTGGTGGCTACCCGGGTAGCCTGTAGACCCTCATACTCCTGATCAAAGAACAGGGCATCGGGAAGAGACTTTCTGCCTGCTTCGACCCCCTCAGATCCCACCACCACCACATCTGAGCCCACACCATGTCCACATGTCAAATGTCCCACTGTCCCGACTCTCTAGGAGAAAGACCACGCTTGCCCTACAGAGTCTTTCCAACTTCAGAACGGCTCTTTCCCTTTGTGAGCTGAATGGTTCAGATTTCACAACCAAAAAAGTGCAAAGATTTTTTGGCATTTGCTTAGGTGGCATAAAAGTATGGCCTCTTTAAACAACAAAACGAAACAGCCAGTATCTGGGGGCAGGAGAAATGGTTCAGTAGTTAAGGTGATTATTTTGGGGGCTGGAGAGATGTCTCAGAGGTTAAGAGCACTGACTGCTCTTCCGGAGGTCCTGAGTTCAAATCCCAGCAACCACATGGTGGCTCACAATCATCTGTAATGAGATCTGACGCTCTCTTCTGGTATGACTGAAGACTGCAACTGTGTACTCAAATAAATAAAATAAATTCATTAATAAATATTAAAAAACCAACAAAGGAGTGATTATTGCTAACACAGAGGACTGGAGTGCGGTTTCCTGCATCTACACCAGACAGCTCAGAACCTCTCATAACTTTAGTTCTTGGGCCTGTGTGTTCAGTGCTCTAAAGATAGACGTGCACATATACACAAATGAAAAGCAAAATAAATCTTTTAAAATATTTATAAATTCAGGGAGGAAGATTCAAAGAATCAGAGTCTCTTTCCCTCCCAAAATGCATGAGTGGCACTTCCCTCCACAGACACTGCGGAAGTGTCGGGGAGGGGCCGCTGATCTGCCTCGATGTCCCCTCAGTCATCGCTGCTGACGAGAGTCTCAATGTAGGCGTCCAGCTCGTCGTCGGCGTTGATGTTTATGTCCTCCTGAGCCTTTTGCAGGAGTGCCCGGATGTTGGTCCTCAGCTTCTGGAGTTTCTCCTCTGTCTCCTGGAGTTTCTTCTGGGAGATGCGCAGGCTTTCCTCGGAGGCCTTGGCTTGCGAGTCAGCACAGCTTTGGTAGGAATGGCAGAGATTCTGGAGTCCGATTTCATACTGCCTGAAGCACTCTTTCAGGGGGAGAGACAGTAATTCTTCTGAATTCATAGCACCCAGCTCCTTCTTGGATATGGGGAAACTCAGAGGCATGAAATAACGCAGGCAGTTCCAGAGGATTTGGACCAGGAGGTCGATGGTCTTGTGGTTGGCCGTTGGGGCGGTAGTGTCCGGTTCAGTGCAGAAGTATTCAGAGGCGGAGGCCCCCTGCAGTGCCAAAGCCTGCTGGACCACAGTGGCCTCGTCGCCCTTCATGTCTTCTTGCTGCTCGTCAGGACTCTGGTACTCTGGAGATGGCTTCATCAGCCAGACATTTTCACTGCCCTTTTCCACCCAGCAGTCTCTCGGTGTGCTCTCCTTGGGCGCGTCTTCAAACTTGACCTTCCACCACACCACGTTATCCCCCACCTCCACGGCCGTCACGTGGCCCTTGTAGCACCCCCCCTTCACACGCACCTCCACATACAGCCCTTTATCTTTCTGAGCCGTCCTCAGGTCAGCTGGATTCTCTTCCTCAGCGCTGTCTGAGAGCTCATTGGCTAGAATCTTCTCCTTCTTCACAGTAAACCTGCCCCGCTTGCATGCCCTCTTCCTCCTGACTACTTCATCAGAGACCCTAAGACTCCGCTTACGACGATCACTCTTTACCAGGGAGGGATTAACAGGTGGGTCAGGCATCGCCATCTCGGCCCCTCGGGTGTTCATGGCTTTGGGGGTTTCAACCTTCCAGAGGTTGCTGGAGTTGGGGACTACAGATGGTGACAGGGATTGTACCAGAGGAGTAGGCTGGGGTGTAGTTTTAACCAGGGGGCTCACTGGGCTTTGGGGTGTCTCAGGTGGCTGGAGCAGCATGGCCTCCTCGTCTGCCAGAACAGGAGGGCTGGCGCAGATGGTGGAAGACCTTTGGAGCTGTCTGAGCGGTCTAGGAGCATGCGTGCACTGGGGTCTTCTTCGGGCATTCTTTTTCACTGCGCGGAAAGAGGGCTGAGGAGCCTGAAATCTATGAGTAGGATATTTGGAGAAAGGTCTGGCAGTCACTTCCAAGGGTAATTTTTGTAGATCACTTTGGGAACGGATAGGTTTGATTTTCTTAAGGGCCTTAAGCTTCCTCTGCTGCTGGCGAATCTTCTCTGTCAGTTGCTTCTGCCTTTCTTCTTGTGTCTTTGGGACCCTTTTTAATACCCCCAGAGGAATCTTCTGCTTCAGTTCAAAAGCCTCACACTGGGCCTGTTCGGGATCAGGGTTCATGGAGCAAACCCAGTTGTCGGGGTAACCTTCTTCTACAGCACTTAACTGGAAGGGGAGGGTTCTCCACTTGAGACACAAACCACACTGTATCGTGGTTGGGATTTGCATAGCCCTCTTGCGTTTGAAATGCAGCTCATCAGACGGGGGTCTGTCCCAGTTAGCTGAGAGGTAGCCAAACTCATCCCAGAACTTAACGATCCCCTGCTGGGCGATGGCGATGTCCTTCCAGTACTGGGCCAGGTGCTCGCCCATTGCCCGCAGAAGGTGGCGGTACTCCTTGGCATCAGCAAAGTCTTGCTTGTTGTGCGTAGGTTCCAGGACCAAGTAGGGCACATCAATGACGCCAACGACCCCGCCACATGCCGTGCCCTTTTCCAGCTGCGGGCCCACTTTCTCGTACATCTTGATCAGGCGGCTGCAGTTGTAGATGAACATGCCATCGTGGTCACGGCGCTCAATGTTGACACCAAAAACAAAATTCAACTCCTTCGGTTCTTTGAGCGCTTGCTGCTTGGCGTCTCTGATCCTTTTCTTGACGTCGGCTTCCCTCCGGAGGGTGATGGCTGCGTTCTGGACCTGACGCAGCATCACCCTGGAGTCCCGCGTGATGTCCCCGCCTATGTGTGTTTCCAGTGCACGGGCTTTGCTCTCGGCTTCCCGGGCCTTCTCTTCGGCGAGCCGTACCACCTGGTCGGCCTTCTTCACTTCTTGCTCCGCCCTGGTCTTGAAGCGGCTTGAGCTGAACGTGTACTTCCTGGGCTTGTACAGGCAGCAGGAGAGCTTTTTGGTCTGCACCTTGTGCCCCTGAATAAAAATCCTCATCCGAGGGTCAATGTAGAGCACAGCAGCGTAGGCGCAGAAAGAGCGCCGCTCTGGCTTCACGCCCTCGTGGGAGATCTCTGCCACCTGGATATCTTTTGGATTTGAGGTTATGTCTAGTTCGGGTTCTCCGTTGTCTGTGAGTTTGAGATTGAAAATGATCACCAGGGTTCCACTCGTCCCAGAAATCTTCATGAACTGGGCCATCACTTCTTCCTCACTGTGGAAGGGAGAATACTTGTAGATGAGTTCCGTCTCGATGGCAAACTTCTCCATGTTGTCTGTGATAGGTTCCCAGGTCTGCGTATTCCAAGTAGGCAAAGGGACTATCACTTCGTCAATGCCTTCTTCCTCGTGGAAGGTTCGAGACATGAAGAGGCAGCTCATGGTGTGTTCTTTCTTAGTGAAGAGGATAAAATCCTTCCCGATCCGCATTGAGCCCGATTTTAGCCCATTGCCGTACCGCCCGATCTGGGTGGACTCTGGCGATCGTTTGGCTGATTTCCCAAACTGGATCACACTGATAGCATCGTTTGGATCCATTCCTGCTCCGTTATCCAGAAAGCAAAGCATGAACCCTCCTCGAAGGTCCTCTCGCCTTTCAGCATAAATATCTATCCGGGTTGCATCAGCGTCTCTCGCATTGTCAACCAGTTCAGCAAGAGCACCAAACAGAAATTCGTGGGTGGTTGAATTCGTGTGAAGGTAGTCAAAGGTCAGTTGAGCCCGGTTGAGAGTGCTGTAATTGGTAAACGCCATGACTCCAACGAAGTCTCCAGGCTTACCTGGTAACAGAGAAATACATATATCCGGGCAGAGTTTCTTGGGTTCTTCTCAATAAAGGGTAGTTTCTGCTTCTGATAGATAAAACACGTTATTTAGTAACTATCCAAAGTACAGAGTTATCTGAAACTGAGATTAGTTTCTTCCTTTCTTTCTAATTTTCAGTGACTATGATGTAATTATTTGGGGTGAGTGGGGGAAGCCTAAACCTTCCTTGAGGGTTAACTTTTTTTTTAGTTCATTTCAGATGATCTAGTTCAAAAGTGGGTGGTTCTCAACAGCTCGACTTGATTCTTACTGTTTTATCTCGAAAGTCTTTGAGCCATTTCACTTTCTAAATTTTCTACTAAGACTTACCAGTTTGGAAATCTATGTCTACCAGGAAACTTAACTTTCATCTACATCTTCACTAGAGATCAAAATATCCTTAAATAGCCTCAGTGCCAGAGGGTCGGTCCTTTCACGGTGGTGTCCCACTTGGCAACTGAAAAAAAAAAGGTCTTTCTGGTTCCTTACCAGTCTTTCAGATTCAAACCCGGTTTAATGTTATGCCACAATCGCCCCAGGGTGCTGTGTGAAGTGACCTCACAGTAGTCAACAGAAGCTCCTCATAACGGACCCGCCCAAATCTCATGTGGCTGGCTACGGCCCTACACCATTCCTTGTCAGGCTTGGGGTCCTCTAGCTACTTCCTTCCTCCTCTCTGGGAGGAGCGAGTCTCAAGCTTTCGAGGCCGAGACCCAGGGTGTAGGTCAGTTGCAACCGCACCACTGACCAGGTCATGCGCACTGCCCACTGTCCACAGCTCCCAGAAGCCCTTGTGTCGCTCTCGGTTTAGAACTCGAATTCAACCGCCGCAGCGCGCTTGGAACCACGTGCTGCCTCCGCGCGCTAGAGCGTTACCTGTCTGCTGGCCTAGGTCACTAGGGAGCTAAAGCGCGCGGAGCTTGGCTGGGCTGTCATGATGGGTGCTGGACCAAAGGACAGCAGGAGTGACAGCACGAGTTTAGAGTTTGCTGCGTCTCTGCCATCGCGAAAGCTATCTCATTTTCTGCTTTTGTGTCGTCTGGGGCTCACAACCCTAGGCCTTCTTTTATTATACACTTTTCATGTTATCTGGTGACTATGTGTCATTTGCGCGTGGATCCTCTGGGGTTGCAGTTATAGGCAGTTTGTCAGGCCAGACTTGGGTGCTGGGAATTGAAGTCGGTTCTCAAGAAAGAGCAGTAAGCCCTCTTAACCCTTGAGCCGTCTCCCCAGGTTCAAGCTTTAGCCCTTCTTAAATTCTTTGAGAAAGATGCTAAGGACCTGATTAGCCGAGCACCGACACCATCAGTAACAGTGGAACCAAGGAACATATTTTTGCTGCTTTGGCATTGTAGTGCACAATTGTCCGAGCACTTGGAGGGTGGATACGGGAGGATCAGAAGTTGAATATAGATAATAAGAAGGATCAGAAGTTGAATATAGATAATAAGAGTCCATCTTGGGCTATGTGAGACCTCATTTTCCCCTCCCACAGTCACCATTGTAGAGTAAAAGGGCCAGGGAAAGAACACCCTGACCCTTGACCCCAAGCCCAAGACATGACTCCAAAGAAAACCATCCTGCCTTTGGCTTGACCTCGAGCTCAGAGACTTGGAAATTGCTCTTAGCACTCTTGGCTCCAGTTTCAAGGACAAATGTTTCCTATCCTTCCATACTTTCCCGTCAAGCTCACTGAACTTGCTCCCCAAACCCTATAAAAGTCTTCCTTTCTGTCCAGCCCTCTGCTGTCTCTTCCTGGTCAGCGGCAGAGACGGTTTTTGTTCCTATCTGCAGTAAATCTCCTGTATGAGGTTTGCTGCATGGTGTGACTTTATGGTATTTGTTATCAAGATGCTCTTGCAATGGAAAAAACACCCCCACCTTAGAACCTTCTCTTCTTCTGGTCAGGTACGGTTGCAAACAGGGTTGTGAAGAGCTTATGTCTGGAATCTCATTTCAAAAGCACTCGGTTTAAGAGATGGCTTTCCTTCTCCTCCTCCCTTCTTCTTTCTTTCTTTCTTTCTTTCTTTCTTTCTTTCTTTCTTTCTTTCTTCTTCTTCTTCTTCTTCTTCTTCTTCTTCTTCTTCTTCTTCTTCTTCTTCTCCTTCTCCTTCTCCTTCTCCTCCTTCTCCTCCTCCTCCTCCTTTTCTCCTCCTATTCTTTTCTTCTTCTTCTTCTTCTTCTTCTTCTTCTTCTTCTTCTTCTTCTTCTTCTTCTTCTCCCCTCCTCCCCCTCCCCTCCTCCCCCCTCCTCCTCCTTTTCTCCTCCTCGTCTCCTTCCTCTTCTTCCCCTTCCTCCTCTTCCTCTTCCTCCTCTTCTCCCCTCCTCCCCCTCCTTCCCCTTCTCCTCCTCCTCCTCCTCCTCCTCCTTATCCTCCTTCTTCTTTTCTTCTAAGCTTAGCTAGCTAGCTGCTATTTTGGTCCCAGGCTATGAAGGCTCTGCTTCAAGAGAACTGGGGTTTCAGGCGGCTCAGTAGGAACCTTCTAAAACAATCACGATCACTTTTTTTTGCTGTCACCGTGCAGAAGTCCTAAATTGCTCATCAGATCTCTGTGGCCCACTGGGCTCAGGAGTTGAGCTGAGGCAGAGGCACCAGCACCAGACAGTATGAGAATGGGTCGTCCTGACAGGGGGGGGGGACAGCTATGAAGGTTCCCACACTTTTCTCATCTCTCCCAGCTCAGGAGTCCTGTGATTTGGAGAGCGTGGATCCAAGATATCCAGCACAATGTCTGTACAAGGGGTCCTACGAAGGCGAAAACGAGAAGGTGGCTCATGCCCTGTAACCCGTGGCTGCTGTTCTAGGTGTCGGGTTGCCTGACACCTGTGTCTCAGTTGGTCTGTGTCTTGTAAGATCAGAGCAGATATGGTTCAAAGACAGCTGCATCACCACAGGCCACCAGAGCACGGGTGAAAACTCACGAAAACTGGGAACCTGGGCACACTGTGCAGCCTGTGGGCAGCTCACCAGGCTGGAGAATATTCATGCCTTCCACATGACTCTGTTGGTCTAAATCTCTTCCAGGCAGCCCCACTAGCTTCTGTTCCTTCCTGGTGGCCGCCTGGTCTGGTCTTACAGTCTTCATTTTGGCTTGTCTGAAGGCGATTCTCCAAAGCCTTATTGCTTACTCTTGGGAAGCAGGGCCTGGTGAATCCAAACCGTTTCACAGACTCCCTGAAGCTCTTTGAGTTGCTTTGGGCTTAAGGAGCTTCCCTACAGGATGGGATGTTTCAGTCTAGGAGGAAACTGCTACACAACCAGAGGTCGGAGGATGGTAAGTTTGATGCTACCTGGGCCACTAAGTAAGCACAAGATACCAGCTTCATCTTCATATCAAAACTCTGTTGAACAAGACAAAACAAAATGGCCGGGTGTGTTGGCACATGTCTGTATTTCCAGCCCCCAGAAGGGGAGGCAGAGAATCAGGACTTCAGGTTCCTCCTCAGTTTGAGTCTAGTCTGAGCTATCAAGACCCTGGTTCAAAAACAACCAGACAACCAACCAACAAAAAGGAGTGAGAACAATTTTACCCCAAAGTACTCCTATTAAAGTTGTGCACTAGCTAGGCATAAGGTTGTTTGTCTGCAGTCCCAGAAACTCAGGAGGCAAAGACAGATCAACAGAACCAGAAAATTCCAGTCCAGCATCAGCATCATAACAGATTCCTCTCAAGAGTCTGGTGGGATGGCTCTGTGGTTATATGGTTTAAGATGCTCCAGTGGGCTCTATACACTCTGGGAGAATCTGCAGATTTGGGACAGCCGAGAGGCCTGCAGGTTCGACTTCAGTGGCATCCACACTTTTGGGCTCCCTGTGTGGGGTGCGTAGGCATGTGTGCTGCATATCCCCAGGGAATGCCCGCCTGCCTGAAATGTCATCTCTGTCTGCTGGCATTGCAGGGCTGCGCCACCGCAGCCGGTTTTAATGTTATTTAAGTGACTTAGATTCATGGGTGCATGCAATGTGATTAAAATATGCAGTTAATTCAATGTGTGTTTTCAAAACTATTCTTGATTAGAATCAAAACTTTGTTGTGTGTTGAGATTTTGTTACTGGCCTCAGGGTCAAGTTCTGGATATCACTTATGCCTTTTAGACATTCTGTCTTTGTTTCTAATGGAAAAGTACTATTCCTTTCATTTGTGGTACAATGCTTATTACTTTCTGCTGACTTTTTAGCTGACCTGTACAAGTCTTGTCCCTGGGATCTAAGGACCTGAAAGAATGGGGCAAACTACAGAATAATCCAACAGATAGTTTAGTTTTTATTTTTTGACCAAAAAGAATGTACAAGAAGAGATAGTCCGAGGCTACTTTGTGGTAATTCTTGTGTAGGTTAAGTAGTGAGTAGTGGGTCTTTGTTAAGAATCATCTAACAGGGGCCTGGAAAGGAGGTTCAGTGGTTAACAACTCTTACTTCTTTTCCAGATGGCCAGGATTCAGTTCTCAGCACACCTGATGGTCACTCACAACCACATCTAACTCCGAAATCCTTGTGAATCTGATCTGTGTGTGGGCATCTGCACTCATCTGCACATACCTCAGTACAGGCACAAACATACACATAATTACAAATAAATATTTTATTTATTTATTTATTTATTTATTTATTGTTTGGTTTTTCAAGACAGGTTTTTCCTGAGTGTGTGTGTGTGTGTGTGTGTGTGTGTGTGTTTAGCCTTGGCTGTACAGGAACTCACTCTGTAGATCAGGCTGGCCTTGATCTCACAGATATCTGTCTGCCTCTGCCTCCCAAGTGCTGGATTAAATGAATGCACTACCACCACCAGTCGCAAACACATATTTTTTTTTAAAGAAGCAATGCAGCAGGCTCAGTTCGAAGTTACTAGGGTTATCTAGTGACACAGTAAGTGATCCTATTTGGCTGTCTTTGTCCCATATGGTTCCAATCTAATGTGAGAATTTTTGTGTGGAGGTTGCCAGCATCATGTGATTTAGGATCTCAGTTTTGATCACCAGTGTTGTCACTTACCCTTCTCTTGGAAATATTCTTGGCTTGTTTGAGGAGTCCATGACCTCTGAGGAGGTGGCTGTAAAGTTCAGTATGGAGGAGTGGGAACTGCTGAGTCCTTCTCAGAAGAAGCTCTACAAAGATGTGATGCAGGAGACATTCAGGGACTTGGCTGCCATCGGTAAGAGATCGCCTGTGATGTGACCCAATGTGACTTGCTCACCAGTTCACACTCAGATGTTGTGGAATATACAAACAGAAATTTGGCCAATATACCATATTCTGTGTTATGTTATGAAATCACCTAGAGTTTCATACATTTGCATTATTCTATACTAAGTCATTTATTTTTCTGGGTCTGTGTTTTAAGAATGGAACAGGAAGGCCAGAGCGTTTGAAATGACTTTTGTTCCTAGAGAAATCCCAAGTAGGTTGTCCTAAAAAAACATACAAAAGACCCAAAACCCAAAAACCACACCAAGCCAAAACAACACACACACACACACACACACAGACACACACACACACAGACACAGACACACACACACACACACACACACACACACTGAAGCAATATTCCTCTTCGAATGAGAAGGAATTTAAGAAACAAATATATAGTCTAAACCCCAATTAATAATGTAGTCTTAGAAAACTGTTTCCAAAAATTCACATAGGTCCATATTCAGAAAATCCTCCAACTCAATACATTCTTGTATTTTAAATGTCTATAGCATTAAAGTGTTTCTGTGATACTTATCTTTTTAAAGATTAATGTTATTTTTATTTATTCATGTATTATCTGTATATGTATATATTTATGTATCATCTATTTATATATTTGTTAATTTATTTTGAGACAGGGTTTCTCTGTGTAGCCCTGGCTGTCCTGAAACTTGCTCTGTAGACCAGTCTAACCTTGAACCCAGAGATCCTCCTGCTTCTCCTCCGAAATACTGGAATTAAAGGTGTGTGCACCACCACCATGCTTGTTTTATTTTAAATTACACACACACACACACACACACACACACACACACATATATATGTATGTATGTATATATATACATATACATATACATATACATACACATACACACACACACACACACACACACACACACACACACACATATATATATATATATATATATATATATATATATATACATGAATATGTCCACGTGAGTTTGGAGAGGCCAGGAGTGTCAGGTTTCCTCGGGCTGGAGTTACAGGTGGCTGTGAGCAGCCTGACATGAACACTAGGAACTGATTCTGGTCCCATGGAAGAGCAGTAGGTGCTCTCAAGTGCTGAGCTAGCTACCCGTCTATCTCTTTTATTGTCCTTTGACGATAGGTTTTTGTGTTGCCTAGGCTAGCCTCAAACTGGTTATGAACCTGACCTTGGCCTTGGCTTCCCGACCCTTCTGCCTTCACCTCCCACACGTTGGAGAAGGATAGGCTTGTCTCACCACTGGGCCACAGATTGATATTGTGTCTCAGAAGACCTATGCACCTTAAAAAATCAAAACAACAGGAAAAAGAAAAACTCTCTAGAATGATCACTATTGATAATAAGTATCTGAAGCCATACTGTAGAATGCTCATATATTTGTGTTTAAAATGATTATTCTATTGGAAAATAATAATACAACTTTTCTTTTCTTCGGAAGTCAAATGGGAAAGAGTCTTTGTGAACACAAATAAGATAGTCAATGTGTAAAAAATTTCAGCTGGATTCTCGATCCTATTATGTATAAAGATAATCCTCACGAATTCAAGCCATGTGAAAGGGATATGTGTAGAAATACCCTCAATGATCATTCACCCTTATATGTGCCTATCAGGGTTCAAATTGGACACAAACCATATGAATGCCAGAAATGTGCAAAGCAACTGTTTGAATGTAAGGACTGTAGAAACAACTTGGTGTCAGTGTAACCTGTGGAGGGATATCTCTAGTTATCTCAATTCAGAGGTTCAAAAGAATGGGAATGTTGGAATGGGTTAGTGAGTCATGCCTTTGCTGCCAAGCCCAATGACATGAGTTGATTCCTAGAACCCATATTGGGGAAGGAAACAACCAACTCTTACAAGTTGTCCCTGACCTCCACACATGCACTGTGGCATGAGCATCCACCCCCTACACATATAAGTGAATGAATGAATGAATGAAATACATTAAAGAAAAACTTTATGATCCCACACTATGATTTAGTAATGTTCATTAGAATAGTGTACAGAAGTCTTTCACTGGTCTACATGTTTGAATACATGCTAGACCAAACTCTTCTGGGAATGGGAAAAAGAAAACTCGGTTTTCATAAATAGCTTCAAAATCCTGTGAAGTTTCTTTATGCACTGCACTCCTAGAGATAAGCAGTATGAAACGTGATATAAAATACGTTGTGTAGAATTCTCCAGAAATTATATAACCTGATGGAGCTTCCAGTCTCCATCTGCACCCTGAGTTAACACTGTGGCACAGCTCTCCATACACGAATCCCACCCGGAGAGAGCTGGTCTCCCAGGAGTTTGTCACTCCTAAGTTCACAGAGGAGACCAACACGTTTGCTCCAATAACTGGCCAAAGAGGGACCCGCCAGGAGACCATAGGGTTCAGGACCGGCAGAACAAATGCGGACAAGATCCTTCTGGACTCTCTCTGGGTCCCAGAGTTAATGCCATGGCAAAGCATTCTGTATCCAAATCCCATCCAGACAGAGCTGGTCTCCCAGGAGTGCTGACACACCTAAGATCACAGGCTCACCAGCTCATAGGAGGGACAGGCTCCAGTCAGAGACAGCAAGACCAACTAATACTAGACATATCCAGATGGCAAAAAGAAACTGCAAGAAACTAAGCGACAGAAACCAAGGCTACTTGGCATCATCAGAACCCAGCTCTCCCACTATAGCAAGTCCTGGATACCCCAACACACTGGAAAAGCAAGATTTATACTAAAAAATCACATCCCATGATGATGATAGAACTCTTTAAGAAGGACATAACTCCCTTAAAGAAATACAGGAGAACACAGGTAAGCAGGTAGAAGCCCTTAAAGAGGAAACACAAAAATCCCTTAAAAAATTATAGGACAATACAATGAAACTGCTACGGACCACACTCTCTCATGGTTGGGGCTAGGATTCTTTCTCGAAGCAGGAAGGCACGGGTTCCAGGCGAAATGGCAAACAGAACACCAGGACACAGAAAAGGTGTAGAATCTCCGTGTATTTGGTGTCTGAGTGCAACTTGTTGCAGTCAGCCAGGGGATTTTAAACATGAGATCTTTACATATCAAAGAATATATCCAGTACAGCAGGCACAAAAGACAATTAGCAATAACCATTTGTCATGAGGAAATGTAAAAGCAGCTAGGTAAGCGGTTCCGTGTAAAAAGCCATAGGTAACATTTGTAAAGGGGACTTCAAAGGACATTAAGCCAGATCTCTCAGACCTTAATGAGATTTAGTGAGTAACCTAATTATCACCTGGCTCTCTCTGAGGGAACCTGGGATCATAGTGTTAAAGTTTTGCAAATCACAATGTCAGAGCCACTCTCATCAGCATAGCCATAAAAGTTTACATTTTGTTGGGAGATCAATGGAAGTATGTAAACTACTAAGCAAAGCGATGCCGCCTAGAACCGAGGTTTTTTGGCCAGTGCTGTAGTTCAAAGAACTAACATTTTTGCCTGGTTACTTATAGCTCAGGCTACCAGAAATTCCTGCGAAATAGATTAAAGGAAAGTTACAAAGGCAAGGCTGCCCTGAGATTAGAGCTCAGAATCCTCTCCAGCCAGGGAATTCCACAGCGATGTTCCCTCATGGATGGTGCGAGTCTTACTCAGAGGACCTCCTTTATTGTTAAAGGCCTTTACCTGTGGAAATTATCCCACAGTGTCCACCGAGACCCTGCGCTTTACCTGTGGAAATTCACAGTGCCCACGAGGATCATGGAATTGAACAAAACCATCTAGGATCTAAAAATGGAAATAGAAACAATAAAGAAATCACAAAAGGATAGAAAACCTAAAAAAGAGATCAGTAGTCATAGATGTAAGCATCACCAACAGAATACAAGAAATAGAAGAGAGAATCTCAGGTGCAGAAGATAACATAGAAAACATTGAAACAATAGTCAAGGAAAATGCAAAATGCAAAGAGCTCCTAACCAAAGCATCCAGGAAATCCAGGACAAAATGAGAAGACCAAACCTAAGGATAATAGGTATAGAAGAAAGTGAAGATACCCAACTTAAAAGGCCAGTAAATATCTTCAACACAATTATAGAAGAAAACTTCCCTAACCTAAAGAAAGAGATACCCATGAACATACAAGAAGCCTACAGAACTCCAAAGAGACTGGACCAGAAAAGAAATTCCTCCCATCACATAATAATCAAAACATCAAATGCACTAAACAAAGAAAATATTAAAAGCAGTAAGAGAAAGAGGTCAAGTAACATATAAAGGCAGACCTATCAGAATTACACCAGAATTCTTGCCAGAGACTATAAAAGCCAGAAGATCCTGGGCAGATGTCATACAGACCCTAGGAAAACACAAATGCCAGTCCAGTCTACTATACCCAGTAAAACTTTCAATTACACTAGATGGAGAAATCAAGATATTCCATGACAAAACCAAAGTTACACAACATCTTTCCACAAATCCAGCCCTACAAGGAGGGAAACTACACCCTAGAAAAAGCAGGAAAGTAATCTTCTTCCAACAAACCCAAAAGAAGATAGCCACACAAACATAATTCCACCTTTAACAACAAAAATTACAGGAAGCAACAATCCCTTTTCCTTAACATCTCTTAATATTAATGAACTCAATTCCCCAATAAAAAGACATAGAGTAACAGACTGAATTCATAAACAAGACTCAGCATTTTGCTACATACAGGAAATGCACCTCTGTGACAAAGTAAGACACTACCTCAGAGTAAAAGGCTGGAAAAAATTTTTCCAAGCAAATGGTCCCAAGAAACAAGCTGAAGTAGCCATTCTAATATCAAATAAAATCAACTTTCGAATAAAAGTTATCAAAAAAGATAAGGAAGGACACTTCATACTGGTCAAAAGAAAAATCTGCAAAGATTAATTCTCAATTCTGAACAACTATGCTCCAAATGCAAGGGCACACACATTGATAAAAGAAACTTTACTAAAGTGCAAAGCACACATTGCACCTAACACAATAATAATGGGAGACTTCAGCACCCCACTCTCATCAATGGACAGATCATGGAAATAGAAACTAAACAGAGATACGATAAAACTAACAGAAGTTTTGAACCAAATGGACTTAGCAGAGATCTATAGAACATTTCATCCTAATCAAAAGAATATACCTTTTTCTCAGCACCTCATGGTACCTTCTCCAAAATGGGTCATATAATTAGTCACAAAACAGGCCTCAACAGATACAAGAAGATTGAAATAATCCCATGCATCCTATCAGATCACCACAGACTAAGGCTGGTCTTTAATAACAACAAAAACAAGAGAAAGGCCACATACACATGGAAGCTGAACAACACTCTACTCAATGATATCTTGGTCAAGGAAGAAATAAAGAAATAGATTAAAGACTTTTTAGAATTTAATGAAAAAGAAGGTACAACCTACCAAAACATATGGGATACAATAAAGGCAGTGGTAAGAGGAAAACTCAAAGTTCTGAGTTGAGTGCCTCCATAAAGAAGCTGGAGAGAGCATATACTAGCAGCTTGACAGCACAGCTGAAAGCTCTAGAACAAAAGTAGAAAACACACCCAAGAGGAGCAGACAGCAGGAAATAATTAGACTCAGGCAGGGCTGATATCAACAGAGTAGAAACAAAAAGAACTATACAAAGAATCAACAAAACCAGGAGCTGGTTCTTTGAAAAAATCAACAAGATAGATAAACCCTTAGCCAGATTAACCAGAGGGCACAGAGACAAATTAACAAAATCTGAAATGAAAAGGGAGACATAACAACAGAAACCGAGGAAATTTAAAAAAAGCATCAGATCCTACTGCAAAAGCCTACTCAACAAAACTGAAAAATCTGGATGAAATGGAAATTTTTCTTGACAGATACCAGGTACCAAAGTTAAATCAGGATCAGATAAATGATCTAAACAATCATATAACCCCCTAAAGAAATATCAGCAGTCATTAAAAGTCTTCCAACCAAAAAAAGCCCAGGACCAGATGGGTTTAGTGCAGAGTTCTATCAGACCTTCAAAGAAGACCTAATACCAATACTCTTCAAACTATTCCACAATATAGAAACAGAAGGAACACTGCCCAGTTCGTTCTATGAAGCCATAGTTACAATCATACCTAAATCACACAAAGACCCAACAAAGAGAGAACGTCAGACCAATTTCCCTTATGAATATCAATGCAAAAATACTCAATAAAATTCTTGCCAACCAAATCCAAGAACACATCAAAATGATCATCCACCAATTTCAAGTAGGCTTCATCACAGGGATGCAGGGATGGTTCAATATACAGAAATCCATCAATGTAATCAATTACATAAACAAACTCAAAGAAAAAAAAACCCACATGGTTATTTCATTAGATGCTGAGAAAGCATTTGACAAAATTCAGCACCTCTTCATGATAAAAAGCCTTGGAAAGAACAGGAATTCAAGGCCCATACCTAAACAGTAAAAACAGTAAAAACAGTAAAAACCAGTAGCCAACATCAAACTAAATGGAGAGAAACTTGAAGCAATCCCACTGAAATTACAAACCCTACCTGTTCAATATACTACTTGAAGTCCTAGCCAGAGCAATTAGATAACAAAATGAGGTCAAATGGATCCAAGTTGGAAAGGAAGAAGTCAAATTATCACTATTTGCATTCTTAAAAGTATACTTAAGTGACCCCAAAAATTCAACCAGAGAACTCCTAAACCTGATAAACAACTTCAGCAAAGTGGCTGGATATAAAATTAACTCAAACAAATCAGTAGCCTTCCTAAACTCAAAGGATAAAGAGGCTGAGAAAGAAATTAGGGAAACAACACCCTTCACAATAATCACAAATAATATAAAACACCTTGGTGTTACTCTAACCAAGCAAGTGAAAGATCTATATGATAAGAAATTCAAGTCTCTGAAGAAAGAAATTGAAGAAGGTCTCAGAAGATGGAATGATCCCCCATGCTCATGGATTGGCAGGATTAATAGAGTAAAAATGGTCATCTTGCTGAAAGCAATCTACAGATTCAATGTAATCCCCATCAAAATTCCAACTCAGCTCTTAATAAAGTTAGAAAGAGCAACTTTCAAATTTATCTAGAAAAACGAAAATCCCAGGATAGCAAAAAAACTATTCTCAACAATAAAAGAACCTCTGGTTGTATCACCATCCAGATCTGACCTCAAGCTATACTACAGAGCAATAGTGATACAAACTGTGTGGTATTGATACAATCACAGGCAGGTAGATCAATGGAATAGAATTGAAGACCAAGAAAGGAACCCATGCACCTATGGTCACTTGATCTTTGACCAAGGAGCTAAAATCATCCAGTGAAAAAATTATTTTCAGCAAATGGTGCTGGGTCAACTGGCAGTCATCATTTTGAAGGATGTAAATTGATATACATTCTTAACTCCCTGTACAAAGCTCAAGTCCAAGTGGATCAAAGACCTCCACCTAAAACCAGATAAACTGAATCTAATAGAAGATAAAGTGGGGAAGAACCTGGAGCTCATGGGCACAGGGGGAAATTTTTCTGAATAGAACACCAATAGCTTATGCTCTAAGATCAAGAATTGACCAATGGGACCTCATAAAATTGCAAAGCTTCTGTAAGGCAAAGGGAATTGTCAATAGGACAAAATGGCAACCAGCAGATTGGGAAAAGATCTTTACCAATCTTACACCTGATAGAGGGCTAATATCCAATATATACAAAGAACTCAAGAAGTTAGACTCCAGAGAACCAAATAACCCTATTAAAAATGGGGTACAGAGTTAAATAAAGAATTTTCAATTGAGGAATACCAGATGACTGAGAAACACCTAAAGAAATGTTCAACATCCTTAATCAGGGAAATGCAAATCAAAACAACCCTGAGATTCCACCTTACCCTAGTCAGAATGGCTAAGATCAAAAACTCAGAGGACAGCAGATGTTGGAGAGGATGTGGAGAAAGAGGTACACGCCTCCATTGCTAGTGGGATTGCAAGCTGGTAAAACCACTCTGGAAATCAGTTTGTTGGTTCCTCAGAAAATTTAACATAGTACCTGAGGACCCAGTTATACCACTCCTGGGCATATACCCAGAAGATGCTCCAACATGTAAGTAGGACACATACTCCACTATGTTCATAGCAGCTTTATTTATAATAGCCACAAGCTGGAACAAACCCAGATGTCCCTCAGTAGAGGAATGGATAAAAAAATGTTGTACATTTACACAACGGAGTACTTCTCAGCTATTAAAGCAATGAATTCATGAAATTCAAATTGATGGAGCTAGAAAATATCATCTTGAGTCAGGTAACCCAATCAAAAGGAACACACATGGTATGCACTTTCTAATAAGTTGATATTAGCCCCAAAGCTCAGAATACCCAAGATAAAACTCACAGACCACATGAAGCTCAAGAAGAGGGAAGACCAAAGTGTGGATATTTTGATCCTTCTTTGAAGATGGATCAAAATACCCATGGCTCACAGCCAACCAATGGATGGAACATAGGGTCCCCAACGGAGCAGCTATAGAAAGGACCCAAGGAGCTGAAGAATTTTGTAGCCCCACAGGAACAATAATATGTACCAACCAGTACCCTCAGAGCTCCCAAGGATTTAACCACAAATCAAAGAGTACACATGGAGGGACCCATGGTTCCAGCTACATATGTAGCAGGCCATTTCAGACATCAATGAGAGGAGAGGCCATTGGTCCTATGAAGGCTCCATGCTCCAGTATAGAGGAATGCCAGGTCAGAAAAGTGGGGGTATGGGGCTGTAAGCGGCGGGAGGGGGGATGGGATAGGGCTTTTTGGGGTTTAACGAGGAAAGGGATACTATTTGAAGTGTAAATAAAGCAAATATCTAATTAAAGCAAACAGATGGTGCTTTATTTTGAGATTAGATTATTTGCCGGCTGGGTGGTGGTGGCGCACGCCTTTAATCCCAGCACATGGGAGGCAGAGGCAGGTGGATTTCTGAGTTTGAGGCAAGCCTGGTCTACAGAGTGAGTTCCAGCACAGCCAGGGCTACACAGAGAAACCCTACCTCAAAAACAACAACAACAACAACAACAAAACAACAATAACAAACCAAAACACACAAAAACAAAAAACAAACAAAAAAAAAAGAGCATTACTAGATTATTTGCTACTCATATGTTCATTTATTGGTTTAGTCTGCTTTCCAACCTTTTTCTATCAAATATCGCATAGATTTATTTTTTCCCAATTTATCTTTCTCCCTTTTGTTTTCATATATTTTGTTTCTCCGTTTTGTTTGTATTAACGTTTTCATATATTTTGTTTCTCTGTTTTGTTTGTATTGACATGTTTGTGGACATTCTCTATTAGAGTGCTCAGACCTAAATGTGATATCTAAACCACAGCCCTCCCCTCAGGAGGGGGATTCTCAGACATCTACTCCAAAGAAGAAGCAGAAAGGTTCTAAGAGCCAGAGGTAGTAGATGACTTTAAAGACACAGTGCTTTCCAGACAAAACAGATGAGCATACACGCAAACTTGTATTGATTGTGACTGTACACACAAGACTGAGCGAACTCATGCCAGATTGTAACTGCCCACAGTTACATCGAATGGGTTACCTGGAAGGAAGCTGGGGATGTATGGGAAGGCAGCAAAAAAGAGATGGAGACCAAGCTAACACCTGCTATTCAAGGTCTCAAAGTTTAATGAAGCACTCCCAATATATATAGGCAAGGGGGAAAGGCTGGAAGCTTCTCAGCAGAATCAGTTCAGTTGCTCCACAGGTGGCTAGTGTTTTTCAGGAAACTGCAGGTCCTTGAAGAATAGGCTTCACCTTGGTCTGAGCACTCCACCCTAGGTGGAGGGGATTATGGCTGACACGGAGTTCCCACTCAAAGGCTGGGAGAGGAACTTCACATATGGTCAATATCAAGTTCCTGCCAGGTGACATGGCACCTCAATAAGGCTCTCTATACCAGATAAAATCCCAGCACGCAGGAGTGGGGCGGGGAGTCATGAAGTCCCTGTTCTAGCTGCGGAGCTATTGGCATTTAATGGCTGCTGGGAAAGGGATAGTCAGCTTTCTTGAGTGGTGTAGTATGTTACTCTGGGGTTGGCTTTCTTGAGTGGTGTAATACGTTACTCCGGGGTCGGCCCCAGTCCTAGGAGTAGTAGGCCAGCACAAACTGGACTCACTTAGGGAGGTGGAGACAGGGGCTTGAGGAAAGGAGAGAGAGAATGCACACTCAAAGTCGGGAGAGAAGGGAGGTGCCTGAGAAATGTGAATAGCTGGAGGACAGGAATGAATATAATCAACATATGTTGTCTTTAATTTCCAGATAATTAATTGAGACATCTAAAAACTTCTCCCTCTTATGTATGAATGTGGGTTTACTGGATCTAGAAGCTGTCTGTTTGGAGGATCTTTCTTTTGTTTTTATGATCAGAGGATTAAAGCAAGGGCCTCATGTATATTAGGCAAGACCTCCACCTCCATTTTATCTTCCCAGGCATCTTTTTAACTTTTGATGTAAGGCCAATTCTCACTGTGTTACCTAGGCCTGCCTTGAGTTTACTCTGTAGTCCACATGGGCCTTGAATTGTAAGGGTCCAAAAATTGTTGAACAGAGATAGTATGCAAAAACAAAGACCGCTTATCTGCAGAAACAACCAGCCTGTTGGGTTCAAACATTCTTTGAAATGGCAACCCCAGGTAAATGCATACAGGCTTTCTTATAGGGAACTGGGGAATACTATAGAAAGATGAGGTGACCTAAGTTTCATTGGTGGGTGCTAGGGTGTCACAGGTGATCAGTGGTTTGCATTTCTATGTCATGAGCATTCAATCATGTGACGAAATAGGACTGCCCAGCACAGATGGTCCATTCTGAGAGAAGATATTTCCCCATTTTTGTGGTTATCCCCAGACTGTGCTTTGGAGAGGGTTGGGGTTTTATGATCTTCCGATCTTCGTTCTTAGAGTTGGTGTCTTATGACCTAGTTTCTGGGACTTAAGGTCTATTCCTGAAGCTTCTGCCTTATGGCCTTTTTTGAAATCAGGTCTGGTCCTCACAATGGAGACAAATGGGGTTTGTATTGTTCTTTCAGGATTTTGGCTCTTCCTGCCTCAGTCTCTCAAGGGGTTGTGGTCTTTTGTGTCTTCAGACCTGATAAAGCTTCAAAGTCTTAACTAACTGTGTAGTCAAGGCTGTATTTGAGCTTTGTCTTAGTCTCAGAATGTGTGTGTGTGTGTGTGTGTGTGTGTGTGTGTGTGTTCTGGGCTTATACATTTGTGCCATCATAATTGGCAAAACACTCTGTTTAAGCTTTTCCATTTCTAGGTGTGAATTAATTTTTAACCACTGACTAGAGGACACACAATGCATCTTTCCATGTAGGTATTGTTTCGTCTATGCTCCCTGTGTTGTCATTTTTGCCATGATTGTATGAGACCAATTCATGACATTCAACTGTCATGAATTTTCTATTTTTACTTCAACCTATTAAGACTGGACATCTATTCTCTTCCTTTTTAATCGTTTTTATACTGATGCAGAAACTTAAATAGTTTAGTGTTGAAATATTTAATTTGCTCCATATTACAACCAGGACACAGCTGGAAAGGTGCAGGTAGAGACTCCATCTGGGGCTAGAGCAGGGAGATCTGCTAAGCTCTCGCCCCCAGGCAGGCCCAGGCGCATAGGCTCTGCCGCATGTCCCTGCGAGCTTAGGCCGTGCACCGAGGCAGCCGGAACCACCCAGCTCCCCAGGACCCCGGACCAGCGATAGTGGCAGGCCTCCATATTGCAACCAGGACACAGCTGGAAAGGTGCAGGTACACAGACTCGTTCTGGGGCTAGAGCAGGGAGATCTGCTAAGCTCTCGACACCAGGCAGGCCCAGTGGGGGGAGCCTAGGCTCTGCCACACGTCCCTGCGAGCTTAGGCCGTGCACCGAGGCAGCCGGAGCCACCCAGCTCCCCAGGACTCCGACCAGCGATAGTGGCAGGCCTCCAGATTGCAACCAGGACACAGCTGGAAAGGTGCAGGTAGAGACTCCGTCTGGGGCTAGAGCAGGGAGATCTGCTAAGCTCTCCCACCCAGGCGGGCCCAGGCGCCTAGGCTCTGCTGCACGTCCCTGCGAGCTTAGGCCGTGCACTGAGGCAGCTGGAGCCACCCAGCTCCCCAGGACCCCGGACCAGCGATAGCAGCAGGCCTCCATATTGCAAGCAGAACACAGCTGGAAAGGCACAGGTAGACAGATTCCATCAGGGGCTACCATGTGGGGGGATCTGCTAGGCTCTTGCTACTAGGCAGGCCCATCAGCGCCTGCCGAGGCTCTGCTACACTCCCCCACACTTCCCGGAGACCTGAGGCCGTGCACAAAGTCAGCGGGTGGCAGCCACCTCGTGATCCCATTGAGCAGCAATCACGCATAACCACCAGTAGAGAAACAACAGGTAAGCCCAGCCTCACAGGAGATTCAAACACCAGCCAGTGACAACAAGGTCAACTAACACCAGAAATAACCAGATGGCAAAAGGTAAACGAAGGAATGTCACTAACAGAAATCAAGGCAACATGACAGTATCTGAACCCAGTTCGCCAACAACAGGAAGCCCTGGATACCCCAAAACACCAGAAAAACAAGACTTGGATATAAAATCACTGGTCAGGATGCTGGTAGCTGAACACATAGAAAAATCTCGTAAAGAAATAGAGGAGAAAATGGATCAAAAGTTAGAAGCCTTTACAAGGCAAATACAAAAATCACTTCAAGAAATGCAGGAGAAGATGGATCAAAAAGAAGAAGACAATAAGGAAGAAAGACAAAAATCACTTAAAGAAATATAGAAGAACGTGGGCCAACAAGTAGAAGCTATGAAAGAGGAAACACAAAAATGTATTAAAGAAATACATGAAAACATAATCAAGCAAGTGAAAGATCTGAGCATATCCATCCAGGTACTAAAAACAGAAGTAGAAACAACTAAGAAATCACAGAGGGAGACAACATTGGAGATAGAAAACTTTGGGAAGAAATCAGGGGCCATAGATGCAAATATCAACAATAAAATACAAGAGATAGAAGACAGAATATCAGAAGCCGAAGATACCATAGGAACCATTGATTCAACAGTCAAAGAAAATACTAAATGCAAAAAGGCTGTAACCCAAAACATCCAGGAAATCCAGGACACAATGAGAAGACCAAACCTAAGGATTATAGGTATAGACGAGAATGAAGATTTACAAGTTAAAGGGCCAGCAAATATCTTCTACAAAATTATGGAAGAAAACTTCCCCAACCTAAAGAGAGAGATGCCCATGAATATACAAGAAGCATATAGAACCCCAAACAGACTGGATCAGAACAGAAATACATCCCGTCACATAATAATCAAAACTCCAAATGTACTAAACAAAGAAAGAATATTAAAGGCAGCAAGAGAAAAAGGCCAAGTAACTTATAAAGGAAGACCTATCAGAATAACACCAGACTTCTCACCTGAGACCATGAAAGCTAGAAGATCCTGGGCAGATATCATGCAAACTCTAAGAGAACACAAACTTCAGCCAAAACTACTTTACCCAGCAAAGCTCTCAATCGCCATAGATGGAGACATCAAGGTATTCCATGACAAAACCAAATTTGCACGATATCTTTCCACAAATCCAGCCCTACAAAGGATAATAGGGGGAAAACACCAAGACAAGGACGGAAACTACACCCGGGAAGAAGCAAGATAGAAATCTCCTCTCATCAAACCCAAAAGAAGGTAACCTCTCGAATATAAAAAATAAATAAAATAAATAAATATAATTTCAAAAATGTCTGGAGGAAATAATTACTATTCCTTAATATCTCTTAACATCAATGGACTCAATTCCCCAATAAAAAGACATAGATTAACAGACTGGATACAGAAACAGGACCCTACATTTTGCTGCATACAGGAAACCCATCTCAGTGTTAAAGACAAACACTGCCTTAGAGTAAAAGGCTGGAAGACAATTTTACAAGCAAATGGTCTCAGGAAACAAGCTGGAGTAGCCATTCTAATATCAGATAAAATTGACTTCCAACCTAAAATCATCAAAAGAGACTCAGAAGGTCACTTCTTGCTGGCCAAAGGGAAAATCCACCAAGAAGAGCTCTCAATACTGAACATCTATGCTCCAAATGCAAGGGCACCCTCATTCGTAAAAGAAACCTTACTAAAGCTTAAAGCACACATTACACCTAACACAATAATTGTGGGTGACTTCAACACTCCACTCTCCTCAATGGACTGATCAGGAAAGCAGAAACTAAACAGGGACACAGTGAAACTAATTGAAACTCTGGACCAATTGGATTTAACAGATATATATATAGAACATTTCATCCTAAAGCTAAAGAATATACCTTTTTCTCAGCTCCACATGGTACCTTCTCCAAAATAGACCATATAATTGGTCACAAGACAGATGTCAACAAATACAAGAAGATCGAGCTAATCCCATGCCTCCTATCAGATCACCATGGAGTAAGAGTGGTCTTCAATAGCAACTAAAACAACAGAAAGCCCACATACACATGGAAACTGAACAATACTCTACTCAATGACACCTTGGTCAAGGAAGAAATAAAAAAAGAAATCAAAGACTTTTTAGAATTCAATGAAAATGAAGGTACAACCTACCCAAATCTATGGGACACAATGAAAGCAGTGCTAAGAGGAAAACTCATAGCTCTAAGTGCATCAAAAAAGAAACTGGAGAGAGCATACACTAGCAGCTTAATGGCACACCTTAAAGCCCTGGAAGAAAAACAAGTTAATTCACCCAGGAGGAGTAGAAGACAAGAAATCATCAAACTCAGGGCTGAAATCAAGCAAATAGAAACAAAGAGAACCATACAAAGAATCAACAAGACCAGGAGCTGGTTCTTTGAGAAAATCAACAAGATAGATAAACCCCTAGCCAAACTAAGCAAAGGACACAGAGACAGCATCCAAATTAACAAAATTAGAAATGAAAAGGGAGACATAACAACAGAAACTGAGGAAATTCAAAAGATCATCAGATCCTACTACAAAGGTCTATACTCAAAACAACTGGAGAATCTAGAGGAAATGGACAATTTCCTAGACAGATACCAAATAGCAAAATTAAATCAGCATCAAATAGAGCAGCTAAATAGTCCCATAACCCCTAAAGAAATAGAAGGGGTTATAGAAAGCCTCCCAACCAAGAAAAGTACGGGACCAGATGGTTTTAGTGCAGAATTCTACCAGACCTTCAAAGAAGACTTAACACCAATACTTTTCACACTATTCCACAAAATAGAGACAGAAGGGATACTGCCCAACTCATTCTTTGAAGCCACAATTATGCTAATACCTAAACCACACAAAGATCCAGCTAAGAAAGAGAACTACAGGCCAATTTCTCTTATGAATATCAATGCAAAAGTACTAAATAAAATTCTTGCCAACCGAATCCAAGAGCACATCAAAATGATCATTCACCATGATCAAGTAGGCTTCATCCCAGGGATGCAGGGATGGTTCAACATACGGAAATCCATCAATGTAATCCACTACATAAACAAAGTATAAGAAAAAAACCACATGGTCATCTCATTAGATGCTGAAAAAGCATTCGACAAAATTCAGCATCCTTTCATGCTAAAAGTCTTGGAAAGAGCAGGAATTCAAGGCCCATACCTAAACATAGTAAAAGCAATCTACAGCAAACCAGTAGCCAACATCAAAATAAATGGAGAGAAACTTGAAGCAATCCCACTAAAATCAGGGACTAGACAAGGCTACCCTCTCTCGCTATATCTTTTCAATATAGTACTTGAAGTTCTAGCGAGAGCAATTAGACAACATAAGGAAGTCAAAGGGATACAAATTGGAAAGGAAGAAGTCAAACTATCATTATTTGCAGATGATATGATAGTTTACTTAAGTGACCCAAAAAACTCCACCAGAGAACTTCTACAGCTGATAAACAACTTCAGCAAAGTGGCTGGTTATAAAATTAACTCAAGCAAATCAGTAGCCTTCTTGTACTCAAAGGACAAGCAGGCTGAGAAAGAAGTTAGGGAAATAACACCCTTTACAATAGCCTTCCAGAGAACCCTGGGATACCACTCCTGGGCATATACCCAGAGGATTCCCCTGCATACAATAAAGACACATGCTCCACTATGTTTATAGCAGCCTTGTTTATAATAGCCAGAAATTGGAAGGAGCCCAAATATCCCTCAAAGGAGGAATGGATACAGAAAATGTGGTATATTAATACAATGGAATACTACTCAGCAATTAAAAATAATGAATTCATGCAATTTGTAGGTAAATGGTTAGACCTGGAAAATATCATCCTGAGTGAGCTAACCCAATCACAAAAGAATACACATGAAATGCAATCACTGATAAGTGGATATTAATGAGCCCAGAAGCCCTAAATACTCAAGGCACAATTAGCAAGTCAAATGATTCCCAAGAAGAAAGGAGAGGACCCTGGGCCTGGAAAGATTGGAACCAGTTTTGTAGAGAAACTGTGGGGGGAGAGGGAATGATTGGGGAATAGTTGGGGGGAGAGAAACTATGGGACATAGGGAGGGGGGAACTGGGAAAGGGGAAAGCCTTTGGAATGTAAACATAGAATATAGAAAATAAAAATAAAAAAAGAAATATTTAATTTTTATTTATTTACTTATTTTTTTGGGACAAGAGGCATGTGTGCATGCCATGGCACACACGTGGAGGTCCAAGGACAATTTAGGAAAGCTGGTTCTTTTATTTGACCATGTGAGTCCCAGAATCAAACTCAAGGCTGTTAGGTGTGGCAGTAATTGCCTTTACCAGCTAAACAAGTTCACTGACAATATAAAAGTCCTTCCTAGTTTTATTCATTTATGCTGTTTAGGCGCTTGCTTTTGTATACTAGGAAATGTTTAATTTTGTTACAATTTTCTCTTTTGCTATGTAGTCCATGCTCTGCTTGAACACAAAGTGCTCCTGACCGAGCCTCATGAGTGTTGGCTTACAGATGTGGGGATCCACACATCTGGATCATCCTCCATTCTCTCAATTTAAACACTGTCGATACAACCTGCACTTAGCAGCATCTGTTTGCTAATAACACCAGGGTAAAAAGTGTTTGAGGAACTGTGGAATTTTATACATATGTTTAAAAAAGTCATCTCAATGATACTAAAATCATTAACTATAAGACTATTTTCCATCGTTTCAATTCCTTTAAGCTTCTAAACTGTCTAGATTAAATCTCAGAGGTGTTAAACATTTTTAAACGATTTTATTTTATATTCCACTGCCCACACCTTGTGTGTGTGTGTGTATGTGTGTGTGTGTGTGTGTGAGAGAGAGAGAGAGAGAGAGAGAGAGAGAGAGAGAGAAGAGGATTTCTAAAATCTCAGAAGCCTAAGATAATTTGCATTAATAAAAGAAGCCATCATGTCAAATATCTTTCAGTGACAAAACTAAGGAACAATACAAATATATCCATATGTAAATTGAGTAACCTTAGCAAATTTTCTTTTTTAATTCACATTATGTCCCAATCACAGCCCCCTCCCTCATTTCTTCCCAGTTCCACCCTTATAAATCCCTCCTCAAATTGCACCCCCCTTGTTCTCCTCAGACAAGGGGAGCTCCCCTTGGGTATCACGCTGTAGGCATAGATTATTTAAAACCTACTTATAATAGGGGCTCTTGAATGCTTTAATCCCCTTCTTGCCTACCATCTAAAGGTAAGAGCAAAAAGATGATAAATAGGATGAGGGGATGCAGACCTGTATAGAAGTAGTTTTTTGAGGCAAGTCCAATCTCTGTCAGGATATCAGCAGTCCAGCTCAGTGGTGTCAGGATACCCAACTCACATTGGTAGGGGTGGCATGCTCCAGCAGAGACAACCACGTCTCTGCTGAATCAGCATGAGTCAGTGGCGCGATCCGGACCAGTGGGACGGACCAGGAGAAGTTCTCTGCCTTGCCTCTTTCAATGAAGCAAAGATCAGCAAAGACAAAGACTCTAGACCAACAAAGGGTTACAAAGCTAGCTGTGCCAGGGTCTCTTCGCGGACCATTGAGACATTAAGTCCTATGTATATTATCTGCAAACATCATGCGTTTTCCTGTGGGTCTTGCTTTAGCCAAACACCACGTGAGTCTGTATTAACCTAACATATCCAGAAACTTCCAGTTCTCCACACACCCCTGGGGTATCTAGTCCCAGCAGATCTAGGCACATCTTCTCACAATGAGGCCCAACCAGCCTGTCCAAGTACAGGGGAAGGGAATTCAATGTCAGGGAACAGAAATGGAGACAGCACCCACTCTATTGCTTGCGGGCCTAGATGAAGTGTTCTATAATTGTGTAGGGGATCTAGATCCAGCCCCTGCGTGCTCCCTGGTATGTGGCCCAGGCTCTGTGAGCCCCCATAGTCCAGGGTGAGTTGACTCTGTGGGTCTTCTTGTGGTGTCCTTGACCCTCAGACTTGTTCATTTCTGTCCCTCACTCTTCCGTAATACTCCCCGAGTTCTGCCTGATTTTCGCTTTGGGTGATGCTTGTGTCTGTAGTTCCTATCTTCTTTCCTGGGTTTCTCATCTCCAGGGCTACCTCCATTGATGTTTCCTTTATTGCTTCTATTTACGTTTTTTAGGTCTTGGAACATCTTACTCATTTCCTTTGACTGTGTTTTCTTGTATTTCTTTAAAGGATTGATTAGTTTCCTCTTTAAGGGTTTCTACTTGTTTGATTGTGTTTTCCTGTATTTCTTCAAGGAAATTATGTATACCCTCTCTAAACGCCTCTATTGTCTTCATTAGATGGTTCCTGGTCTTATATGTACCCAGATGTCACTGGCTTACTGCTGAGTCAGGAACAGGGGGTCCATTGTCCATGCTTCCCCTCGGGGTATCCATGCAGAGCCTAGGATGGGGGAAGGAACCCAGTTTAATTCCAAGGGTGCCCCAAAAGTATGGAGGGCTGGAGGAGAAAGCCTTCCATGGATGATTTAGAAGTCATTCTTTAACATGAAACCTTCCCCCTTGGTGGTCCTTAATGAAGAGACAGTCCTTGCTTGTTCATATTGCTTTATCTGATGGTGGGTGTGAACACATACACCTTAGTCAGGGTGAACCATCTTTCGTGAGATAGAATGTCCAGGAAGAGGAGTTCACCGGCTGAATGCTTGAGGTCTACCTAGATGCCTCATTCCCAGAGAACTCCCAGTGTTTATGCTGCGTGATTCAGTGCCATGGTCCTCAGGGGAGTGATGTGATTAAGTCTTTCCGAGAGGGTACAGGAATGGGGAGGGAACAGCCCAACTCCTGCCTATTTCAAGTTTCTGGAGCCACTCAACCTCACCAGATCTTCTGTCTGGTGGCACCGTCTACTTGCCCTGCAGCTGGCTTGTGTGTCCTAGGTTGGAGCAGGCTTCCTGGGAGGCAGGTGGGGCTGTGTGTCCCATCTTTGAGCAGGTGTGAGGTAGGCAGAGTTGTGGGGTGGGGGTAGTGTGCCTATCAGCAACGGCAGGTGTAGGTGTGGATCAGAAGGAAGTTTTCCCGTATTTCTGTGGTGGTTTCAATATGCTTGATCCAGAGAGTGACACTATTAGGAGGGGGTGGCCTTATTAGAGTAAGTGTGTCACTTTTGGGTTGGGCTTTGAGACCCTCCTCCTAGCTGACCATGAGAATGTCTTCTTTTGGCAGCCTTCAGATAAAGATGTAGAACTCTCAGCTCCTCCTGTACCATGCCTGCCTGGATGCTGCTATGCTATCACCTTGACAATAATGGACTGAACCTCAGAACCTGTACGCCAGCCCCAATTAAATATTGTCCTTTATAAGAGTTGACCTGGTCCTAGTGTCTTTTTACAGCAATAAAACCCAAACCAAGACAGTTTCTTTAAGGGATTTATTCATTTCCTCTTTAAAGCCCTCCATCATCTTTGTAAGATTGGATTTAAGGTCATTTCCTTTTGCTTCAGTTGTGTTAGGATATTTAGTGCTTTCTGTAGTAGGATACCTGTCATTTGAAGGTATCATTGCCCTGGCTTTTGCTAATTATGTTCTTTCAATGGCCTTTAGCTAGTTCCTTGTCCCTGGATGTTCCTGTCATAGTTGGTAATGGGAGGGGACTTTACCTTGATAATTGTGGTGTTCAGGCCTCTGGGGAGTATCCTTGGGCTGAACAATGGTACTCAGAGGGCAATGCAAGTCTCCCAGCAGTTGGCTGTGCTGCTGAGGACACCATGGGAAGGGGATGGGGGGAGGGGGAAGGCAGGTAGAGAGGTGGCCAGACAGTGGAAGTCTGGGAGATGGCAGGTTGATCAGGGCATCTGGGCCCAGGGGAAATGGGTTCAGGAAGAGAACTTAACCTGTGTGGTTCTGGAAAAGTGGGTCTGATGAAGGCGGGTGGAGAGGTATCAGGACAAAGGAGGTCCAGGGGGACAGCTGGCCCCAGACATTTTTTTTCTTTTTGGAAGCAAGGTCTCAGCCTTCTAAATCGGAGTCAGATTTCTTGAAATGAGGCCTCTGAGATTCTCCTGTCCACAAGAACAACTCAACTTCTTCCCGCCACAAGAGATTGCCATGTTGCATTTCTAAAGCATGACAAGGTCCAGAATATTATATCTGGGCCTATATGTGAGTTATCCATATATAATAAGATGCACTTCTCTGAAAAGATGTCGGTAGTTAAGAGTGCTTGCTGTTCTCACAACCCAAATCTCACAACAGCCTATAATTTCAGTAGATATGATGCCCTTCCTTCTTGACTGTACAGGCACCTGCATTCATGCGCACATATTCATGTGTAGACACACAAACATACACATAATCGATAGTGTAAAAATAATAATCTTGCAAAAGAACCCCTTAAGAATAGTTGTTTTTTCTCTAATGTAGTGTATTGGACAAACTCCATGAGATGTTCAATGTTTAATATTAAATTGACTTTGATTCTGTTCAACTGAGACTTGTAGAATTATTCTGATGACACATGTGTTAAGCCAGACTGATGATGTTCAGGAGATTATTTGCAATAATAATAATTGGTATTTATAATGGATGGAAAGTTCACAAATAGGCAGTCTCATAACTGTGAAAAGATTGTCAAGTTGCCATTTGAAGTCTTCATGAAATAACAATCAACAGCATGTGAAGGCCATGGGAACTCTAGAATTGTGTGCAAAATTCATCTATATAGCAATGGCAATGAAATAGTTAACTTTCTAAATCTGTAAGTGTATTGCCATTGTATTTGCTTTCCTGTGTGTAAATTAAACTGTTTTGAATATGGCTTTGTGGAAATAGATTCTAGAACGCATATTCTGACCTGTGGCCTTCATGTAATCTTGTGTCATTAGTCTGAGTGTTTTATCTGGTTCTTCCTCGAGGAACTTAATCTCCAGTGAAACATAATTGGGGATAGTGCCTTTTGGGATGTGAGCAGAGCTCTCATGTGCTAATTAATGCCCCTGAATGTGACTTACACCTCTCTCCACCAAAGGCTCAGAGAACATTATAGATGAGTGGACAGAAAGAAGGTAAAATCTGAAAAATGAGGGCTGTGGAATGCCATCTTCTGGAATGGTTGTTATGCACATAAACTCGCAGCAGCTGTGGTTACTCAAGCAGTCAAGCCAGTTAGGAATCTCTGTGTGGACAGGTAATGAGCTACTTAGACCCCACACCTAACTGAGGAGCTATTGGCAGCTGATGTTTTGCAGGAGAAACAATCACTCTTCTACATGGGTATGGTCATTTGTAGGTTGCCTGTGTCCCAGAAGATGACTCCACACTGGCTTTGCATAGAGGTTGCACTAATTGGACTCGGTATGTTAAAAATAAAAAGACATATATTTGGGAGGTGTGATGGGGGTTTCCTATGGAGAGTTAGATGGGAATAGGGATCGATATTATCAATATACATTGTGTGTGCATGTGTGTGTGTGTGTGTGTGTGTGTGTAATTTTCAAATAATAAAAATATTATTTAAAACGTCTGTGTATGTGTCCAAGTCATGGCACTTATATTGTTATGGACAGGAAGAAACATTTTGGTAAAGAAATGACTCTGAGGACTCTGTGATTTTTAGATCTTTCTATTTCATCACTGACATAACATTTAGTGTGGCCTGACCAGCCAGCCCAGCTAGGAGAAGCGGGTCCAGTGGTAAACAGTGACAGCCTCTACTCCAGTTGTTAGGGACCCCATGAAGATCAAGCTGCACATCTGCTACAAATGTGGGTGGGGCCTACGGCCAGCCGAGAAAGGCTACTTTGGCTCGTTGTTTGAAAGGATAAAAATGGTGACAGAAATATGGCGTAATTCATGGTGGTGTGGTTGAACTCATTCATCATTGCACACTAGGAAGCACAGAGAGTTGAGTTCAGAAGTAGACTTGCTATAACCTTGAAAACCTACCACCATAGACCCCTTCCCTAAGCTAAGACCATACTCTAGCATTCATGCAATTTCCCCAAACTGCACTACAAATCTGGGAACCAAGTTTTCCAATACAGGAGCCTGTTGGGAACATTTTATAACTTACACATAACAACTATGTAATGTGACACATTGGGAAGGAACTTCTTATCTGGCTTCTTCTGCAAAGAACTGTGTATTCTTCTTCTGAAGAACTGTGTATTCACTCTAAATAGATCCACAGTAGACCAGAGAAAACTATTCCACCCTTACCTACCTCTGTGAACCAATGAATTTTGGAGCTTGTGTGAAAGGGCATGCATGAGAGAGTACTTATAGGAGCTTGGATGACTCTAAAGCATCACCCAAAAGATTCCTCACCTCGGTATGAGTAATGACCTCACAAAAGCTGCCTCATTGGTGTTCAGCCTCACCCATATGCTAGATAGCAAAAGATAGTAGATTGGATGGTATCTCAGGAGACGTTCTAGTGACCGTCTGCTTCCATATGGAAATCTTAACAGCTCCACAACCACTGGCTCAGACATAAGTTACTCTGTCATTTTGCTCATTCTATTTTCATGGCTGTGACCATCAAAGCAATGTCTAGAACATGATGGCCAGTGCCATCACAGTGTGGCCCATTCTGCTTTGTAATTGCTAATGGGCATGTTATGCTCAGAAAAAAATAACTATCCCATACAACCACCACTTCCCCTGTGTTTGACATTCATTTTGTCCTTTCTTCTATGGTGTTCTCTGAACCTTTGATGGTGATGATGGTGGTGGTGGTGGAGTGTGTGTGTGTGTGTGTGTGTGTGTGTGTGTGTCTGTCTGTCTGTCTGTCTGTCTGTCTCTCTCTCTCTCTCTCTCTCTCTCTCTCTCTCTCTCTCTGTGTGTGTGTGTGTGTGTGTGTGTGTGTGTGTGTTTTATATCCTAGAGCACTAGGATATAGGATGCATCTGTAAAAGCCATTTATTCTCAGCAAGTTGATGAAGTATGAGTTTTTGCGATAAAAGCTGCTCACTGAGAAAGAAAAAAAATTTCATTCATGACCAAGGGTGAAAGTTATATTAATCTATGGGCACAATCACAAATGTTTAGAAGGTGATTTCACAGGTACAGTATATCCATTTAACAAAATATCAATAGCTTCTTTACTGGGCCTATGCCTTCTCTGAAATAAGGTTTTGCTTAGCTTATTGTCCTGAGCAGGTTATCTCCTGTAGCACTACCTTAGATACATTTAGAGCATTAGTTGTACCCATAACAGCCATGGCATTGTTATTCTGTGGGTACATCTTGTCTGGGGTATTGATTCCATAACACCCAAGGTCATAACCAATCTAGACTATTGGTGACAATTATCCCCTAGCATCTTGTATCAGAGCCTTTTATCATTATCTATGGTTGTGCCCTGGAAGGAAACTTCGAGTTCAGTTTTAGTAACAGGCACTTACTATCTAATTCTAGTGTGCAACCAACAGTAGTTGTTGTGATTGTCGAGACTCCAGAAGGACCACACCAGGCCAAACAGTTCCAAGTAAGGAAAAGGGTAAGGTGGTGGCAGAAAGAGGGGGGGGGCAGAGAGAGAGAGAGAGAGAGAGAGAGAGAGAGAGAGAGAGAGGGAGAGAGATCAGAGGAGCCTTCCTCTTATAAATGGATGGTGACATAACCACAGGTAAAGGTGGGAGGTGAGCTAAGTGGATTCTGGGAATATGGTGGCTGTCGCCTTGGCAACAGTGTGTGGTCCCACTGTCTCCAATATGATGTCATGGGTTTCGAGGGTCCTGATACCAACAGTAGCAATAACCTATATAATGGGGGTGAGGGTGGCAGATAACTCAGTGTCCTACAGTTTACAGAACAGTAGCTCATCCATAGCACTGAGGATTTTCATCTATATTATCCATATTTTTAGTAGGGCCTTTGCCCAGTTTTATTAGGTGTTTGTGTTTAATCACAATGATTTTCTTGAATTTTCACATTCAAGAATGTGAAAGGGCATAGTTGTCAAACTGTTTTTCTGTTTTGTTTTGAGAGAGAGAGAGAGAGAGAGAGAGAGAGAGAAGAGAGAGAGAGAGATAGCCAAAGAGATCAAGACAGAGACAGAGATGAGAGACAGAGACAAAGACAGAAACAGAGAGACCCTGGCCTCAAACTCTTGGTTCTTTTGTCTCAGACATTAGAGTTCTGCAATCAGAGTATAAGCCTCATTTGGTTCAATCTCCAGTTTTAAAACCCATGGAAAGTGTTTTAAATTTCCCTTGTAACCGTGCAATTTAAGAAAACATTTAAGAAGAAAAATCCGGACTCTCCTGGTTTCATCTTCAAGGAATTGTATGAACATCATTGTCTGACTTAGTGTAAAGCAACTCAGTGACTTGGAGAATGTATGAGGGTGTTGATTCCAAGATGATGCAAATTCTGAACATTCAAAAGAGGGTGGTATTGTTCAAATGTGAAGTATCCCCTGAAAGGCCCATCTGTAGACTTCTTGGTTTCCAGATAGTGGATCCAAACACTGAGAGGTTCTTTGATCAGGACTCAATGGATTAGCAATTTGATGGTGTGATTGGGAGGTGGTAAAAATTTCAAGAGGTAGAATCTAATTGAAGGAAGTAGGTTCCTGGACACTTTCTAATGAGTATATTTTGTCCCTTGTCTTTTCTCTGCCTGTGTTTATTTTTAATTATTTCCTCGGTTCAGTGTAGAATCATCTAGGACAAGAGCCCCAATGAAGGATTTTTTTTTCTAGATCAGGTTGGCCCATGTGCACGTGTGCGACATTGTCTTGATTATATTAATGCATGTTGGAAACCACAACCTAAAATCAGGCAGCCTCATTTCCTGGCTATGGGTCCTGGGTAGTATAAGAAAGGAAGAAAATTGTGTGCCTGGCACAAGCAGATATGCACTCATTCTCTCTGTGAACATGCCTAGTTCCTTTGAATTCCTGATACCTTGACTTCCAGCAACGATGGATTATAACCTGGAATTGTAAGCATAATAAAATCTTTCTTCTCAAAATGTTACTTTTGTCAAGTGTTTTATCACTGCAAAATGAAAGGAAAACTAGGGCACCACCCTTTCCTGACCCCTGGCTTCCATAAATTGAGAAGATCTGCTCCCGTGTGCCCTCCTAATACAATACTGTCCAAGCACAGGTCCAGAAACTGCAGTCAGCCAGGCTTTAATGAACACACTCATATAACCCAAGCTGCTCCTCCTTTACAGTTTTTCCTCACATGTATCATCACAGTGGCTCAATACCTGACTAGTATAGGAAGGTAAAATGCTCTCCATGTTTCCTGGGCTGCGTCTCCTCCTTTGCATATGACCTTCAGCTCTTTGTCAACTTAACACAAACATACATGTGCCTGGGAAGACTGAATCTCAACTGAGCAATCATTATCATGAGATCGGCCTTTGGATGCCTATGGAGCATTTTTTTTAAACTTAAGACATTTTTGTACAAAATATTTTTTAAAAGATTTATTTATTTATTTATTTATTCATTCATTTATTTATTTATTTATTTAATGTGTATGAGTACACCATCACTGTCTTCAGACACACCAGCAGAGGGCGTCAGATCTCATTACAGATGGTTGTGAGCCATCATGTGGTTGCTGGGAACTGAACTCAGGACCTCTGGAAGAGCAGTCAGTGCTCTTAACCGCTGAGCCATCTCTCCAGCACCTGTACAAAATATTTTGATCATGCTTTTCCCTTTCCACAACTCCTCTCAGACCCCCTGCACACAACTACCCAAACAATTTCATATGTTTTCTGTCTATCTCTCAAAAAACAAAAACAAAAACAAAAACAAAAACAAAAAACCTAGGACAGAAATTAAACAAAGAATGAAACAAAACATACCAAAACAAAACAAAAGTCTTGTGCTGTGTTGGCTACAACTCCTGGGATGGTGCTTGCTGTGGAGTACGGTTAATGCACACAGCTACATCCATTGGAGAAAACTGATTTTCCCATTGCCAGTACATATTGATTGCAAATAGTTTCTTAGTGAGGAGTGGGACTCTGTCTGTGCTAGAACCCCATCTGAATTAAATCTGTTCAGGTCCTGTGTGTGACGTTATAGCCTCTGAGTTCATACGTGTTGTTGTGACTGTAACACTGTTCTCCTAGAGTCAGTCACACATCACCTTTGGATCTTACAATCTTTCTGCCTCCTCTTCCACAGAGATCCCGGAGACTAGACGGAAGGGGCGTGATAAGACATCCCACTCATGACATCTCTCACTCTCTGCACACTGTCCAGCTGGGGGGGGGTTCTCTGAATTAATCCCTCGCTGCTGCAGGCAGAAGCGTCTCTGTCGATGTTTGACGGCAGGAATGCTGCCGAGCTTCCAGCTCTTCACAGTTTGGTCACCACCAAAGAGCATGACCTTCTCCCAGAAGGTCAGGGAGAAAAGCTGAGACTTCTTGGTCTATGCAAACTTTACTTGAAAATGTTCAGAGGAAAGATGAGTTATTAGTAGATACTGACAAGGCTGTCAGATCCTTGTACAAATATTTTGTATGGAAAAAAATAGCCATATGGTCATTTACCATCAGCTACCATCTGACCTGTGGTTATCTCTGGTGGTTAAGAAGAAGCAAAATGAAGGGTGATATTTTTCACTCCTGTTTATATACCTAAAAGAACTTAAATGAATTCAAACAAATCTTGGGTGATTAGCAGATAAAGTCTCTTGCTGCCAATCCTGATGACCTAATTTTGATTTCCATATAGTGGAAGGAGTTGTCTTTTGACTTCCATGTATATGCTGTGGAACACACACACACAGAGTACATATATACATATGTGCACATATATGATTATATAGTCCTGGTCATAAAAATATTATTCACAATCAAAGGTGAGAAAGGACTTACAGTGCTATAAAGGAGTGCTGGATCCATTCAGCTGGTATTACACAGATACAGAATGGAATGAATTCCTAATACATTATATATCAGGAAAGAACTTTAAAAGCACTGTTAAATGAGTTTACACCTCTTATACTTCCATTTATGTGAAATGTCCCCAAACAGGCAATTCCATAGGCAGAAACAAACTTGGAGATTTACAGTGGGTGAGGACAAGAGTGGGTGCTTGTGGGGATGAAGTTTCCCTTTGGGATGCTGGAAAAAACATATTCTTTTTATTTCTATTTCTGTGTCCAATTGTATAATACGTGTGTGTGTGTGTGTGTGTGTGTGTGTGTGTGTGTGTTCCCATGGTGCTAGAAAGAGGGCATCTGATACCCTGAGCTGAAGTTAAAGGCAGTTGAAAGCTGCCTGACAGATGCTGGGAATTCAATCTGGATCCTTTGCAAGAGTAACATCACTCTTAACCACTGATTGGTATCTTCAAACAAGTCCTTGGTGATCAGCAGATAAAGTCTCTTGTTGCCAATCCTGATGACATAATTTTGATTTCCACATAGTAGAAGCTGTCTTTATCCCTAATAAAAATGTTGTGATCTAGATAGAAGTGTTAGTTGAACATTAGAAGTATGTCAAACCCTCATTGACTTATATACTGAAATCTATTATGTAAAGTATACGGGTCTCAAAAACGAAATTAGGATACCTAGAGAAATCCCACTTTAAAGGCTTCCATTGATTCACATGTCATGTATACATAGAGCTCTAAATGTGGTTAGCCAGGTGACCTCCACAAGTATATTTATGGTGTGTACACTAAATAAACAAATAAATAAATATGTAAAATAATTGTTAAAAAAGATTTTGAAGGATTCCCACAAAATATCATATAATGATGTGAGAGCTACCGGTTACTTGGCCCTCAGCATTATTTGTAGCATTTGAGTTTCTCAAGGAAAATGAACAAGAATGTGAGTTCTTTGAATTAAAATGAAACTTTAAAAATACTTCTTGCCTGAACAAGAGATTCAAGATGAGGAAATAGGAAAGCGGGGGAAGTAGGAACTAGGCAGCCTCTTGACCCTTTGGACAACTGCAGGGCTGTTCTCCTATTAACTACAACAGTGAGTAATCCAAATCCCCAGATTGTTGAGAATTAAGTCTCTTGTCAAGCCACAGAGAAGCTCAGGTAATTGACTCACTCCTGGAAAGCAGGGAGGTGGGTAGAAGGGGACACAGATTCCCTGAGGTTGCCTCATCCCTGGGAGAGCCCTAGGGGCCTTGGGCTTCCTGTAGCAGAAGCAGAGGCAGCAGGACCACAGCCACCCAGAACAGATAACATGGGATAAATAGTGATGACCAGGCTCCTTCCAGCCCTCTGCCAAGGCGGCCCGAACCACACCAGTGCAGTCTCTACATGCCTAGACATTTTCCATCAGAAATTTCTATTAGAGGGACCAGGTGCAGAGTGCGGACTCTCAGGTCAGTCACCATTTCCTCTCACCCACCTTACCAGGAGGAACCTAAGAAGAAGGCAGCAACAGCTAGGAACCCGGAGAAGCCACCTGCCTGTGCAACTCCACAGGAACTCAAGTATGTGAGGCAGGGCTCATCAAGACTGTGCGAATCTTTGGGGGATCTCCTCCTTCATAAGGTAGGTTGTTTGGACATGTAAGAAAACTGACTTGCAGAAAGGGAAGAGCAGATATTCTTACCCAAAATGTCTTTGCATTTCCACATGTATTGGTCCATGCAGCCAGAGTCCAGTAGCATATTGGGGAAAAGCACATAGAAGACAGAATACTCTGAGAATTGAGAGGCTAGTTCTATGGGGCATAAAGAACAAGGACTTGGGGGGGTGAGGAAGGTGACATCCAGATAAAAAGAAAGAAGAGATAGCTGAGATTCAAGAAAAGGAAAAGCAGTTTAACTAAGAGATGTCCATGATGTAGAAATAGGAAGGGAAAAAAGGAAAAAGAAAAAGAAAAAAAAAAGAAAAAAGAAATAGGAGGGGAAAGATGTGATTTTAGAGAGAAGGCAGAGCCTACTGTTGGTTCTCAAACAGGGACTGTTCCTCTGGGAATATCTGATGATATGTGAAAATCAGTGTGCCAGAATTAGTGGCACAGGTCGCAGTATAAGCAAACAGCCCAGCCATGTCATCTCACTCAGTCTTTGAGTTCAACTTTGTTTTATTCCACATCATTGCAGTCACATAGAATCTGCCTGTGTGTGCCTTGTGTGAGAGCTGGCCAGAATCTTGTTTGAGGGGAGTGAGTGCAGAATTGCTGATCAAAGGTAACAGATGAGAGGACTGTGCTTCGTGACGATGTATTACACAGCAGAGTGACTCTAGTCATTGAAAAATCTATCACATATGTCAAGAAGAAAATTTCATGTGCCACAGCAGGAAAATTGATAAGCTGCTGCAGTGATTTATATGGCCAAGAGTTTCACTTAAACATGACACCTTGTATTAATATATATTATGCAGCAAACTAGTCATTATTTTGCACAGATTTATATAATCACGAGTAAGCAAATATATTATTAATTTAAAAATAAATTATATTTTCTAAAATGTTTCTAATGCTTAGTTTGAAAAATACTGTGGTCATTTCTATGTAGGATTTATCCATACCAGTCTTAGGCTTCAAGTATCTGGATATCAAAGTGGCACTATCCATGAGTTCCTGTAAGAATCAGTTTTCTCTACCCCACCCCTTCTCTTTCTCCTTTTGGCATCTCTCTCTCTCTCTCTCTCTCTTTCTCTCTCTCTCTCTCTCAGTGTGTTTGTTTGTGTGTGTGTGTTTGTGTGTGTGTTACTCTTCTTGAACTCCATGTTGATCTTAGAGTGGATTTCTTATTGTGATAAAATTAAACATAACAAAATTTGCCATTTAGGTGGGGAAGTTATGAGGGAATAGAGATTTGTTGGTTAATGGGTAAAAAAAGTTTTGGCTATAGTTAAGTCATAGGTATCAAGACCTATTTCAGGAGAAAAAAAGACCTATTTGCAGAACAGGGTGACTATATTTAAAAAGCTCTTGTGTTATATAGTTCAAAATCACTAAAAGGTAAATTTAAAGTTTCTCCATAAAATAAAGAGCAGGCAGGGTGTTGCCTAGTAATACAGTGCTTGCTCAGAGTGTATAAGGTTCTGGGTTTATCTCTGACACTGAAGAAAACTAAAACAAGTTAAAAAACTGAGGAGTTGCCGGGCGTGGTGACGACGCCTGTAGCACTTGGGAGGCAGAGGCAGGCAGATTTCTGAGTTTGAGGCCAGCCTGGTCTACAGAGTGAGTTCCAGGAAGCCAGGACTACACAGAGAAACCCCGTGTCAAAAAAAAAATTGAGGAGTTGGCTGAGAGGTGGACCTGAGTTTTAATCTCAGTACTAATCTCAACAGCCTTCTGGGGATGGGAGTAGAGATAAGAAGTTAACTTACATTGCTAAATCCTACTAAAATCCTTCAGGTTCAGTGATACTTTATTTTGGGGGAATTGAATGGTTCAAGAGGAAGACGACTGATAATATTTCTCTGGGCTCCACACATGCACATAGACACATACACCTACACACACTTATACACACATGCATACACCACACAAAGTGCCCACCTACAACACCACATATACATACACATACTCAAATTGTGGAGGTAAAGGTATGGTCATGGACTAATTTAATCCAATTGCATCATAGCCACACCCACACATATGCATGAACATGTATATATGTATAATGTGCCCTACAATTTACACAATTTTTATCATGCAATCAAGAATATTAATAATTCTGATTATTGCTACTATATTAATGTAGACTATGGAATTTGATTTGGTCATAAAGAAAAATAAAGTTATGAAAGCTTCAGGAAAATGTACAAAAGTATATCTTTATGTGGGTGAAAGTGTTGATGAATTCCAAAAAACTAGAAAGGAGCTCATGAGAAGGGTAAATGGGGCTTTAAGGAAAAGGGGAATGAAACAGAATAGAACACATGTGATATAGAAGTGGAAGTGGGGATAGGAGAGGTGGAAGGGATCAGTGGTGATCTGGGGCAGGGAAGTGGTGGAGGGTTACCCAAAACCAAGTGTGTATGAAAATGTCAGAAGAAATCTGGTTACTTTGTATGAAAAATTTTAAACATTTTTTAAAGATTTTTTTAATTTTTTATTTTTTTTAATTTAAGTTTTATTTTCTATATTCTATGTTTACATTCCAAAGGCTTTCCCCTTTCCCAGTCCCCCCCCCACCATACGTCCCATAATTCCTCTCCCCCCCAACTATTTCCCAATCATTCCCCCCCCACACTATTTCTCTGTTCTGGGTCTACTAAACTAGATCCAATCTTTACAGGTCCAGGGTCCTCTCCTTTCTTCTTCTTGGGAGTCATTTGACTTGCTAATTGTGCCTTGAGTATTTAGGGCTTCTGGGCTCATTAATATCCACTTATCAGTGATTGCATTTCATGTGTATTCTTTTGTGAGTGGGTTAACTCACGTAGGATGATATTTTCCAGATCTAACCATTTACCTACAAATAGCATGAGTTCATTATTTTTAATTGCTGAGTAGTACTCCATTGTATAAATATACCACATTTTCTGTATCCATTCCTCTTTTGAGGGATATCTGGGCTCCTTCCAATTTCTGGCTATTATAAACAAGGCTGCTATAAACATAGTGGAGCATGTGTCTTTATTGCATGCAGGGGAATCCTCTTGGTATATGCCCAGGAGTGGTATGCCAGGGTCCTCTGGAAGTGACATGCCCAATTTTCTGAGGAACCGCCAAACTGATTTCCAGAGCCGTTTTACCAGTTTGCAATCCCACCAACAGTGGAAGAGTGTTCCTCTTTCTCCACATCCTCGCCAGCACTTGTTGTCTCTTGAGTTTTTAATCTTAGCAATTCTGACTGGTGTGAGGTGGAATCTCAGGGTTGTTTTGATTTGCATTTCCCTGATGACTAATGATGTTGAACATCTCCTAAGGTGCTTCTCAGCCATCCGAATTTCTTCTGGTGAAAATTCTTTGTTTAGCTCTGTACCCCATTTTTTGATAGGGTTATTTGGTTCTTTGTGGTCTAACTTCTTCAGTTCTTTGTATATATTGGATATTAGCCCTCTGTCAGATGTGGGGTTGGTGAAGATCATTTCCCATTTTGTTGGTTGCCATTTTGTCCTTCTGACAGTGTCCTTTGTCTTACAGAAACTTTGTAATGTTATGAGGTCCCATTTGTCAATTCTTGATCTTAGAGCATAAGCTATTGGTGTTCTGTTCAGGGACTTTCCCCCTGTGCCCATGTCCTCCAGGGTCTTCCCAAGTTTCTTTTCTAATAGTTTCAGTGTGTCTGGTTTTATGTGGAGGTCCTTGATCCACTTGGAGTTGATCTTAGTACAAGGAAATAAGAGTAGGTCAATTCGCATTCTTCTGCATGTTGACTTCCAGTTGAACCAGCACCATTTGTTGAAAAGGCTATCTTTTTTTCCTCTGGATGGTTGTGGCTCCTTTATCAAAGATCAAGTGACCATAAGTCTGTGCATTAATTTTTGGGTCTTCAATCCTATTCCATTGATCTACTTGCCTGTTGCTGTACCAATACCGTGCAGTTTTTAACACAATTGCTCTGTAGTACTGCTTGAGGTCAGGTATATTGATTCCCCCAGAAGTCCTTTTATTGTTGAGAATAGTTTTAGCTATCCTGGGTTTTTTGTTGCTCCAGATGAATTTGAGAATTGCTCTTTCTAGATCTATGAAGAATTGAGTTGGGATTTTGATGGGGATTCCGTTGAATCTGTAGATTGCTTTTGGCAAGATGGCCATTTTTACTATATTGATCCTGCCAATCCAGGAGCAAAAAATATTTTCCCATCTTCTGAGGTCTTGTTTGATTTCTTTCTTCAAGGACTTGTAGTTCCTGTCATACAGATCTTTCGCTTGTTTGGTTAGAGTTACGCCAAGGTACTTTATGTTGTTTGTGGCTATTGTGAAGGGTGTTATTTCCCGAACTTCTTTCTCAGCCTGCTTGTCCTTTGAGTACAAGAAGGCTACTGATTTGCTTGAGTTAATTTTATGACCAGCCACTTTGCTGAAGTTGTTTATCAGCTGTAGAATTTCTCTGGTGGAGTTTTTTGCGTCGCTTAAGTAAAGTATCATATCATCTGCAAATAATGATACTTTGACTTCTTCCTTTCCAACTTGTATCCCTTTGATTTCCTTATGTTGTCTAATTGCTCTCGCTAGAACTTCAAGTACTATATTGAAAAGATATGGAGAGAGAGAGCAGCCTTGTCTAGTCCCTGATTTTAGTGGGATTGCTTCAAGTTTCTCTCCATTTAGTTTGATGTTGGCTACTGGTTTGCTGTAGATTGCTTTTACTATGTTTAGGTATGGGCCTTGAATTCCTGCTCTTTCCAAGACTTTTAGCATGAAAGGATGCTGAAAATTGTCGAATTCCTTTTCAGCATCTAATGAGATGACCATGTGGTTTTTTTTCTTATAGTTTGTTTATGTAGTGGATTACATTGATGGATTTCCGTATACTGAACCATCCCTGCATCCCTGAGATGAAGCCTACTTGATCATGGTGAATGATCATTTTGATGTGCTCTTGGATTCGGTTGGCAAGAATTTTATTTCGTATTTTTTTTCTTGGTATGTGATTTATGTTATTCTTTTTTTATTTTTTTATTGTATATATTCTATATTTACAATTCATTTCCCTTTTTCTGGTTCCCCACCCCCAATGGTCCCACATGTCCTTTTCCCTCCCCCTGCTCCCGCATCCACCCCTTCCCACTTTACTGTTCTTGTACTCTCCCACAATGATGTTTTGGTCCATTCTAGCACCAGTGTCCACTCCTTTCTTCTTGTGAGACATCACTTGATATGTGATTTGTGTCTTTGGTGTTCCAAGCTTCTAGGCTAATATCCACTTATCAGTGACTGTATACCATGGGTATTCTTTTGAGACTGGGTCACCTCACTTAGTATGACATTCTCCAGCTCCATCCATTTCTCTAAGAATTTCATGAATTCATTGTTTCTAATGGCTGAATAGTACTCCATTGTGTATATATACCACATTTTTTGTATCCATTCCTCTGTTGAGGGACATCTGGGTTCTTTCCAGCTTCTGGCTATTATATATAAGGCTGCTATGAACATAGTGGAGCATGTATCCTTATTGCATGCTGGTGAATCTTCTGGGTATATTCCCAGGAGTGGTATGGCTGGGTCCTCCGGAAGTATCACGCCCAGTTTTCTGAGGAACCGCCATACTGATTTCCAGAGTGGTTGTACCAGCTTGCATTCCCACCAGCAGTGGAGGAGTGTTCCTCTTTCTCCACATCCTCACCAACACCTGATGTCTTCTGAGTTTTTAATCTTAGCCATTCTGACTGGTGTGAGGTGAAATCTCAGGGTTGTTTTAATTTGCATTTCCCTAATGACTAGTGATGTTGAACATTTTTTAAGGTGTTTCTCAGCCATCCGAATTTCTTCAGGTGAAAAGTCTCTGTTTAGCTCTGTACCCCATTTTTGGATAGGGTTATTTGGTTTTCTGGGGTCTAACCTCTTGAGTTCTTTGTATACATTGGATATTAGCCCTCTGTCGGATGTGGGGTTGGTGAAGATTTTTTCCCAATTTGTTGGTTGCCAATTTATCCTTTTGACAGTGTCTTTTGCCTTACAGAAACTTTGTAGTTTTATGACGTCCCATTTGTCTATTCTTGTTCTTAGAGTATAAGCAATTGGTGTTCTGTTCAGGAATTTTTCCCCTGAGCCGATGTCTTCAAGGGTCTTCCCCAGTTTCTTTTCTATTAGTTTTAGTGTGTCTGGTTTTATGTGGAGGTCCTTGATCCACTTGGAGTTGAGTTTAGTGCAAGGAATTAAGAGTGGATCAATTCTCATTCTTCTGCATGTTGACCTCCAGTTGAGCCAGCACCATCTGTTGAAAAGGCTATCTTTTTTCCACTGGATGTTTTCAGCTCCTTTGTCGAAGATCAATTGGCCATAGCTGTGTGGGTTCAATTCTGGGTCTTCGATCTTATTCCATTGATCAGCTTCCCTGTCACTGAACCAATACCATGCAATTTTTGATACCACTGCTCTGTAATATTGCTTGAGGTCCGGAATATTGATTCCCCCAGAAGTTCTTTTGCTGTTGATAGTTTTAGCTATCCTGGGTTTTTTGTTATTCCAGATGAATTTGAGAATTGCTCTTTCTAGCTCTATGAAGAACTGAGTTGGGATTTTGATGGGGATTGCATAGAATCTGTATATTGCTTTGGGCAAGATTGCCATTTGGACTATATTAGTCCTGCCAACCCACGAGCATGGAAGATTTTCCCATTTTCTGATGTCTTCTTCAATTTCCCTCTTCAGAGACCTGAAGTTTTTGTCATATAAATCTTTCACATGTTTGGTTAGCGTCACTCCAAGATACTTTATATCATTTGTGGCTATTGTGAAGGGTGTCATTTCCCTAATTTCTTTCTCGGCCTGCTTATTCTTCGCGTATAGGAAGGCTACTGATTTACTTGAGTTGATTTTATAGCTAGCCACTTTGCTGAAGTTGTTTATCAGTTACAGGAGTTCTCTGGTGGAGGTTTTTGGGTCACTTAAGTATACTATCATATCATCTGCAAATAGTGATAGTTTGACTTCTTCCTTTCCGATTTGTATCCCTTTGACTTCCCTCTGTTGTCGAATTGCTCTAGCTAGTACCTCAAGTACTATATTGAAGAGATATGGCGAGAGGGGACAGCCTTGTCTAGTCCCTGATTTTAGAGGGATTGCTTCGAGTTTTTCTCCGTTTACCTTGATGTTGGCTACTGGTCTGCTGTATATTGCTTTTACTATGTTTAGATATGGGCCTTGAATTCCTGTTCTTTCTAGGACCTTTAGCATGAAAGGATGCTGAATTTTGTCAAATGCTTTTTCAGCATCCAATGAGATGACCATGTTGTTTTTTTCTTTGAGTTTTTTTTATGTAGTGGATTACATTGATGGATTTCCGTATATTGAACCATCCCTGCATCCCTGGGATGAAGCCAACTTGATCATGGTGAATGATCGTTTTGATGTGTTCTTGGATTCGGTTGGCAAGTATTTTGTTTAGTATTTTTGCATCAATATTCATAAGAGAAATTGGCCTGTAGTTCTCTTTCTTAGTTGGATCTTTGTGTGGTTTTGGTATCAGGGTAATTGTGGCTTCATAGAATGAGTTGGGTAGTGTTCCTTCTGTTTCTATTTTGTGGAATAATTTGAAGAGTATCGGTATCAGGACTTCTTTGAAGGTCTGATAGAATTCTGCACTAAAACCGTCTGGTCCTGTGCTCTTTTTGGTTGGAAGACTGTTTATGACCCCTTCTATTTCTTTGGGGGTTATGGGTCTGTTTAGATGATCTATTTGATCCTGGTTTAATTTTGGTATTTGGTAACTGTCGAGGAAATTGTCCATTTCCTCCAGATTCTCCAGTTGTGTTGAGTATAGGTTTTTGTAGTAGGATCTGATGATGTTTTGAATTTCCTCAGTTTCTGTTGTTATGGAGAAATCAAAATATTCCATGACAGGACCAAATTTACACAGTATCTTTCCACTAACCCAGCTCTACAAAGGATAATAGGAGGAAAACTCCAATACAAGGAAGGGAATGGAACCCAAGAAAAAGCAAGACAGTAAACTTCTTCCATCAAACTCAAAGGAAGATAACTACTCAAAAACAAAAATAACATCAAAAATGTCAGGAAGTAATAATCTCTATTCCTTAATATCTCTTAACATCAATGGACTCAACTCCCCAATAAAAAGACATAGACTAACAGACTGGATACGGAAACAGGACCCTACATTTTGCTGCTTACAGAAAACACACCTCAGAGTCAAAGACAAACACTACCTTAGAGTAAAAGGATGGAAGACAATTTTGCAAGCAAATGATCACAGGAAGCAAGCTGGAGTAGCCATTTTAATATCAGATAAAATTGACTTTCAACCCAAAGTCATCAAAAGAGACACAGAAGGTCACTTCTTGCTAGTCAAAGGAAGAATCCACCAAGAAGAACTCACAATTCTAAACATCTACGCTCCAAATGTAAGGGCACCCTCATTTGTAAAAGAAACCTTACTAAAGCTCAAAGCACACATTGCACCTAACACAATGATTGTGGGGGACCTCAATACTCCACTATCCACAGTGGACCGACCAGGAAAATAGAAACTAAACAGAGACACGGAGAAACTCATCAAAACTTTGGAGCAATTGGATTTAACAGATATATAGAGAGCATTTCACCCTAAAGCAAAAGACTATACCTTTTTCTCAGCCCCTCATGGTACCTTCTCCAAAATCGACCATATAATTGGACACAAGACAGATCTCAACAAATATAAAAAGATCGAACTAATCCCATGCCTCTTATCAGATCACCATGGAGTAAGAGTGTTCTTCAATACCAACAAAAACAACAGAAAATCCCCATATGCGTGGAGGCTGAACAATATTCTACTCAATGATACCTTAGTCCAGGAAGAAATAAAGAAAGAAATCAAAGAATTCTTAGAACTTAATGAAAATGAAGGCACAACATACCCAAATCTATGGGACACAATGAAAGCAGTGCTTAGAGGAAAACTCATAGCCCTGAGTGTCTCCAAAAAGAAACAGGAGAGAGCATATACTAGCAACTTAATGGCGCACTTGAAAGCTCTGGAACAAAAAGAAGCAATTTCACCCAGGAGGAGTAGAAGACAGGAAATCATCAAACTCAGGGCTGAAATCAATCAAGTTGAAACAAAGAGAACCATACAAAGAATCAACAAAACCAGGAGCTGGTTCTTTGAGAAGATCAACAAGATAGATAAACCCCTAGCCAGACTTACTAAAGGGCACAGAGACAGTATTCAAATTAACAAAATTAGAAATGAAAAGGGAGATATAACAACAGAAACAGGAAATTCAAAAAATCATCAGATCCTACTACAAAAACCTATACTCAACACAACTGGAGAATCTGGAGGAAATGGACAATTTCCTCAACAGTTACCAAATACCAAAATTAAACCAGGATCAAATAGATCATCTAAACAGACCCATAACCCCCAAAGAAATAGAAGGGGTCATAGACAGTCTTCCAACCAAAAAGAGCACAGGACCAGACGGTTTTAGTGCAGAATTCTATCAGACCTTCAAAGAAGTCCTGATACCGATACTCTTCAAATTATTCCACAAAATAGAAACAGAAGGAACACTACCCAACTCATTCTATGAAGCCACAATTACCCTGATACCAAAACCACACAAAGATCCAACTAAGAAAGAGAACTACAGGCCAATTTCTCTCATGAATATTGATGCAAAAATACTAAACAAAATACTTGCCAACCGAATCCAAGAACACATCAAAACGATCATTCACCATGATCAAGTTGGCTTCATCCCAGGGATGCAGGGATGGTTCAATATACGGAAATCCATCAATGTAATCCACTACATAAAAAAAACTCAAAGAAAAAAACAACATGGTCATCTCATTGGATGCTGAAAAAGCATTTGACAAAATTCAGCATCCTTTCATGCTAAAGGTCCTAGAAAGAACAGGAATTCAAGGCCCATATCTAAACATAGTAAAAGCAATATACAGCAGACCAGTAGCCAACATCAAGGTAAACGGAGAAAAACTCGAAGCAATCCCTCTAAAATCAGGGACTAGACAAGGCTGTCCCCTCTCGCCATATCTCTTCAATATAGTACTTGAGGTACTAGCTAGAGCAATTCGACAACAGAGGGAAGTCAAAGGGATACAAATCGGAAAGGAAGAAGTCAAACTATCACTATTTGCAGATGATATGATAGTATACTTAAGTGACCCAAAAACCTCCACCAGAGAACTCCTGCAACTGATAAACAACTTCAGCAAAGTGGCTGGCTATAAAATCAACTCAAGTAAATCAGTAGCCTTCCTATACGCGAAGGATAAGCAGGCTGAGAAAGAAATTAGGGTAATGACACCCTTCACAATAGCCACAAGTGATATAAAGTATCTTGGAGTGACGCTAACCAAACATGTGAAAGATTTATACGACAAAAACTTCAGGTCTCTGAAGAGGGAAATCGAAGAAGACATCAGAAAATGGGAAAATCTTCCATGCTCGTGGGTTGGCAGGACTAATATAGTCCAAATGGCAATCTTGCCCAAAGCAATATACAGATTCAATGCAATTCCCATCAAAATCCCAACTCAGTTCTTCATAGAGCTAGAAAGAGCAATTCTCAAATTCATCTGGAATAACAAAAAAACCCAGGATAGCTAAAACTATCATCAACAGCAAAAGAACTTCTGGGGGAATCAATATCCCAAACCTCAAGCAATATTACAGAGCAGTGGTATTAAAAACTGCATGGTATTGGTTCAGTGACAGGGAAGCGGATCAATGGAATAGGATCGAAGACCCAGAATTGAACCCACACATATATGGCCAATTGATCTTCGACAAAGGAGCTGAAAACATCCAGTGGAAAAAAGATAGCCTTTTCAACAGATGGTGCTGGCTCACCTGGAGGTCAACATGCAGAAGAATGAGAATTGATCCACTCTTATCTCCTTGCACTAAGCTCAACTCCAAGTGGATCAAAGACCTCCACATAAAACCAGACACATTATTTCGTATTTTTGTATCAATATTCATAAGAGAAATTGGCCTGTAGTTCTCTTTCTTTGTTGGATCTTTTTGTGGTTTAGGTATCAGCATAATTGTGGTTTCGAAGAACGAGTTGGGCAGTGTCCCTTCTGTCTCTATTTTGTGGAATAGTTTGAAGAGTATTGGTGTTAAGTCTTCTTTGAAGGTCTGGTATAATTCTGCACTAAAACCATCTGGTCATGTACTTTTTTTGGTTGGGAGGCTCTCTATGACCCCTTCTATTTCTTTGGGGGTTATGGGACTATTTAGCTGATCTACTTGATGCTGATTTAATTTTGGTATTTGGTATCTGTCTAGGAAATTGTCCATTTCCTCCAGATTCTCCAGTTGTTTTGAGTATAGACCTTTGTAGTAGAATCTGATGATCTTTTGAATTTCCTCAGTTTCTGTTGTTATATCCCCCTTTTCATTTCTAATTTTCTTAATTTGGATACTGTCTCTGTGCCCTTCGGTTAGTCTAGCTAAGGGTTTATCTATCTTGTTGATTTTCTCGAAGAACCAGCTCCTGGTTTTGTTGATTCTTTGTATGGTTCTCTTTGTTTCTACTTGATTGATTTCAGCCCTTAGTTTGATGATTTCCTCTCTTCTGCTCCTCCTGGGTGAGTTAGCTTCTTTTTGTTCCAGGGCCTTCAGGTGTGCTGTTAAGTTGCTAGTGTATGGTCTCTTCAGTTTCTTTTTAGAGGCACTCAGGGCTATGAGTTTTCCTCTTAGCACTGCTTTCATTGTGTCCCAAAGATTTGGGTAGGTCGTACCTTCATTTTCATTGAAGTCTAAAAAGTCTTTGATTTCTTTCTTTATTTCTTCCTTGACCAAGGTGTCATTGAGTAGAGTATTGTTCAGTTTCCATGTGTATGTGGGCTTTCTGTTGTTCTTCTTGCTATTGAAGACAACTTTTACTCCATAGTGATCCAATAGGAGACATGGGATTAGTTCGGTCTTCTTGTATTTGTTGAGGTCTGTCTTGTGACCAATTATATGATCAATTTTTGAGACGGTACCGTACGGTGCTGAGAAAAAGGTATACTCTTTTGCTTTAGGATGGAATGTTCTATATATATCTGTTAAATTCAATTGGTCCAAAGCTTCAATTAGTTTCACTGTGTCCCTGTTTAGTTTCTGCTTTCCTGATCGGTCCATTGAGGAGAGTGGAGTGTTGAAGTCACCTACAATTATTGTGTTAGGTGCAATGTGTGCTTTAAGCTTTAGTTAAGTTTCTTTTACAAATGAGGGTACCCTTACATTTGGGGCATAAATGTTCAGTGTTGAGAATTATTCCCTTTGACAAGCATGAAGTGACCTTCTGCGTCTCTTTTGATGACTTTAGGTTGAAAGTCAATTTTATCTGTTATTAGAATGGCTACTCCGCTTGTTTCCTGAGACCATTTGCTTGTAAAATTGTTTTGCAGCCTTTTACTCTAAGGTGGTGTTTGTCTTTGACACTGAGATGTGTTTCCTGTTTGCAGCAAAATGTAGGGTCCTGTTTCCATATCCAGTCTGTTAGTCTGTGTCTTTTTATTGGGGAATTGAGTCCATTGATATTAAGAGATATTACAGAATAGTAATTATTACTTCCTGATATTTTGGGCATTTTTTTGTTTTTTGATTGTTTGTTTTTTGTATTTGAGTGGTTCACTTCTTTTGGGTTGGATGAGAGGGTGTTTCTATCTTGTTTCTTCTGGGGTGTAGTTTCCCCCCTTGTGTTGGTATTTTTCCCCTATTATCCTTTGTAGGGCTGGGTTTGTAGATAGATATCGTGCAAATTTGGTTTTGTCATGGAATACCTTGGTTTCCCCATCTATGGCAATTGAGAGTTTTGCTGGGTATAGTAGTTTTGGCTGAAGTTTGTGTTCTCTTAGGGTCTGCATGAGGTCTGCCCAGGATCTTCTAACTTTCATGGTCTCAAGTGAGAAGTCTGATGTAATTCTGATAGGTCTTCCTTTGTATGTTACTTGTCCTTTTTCTCTTACTGCCTTTAATATTCTCTTTGTTTAGTACGTTTGGGGTTTTGATTATTATGTGACGGGAAGTATTTCTGTTCTGGTACAGTCTATTTGGGGTTCTATAGGCTTCTTGTATATTCATGGGCATCTCTCTCTTTAGGTTGGGGAAGTTTTCTTCCATAATTTTGTAGAAGATATTTGCTGGCCCTTTAAGTTGTAGATCTTCATTCTCATCTGTCCCTATAATCCTTAGATTTGGTCTTCTCATTGTGTCCTGGATTTCCTGAATGTTTTGGGCTACCAGGTTTTTGCATTTTGCATTTTCTTTAATTGTTGTATCCATGGTTCCTATGGTATCTTCAGCATCTGAGATTCTGTCTTCTATCTCTTGTATTCTGTTGTTGATATTTGCATCTATGACTCCTGATTTCTTCCCAAGGTTTTCTATCTCCAATGTTGTCTCCCTTTGCGATTTCTTAGTTGTTTCTACTTCTGTTTTCAGATTCTGTATGGTTTTGCTCAGATCTTTCAATTGCTTGTTTGTGCTTTCCTGTAATTCTTTAAGGGATTTTTGTGTTTCCTCTTTTATGACTTCTACTTGTTGACCCATGTTCTCTTGTATTTCTTTAAGTGATTTTTGTTTCTCCCCCTTATTGTGATTCATTTTTTGCTCTATATTCTCCTGGATTTCTTTAAGTGATTTTTGTGTTTGCCTTGTATGGGCTTCTAGCTTTTGATCTATTTTCTCCTCTATTACTTTAAGGAACTTATCTAAGTGATCCTCTATCAGCATCCTTACCAGTGATTTTAGATCTGAGTCTTGTTTTTCTGGTGTGTTGGGATATCCAAGATTTATTTGCGTTTGCCTTGTAAGGGCTTCTAGTTTTTGATCTATCATGTATGAGTTTAAGAGATTTATCTAAGTGTTCCCCTATCAGCATCCTGACCAGTGATTTTAGATCTGAGTCTTGTTTTTCTGGTGTTTCGGGGTATCCAAGATTTATTGCTGTCTGGGAACTGGGTTCGGATGCTGCCATACTGCCTTGATTTCTGTTAGTAACGATCTTACGTTTGCCTTTTGCCATCTGGTTAACTCTGGTGTTAGTTGGTCCTGTAGTTACTAGCTGGTGCTTGACCCTCCTGTGGGCTCGTAAGGCTATTTCCCCACGACTGGGACACCTGAACCACTGCCCTGCAGGACTCCTGCTCACAGATTGCTGACAGGTGGCCTGAGTCCCCCGAGGTCTTAAACTTAGATACCCCAGGTACTTGCTTCTGCCTGTTGGGCAGCTGCTCTGCACTGCTGCTGCTCAGGGTTTGCTGTCTTGTGTCCTGATTCCCCAGAGGTCTTAAAGTTGGGATATCTTGGTTACCTGATTCTGCCTGCTGGTTCAAAGCTGCTGGGAAGCTGGCTGAGGCTGGCTCCGCCGCCGGCTGGATGGGAAACAGCTGGGAAGTTGGCGTTGGCTGCAGGGAGTTCAGGGTCTGTCCTGCGGGCACAGAGCCCAGGTTTGGCTGGTGTCCCCCAAACCGCTACTCTGTGCGCAGCTCCAGCTCCAGGCCTAAGTCCCCGAAGTTCTTAAACTCGGGATATCTCAGGTACCTGGTTCCGCAGGCTGGGTCTGAGCACCTGGGGAGCTGGCTGATGCTGACTCCACCGCCGGCTGGATGGGAAACCAAGCAGCGATTTTTTTATTTTTTAAACTTTTTTTTTAATATTTATTTATTTCATGTATGTGGGTACACTGTTGCTATCTTCAGGCACCCCAGAAGAGGGGAGCAGATGCCCATTACAGATGGTTGTGAGCCACCATGTGGTTCCTGGGAATTGAACTTAGAACCTATGGAAGAGCAGTCAGTGCTCTTAACTGCTGAACCGTCTCTCCAACCCTGTATGAAAAAAATTTTAAAGTACAAAAACAGAATTAATTATTCATTTTAAAACAAGCCATCAGAAATATAAGCACTGTGTGAAATTCAATGGTAGTAAACATAATTGTGATGTCATAGACCTCAATACTTCTGTTTAGTGACAGACAATTTTTATACCTCTGAAATAATTTCTGTGCTCATTATCAGTCATGACTCTTGTCCCAGACCCCTGCAGCTTTTCATCTGGTTTAGATTTTTTGTTTTGTTTTGTTTTTTGTTTTTCAAGACAGGGTTTCTCTTTGTAACCCTGGCTGTCCTGGAACTCCCTCTGTAGACCAGGCTGGCCTCGAACTCAGAAATCTGCCTGCCTCTGCCTCCCAAGTGCTGTGATTACAGGCGTGCTCCACTATGCCCAGCTTTGATTTAGATTTTGATGACTGTATACACTCATAAACTATTTATTTACAGAAGGAAGACAGGCAAAACAACTCAAATGTCCACTAACAGAGGAAGTGTATCCACATGTGATACAGTATTTTGTGGCTACAAAAACATAAAGCTATGTAGCTGGAAAGACAGCTCAGTACTTAAGCACACTTGTTTCATAAGCACAGGAACCAGTGTTTAGATCCCAGCCCTACATAACATGTCTGGGATCCTGTGCACACAGTCCTGTAGCTTGTAGCACAGAGAGCAGAGACTCTAGCACAGAGTCTAGGTTCCTGGCTCCTGGTCTAACCAATAAAGCTTGAGCTTCAGGTTCAGGGCAAGTTCCTGCCACAAAAGAGTTAATAGAGGATGTTCTGTGCCCTCTTCTGGCTACCCTGCCTGAGCAACAGGCAATGGAGCTCACCCCCAACACTTACAAATACACCACACACACACACACACACACACACACACTCACTCACACATGCACACACACACTCATACATGCACACACGTTTGCGCGCACACACACAACCTCACCATGATCCTAATTAGTAAGTGATATTTCTTCATCCCTTTCAGGCATGGCTGTCATGTTGGGGCTAAATTACACCTTCGTGTCTGAGTTCATCCTCATTGGCTTCTCTACCTTCCCCCACCTTCAGCTGATGTTCTTCCTGCTCTTCCTGCTCATGTACCTCTTCACGCTGCTAGGCAACCTGCTCATCATGGCCACCATCTGGAGTGAACACAGTCTCCACACACCCATGTACCTCTTCCTGTGTGCCCTCTCCATCTCCGAGATCTTCTACACCTTCGCCATCATCCCACGCATGCTGGCTGACCTGCTCTCTACACTCCACTCCATCGCCTTTCTGGCCTGTGCCAGCCAGATGTTCTTCTCCTTCACATTTGGCTTCACCCACTCCTTCCTCCTCACCGTCATGGGCTATGACCGCTATGTGGCCATCTGTCATCCACTGAGGTACAATGTGCTCATGAGCCCCCGAGGCTGTGCCTGCCTGGTTGCCTGGTCCTGGGTTGGTGGTTCATTCATGGGGACAGTGGTGACAACAGCCATTTTCAGCCTCACATTCTGTGGACCCAATGAGATCCACCATTTTACTTGCCATGTTCCACCTCTATTGAAGTTGGCGTGTGGAAAGAATGTACAGGAGGTGGAAAAAGGTGTAGTAACGGTGTGCATCACAGCCCTCCTGGGATGCTTTCTCCTCATCCTCCTCTCTTATGCCTTCATTGTGGCTACCATCTTGAAGATACCATCAGCTGAGGGCAGGCACAAGGCCTTCTCCACGTGTGCGTCCCACCTCACGGTGGTGGTTGTACATTATGGCTTTGCCTCTGTCATCTACCTCAAGCCTAAGGGTCCCAAGTCTCTGGAAGGGGATACTCTGATGGGGATCACCTATACAGTCCTCACCCCGTTCCTTAGCCCCATCATCTTCAGCCTCAGGAACAAGGAGCTGAAGAATGCCATGAAGAAGGTCTTCCTAAGCAAACTCTATCCAGAGAAAATTTAATAACGTGTAAGAAAATTCTTAAGAATAACTAAATGTGTTTACTGAATTTTACTGTTTCAGACAATACTTTATCACTATATGCTTATTTAGGATATTTCATGTTGGTGAAACTTTTGTAATCATATGTAAGTGTACATGAAAGCATTAATATCTGGGATTTATTTGCAGATGGAAATAAATGTGAGACAATACAGAGAAAATCATATTTGACCATTCCAACATGTTACAGGAAATATTACTAGTACTCAGCTTGTCTTAAATATTTCTCAGGTGGACTCAATCCTCCCAATATTGAATGACCCATAATGGTGGTTTAGGTGTTTATTGTGACAACACTTATCACCCTCTGCCTCCCAAGATCCAGTCATCTGGTATCTGTGACAACAAGTACCCACAATCTGACAAGAAATGGAAGACTTCATAATATATTTTTGCTTGCTGATAATAGGTAGTCGTAACCTGTAATTTTACTAAACATCGAGTCCAACATGGCCTTGTTGGGGACAGAATAATATGGTTCCTGCCCCTGGGTCAGGGTCAGGGACATTGGTCTCCTTGAGTGTCAATGGCTACCATGGCTTAAGGTTTGTTTGTATAATAATGCACATATTTTCTATTCCTCTTGTAAAGAATGTCCTCTCTGTTAATGTTAATGACTCCATGATGATCAGACAGCATGAGTCTAGGAGAAGGAGGTGTGGCTAATGTTTTTGCAAATTGGTAACTGTTGAGACCTTTGGGCAGCCCTTAAGGCTATGGAAAAGAACACTAAAACTATAAAGTTAGAAAATATACAGGTTCTCAACTATGCAAAAAAGGAGGAAATATAAATTATATGAGGGGTTTCATGAATCTAAAAGAACAGAGGTATCTACACTATGAGTCAACTTGTCAGAAAGATAGTAAGAAAGGAGATAAAGAGATTTAGGGAGTGGTGATTACAGGAAATCACACTCAGCTAAGTTTTTTGTTTATGGTTACAAAGGCAGACAAATCCCTGAGTTTAGGATTAGCCTAGAACAAAGGTAAAGCTTAGGCCCAGATTCAGGAGAAATGGTAATTTCAGGATAAGGAAAGCACCCACTCAGTTAGTTGAAGATGGTAGGAGAATTCTTTTTTTGTTTGTTTGTTTGTTTTTTATTTTTTTTTAAATTTTTATTTTCTATATTCTATGTTTACATTCCAAGGGCTTTCCCCTTTCCCAGTTCCCACCCACCCTAGTTCCCATAGTTCCTCTCCCCCCCAACTATTCCCCAATCATTCCCCTTCCCCCCTCAGTTTCTTTACTAAACTGGATGCAATCTTTACATGCCCAGGGTCCTCTCCTTTCTTCTTCTTGGGAATCATTTGACTTGCTATTCGTGTCTTGAGTATTTAGTGCTTCTGGGCTCATTAATATCCACTTATCAGTGATTGCATTTCATGTGCATTCTTTTGTGATTGGGTTAGCTCACTCAGGATGATATTTTCCAGGTCTAACCATTTACCTACAAATTGCATGAATTAATTATTTTTAATTGCTGAGTAGTATTCCATTGTATAAATATACCACATTTTCTGTATCCATTCCTCCTTTGAGGGATATTTGGGCTCCTTCCAATTTCTGGCTATTATAAACAAGGCTGCTATAAACATAGTGGAGCATGTGTCTTTATTGCATGCAGGGGAATCCTCTTGGTATATGCCCAGGAGTGGTATGCCAGGGTCCTCTGGGAGTGACATGCCCAATTTTCTGAGGAACCTCCAAACTGATTTCCAGAGCGGTTTTACCATTTTGCAATCCCACCAACAATGGAGGAGTGTTCCTCTTTCTCCACATCCTCGCCAGCACTTGTTGTCTCTTGAGTTTTTAATCTTAGCCATTCTGACTGGTGTGAGGTGGAATCTCAGGGTTGTTTTGATTTGCATTTCCCTGATGACTAATGATGTTGAACATCTTTTAAGGTGTTTCTCGGCCATCCGAATTTCTTCTGGTGAAAATTCTTTGTTTAGCTCTGTGCCCCATTTTTTGATAGGGTTATTTGGTTCTTTGGGGTCTAACTTCTTGAGTTCTTTGTATATATTGGATATTAGCCCTCTGTCGGATGTGGGGTTGGTGAAGATCTTTTCCCACTTTGTTGGTTGCCGTTTTGTCCTTCTGACAGTGTCCTTTGCTTTGCAGAAACTTTGTAATTTTATGAGGTCCCATTTGTCGATCCTTGATCTTAGTGCGTACGCTATTGGTGTTCTGTTCAGGAACTTTTCCCCTGTGCCCAAGTCCTCCAGGGTCTTCCCAAGTTTCTTTTCTAATAGTTTCCGTGTGTCTGGTTTTATGTGGAGGTCCTTGATCCACTTGGAGTTGATCTTAGTGCAAAGAGATAAGAGTGGGTCGTTTCACATTCTTCTGCATGTTGACCTCCAGTTGAACCAGCACCATTTGTTGAAAAGGCTATCTTTATTCCACCGGATGGTTGTGGCTCCTTTATCAAAGATCAAGTGACCATAAGACTGTGGGTTAATTTCTGGGTCTTCAATCCTGTTCCATTGATCTGCTTGCCTGTTGCTATACCAATACCATGCAGTTTTTAACACAATTGCTCTGTAGTACTGCTTGAGGTCAGGGATATTGATTCCCCCAGAAGTCCTTTTATTGTTGAGAATAGTTTTAGCTATCCTGGGTTTTTTGTTGCTCCAGATGAATTTGAGAATTGCTCTTTCTAGATCTATGAAGAATTGAGTTGGGATTTTGATGGGGATTGCATTGAATCTGTATATTGCTTTTGGGAAGATGGCCATTTTTACTATATTGATCCTGCCAATCCAGGAGCAAGAAATATTTTTCCATCTTCTGAGGTCTTCTTCGATTTCTTTCTTCAAGGACTTGAAGTTCTTGTTGTACAGATCTTTCGCTTGTTTGGTTAGAGTTACGCCAAGATACTTTATGTTGTTTGTGGCTATTGTGAAGGGTGTTATTTCCCTAATTTCTTTCTCAGCCTGCTTGTCCTTTGAGTACAAGAAGGCCACTGACTTGCTTGAGTTAATTTTATAACCTGCCACTTTGCTGAAGTTGTTTATCAGCTGTAGAAGTTCTCTGGTGGAGTTTTTTGGGTCGCTTAGGTAAACTATCATATCATCTGCAAATAATGATAGTTTCACTTCTTCTTTTCCAATTTGTATCCCTTTGACTTCCTTATGCTGTCTAATTGCTCTTGCTAGAACTTCAAGTACTATATTGAAAAGATATGGAGAGAGAGGGCAGCCTTGTCTTGTCCCTGATTTTAGTGGGAATGCTTCAAGTTTCTCTCCATTTATTTTGATGTTGGCTACTGGTTTGCTGTAGATTGCTTTTACTATTCTTGAATCCTTGTGGTAGGCGGGTCCAGGTCAGCTGCCCAGTTTGTCCTGATTCCAGGTCTCTCCATTCAAAAGCAAAGATTGTCTGGCTTCCGTTTTTTTTTTTTTTAATTTTTTATTGGATATATATATTTTTTAATTTTTATTTTCTATATTCTTTGTTTACATTCCAAAGGCTTTCCCCTTTCCCAGTTCCCACCCACCATAGTTCCCATAGTTCCTCCCCCCCCCAACTATTGCCCAATTATCCCCCCCACAAGATTTCTCTGTTCCGGGTCTACAAAACTGGATCCAATCTTTTCTGGCCCAGGGTCCTCTCCTTTCTTCTTATTGGGAATCATTTGATTTGCTAATTGTGCCTTGAGTATTTAGGGCTTCTGGGCTCCTTAATATCCACTTATTAGTGATTGCATTTCATGTGTATTTTTTTGTGATTGGGTTAACTCACTTAGGATGATATTTTCCAGATCTAACCATTTACCTACAAATTGCATGAGTTGATTATTTTTAATTGCTGAGTAGTATTCCATTGTATAAATATACCACATTTTTGTATCCATATCTCCTTTGTGGGATATCTGGGCTCCTTCCAATTTCTGGCTATTATAAACAAGGCTGCTATAAACATAGTGGAGCATGTGTTTTTATTGTATGCAGGGGAATCCTCTGGGTATATGCCCAGGAGTGGTATGCCAGGGTCCTCTGGAAGTGACATGTCCAATTTTCTGAGGAACCGCCAAACTGATTTCCAGAGCGGTTTTACCATTTTGCAGTCCCACCAACAGTGGAAGAGTGTTCCTCTTTCTCTACATCCTCGCCAGCACCTGTTGTCTCTTGAGTTTTTAATCTTAGCCATTCTGACTGGTGTGAGGTGGAATCTCAGGGTTGTTTTGATTTGCATTTCCCTGATGACTAATGATATTGAACATCTCTTAAGGTGCTTCTCAGCCATCCGAATTTCTTCTGGTGAAAATTCTTTGTTTAGCTCTGTACCCCATTTTTGGATAGGGTTATTTGGTTCTTTGCGGTCTAACTTCTTCAGTTCTTTGTATATATTGGATATTAGCCCTCTGTCAGATGTGGGGTTGGTGAAGATCTTTTCTCACTTTGTTGGTTGCTGTTTTGTCCTTCTGACAGTGTCCTTTGCCTTACAGAAACTTTGTAATGTTATGAGGTCCCATTTGTCAATTCTTGATCTTAGAGCATAAGCTATTGGTGTTCTGTTCAGGAACTTTCCCCCTGTGCCCATGTCCTCCAGGGTCTTCCCCAGTTTCTTTTCTAATAGTTTCAGTGTGTCTGGTTTTATGTGGAGGTCCTTGATCCACTTGGAGTTGATCTTAGTACAAGGAGATAAGAGTGGGTCGTTTCACATTCTTCTGCATGTTGACCTCCAGTTGAACCAGCACCATTTGTTGAAAGGCTATCTTTTTTCCACTGGATGGTTGTGGCTCCTTTATCAAACATCAAGTGACCATAAGTCTGTGGGTTAATTTCTGGGTCTTCAATCCTATTCCATTGATCTACTTGCCTGTTGCTGTACCAATACCATGCAGTTTTTAACACAATTGCTCTGTAGTACTGCTTGAGGTCAAGTATATTGATTCCCCCAGAAGTCCTTTTATTGTTGAGAATAGTTTTAGCTATCCTGGGTGTTTTGTTGCTCCAGATGAATTTGAGAATTGCTCTTTCTAGATCTATGAAGAATTGAGTTGGGATTTTGATGGGTATTGCATTGAATCTGTAGACTGCTTTTGGCAAGATGACCATTTTTACTATATTGATCCTGCCAATCCAGGAGCAAGAAATATTTTTCCATCTTCTGAGGTCTTCTTTGATTTCTTTCTTCAAGGACTTGTAGTTCCTGTTGTACAGATCTTTCGCTTGTTTGGTTAGAGTTACACCAAGGTACTTTATGTTGTTTGTGGCTATTGTGAAGGGTGTTATTTCCCTAACTTCTTTCTCAGCCTGCTTGTCCTTTGATTACAAGAAGGCTACTGATTTGCTTGAGTTAATTTCGTAACCAGCCACTTTGCTGAAGTTGTTTATCAGCTGTAGAAGTTCACTCGTGGAGTTTTTTGGGTCGCTTACATAAACTATCATATCATCTGCAAATAATGATAGTTTGACTTCTTCCTTTCTAACTTGTATCCTTGTGACTTCCTTATGTTGTCTAATTGGTCTCGCTAGAACTTCAAGTACTATATTGAAAAGATATGGAGAGAGAGGGCAGCCTTGTCTAGTCCCTGATTTTAGTGGGATTGCTTCAAGTTTCTCTCCATTTATTTTGATGTTGGCTACTGGTTAGCTGTAGATTGCTTTTACTATGTTTAGGTATGGGCCTTGAATTCCTGCTCTTTCTAAGACTTTTAGCATGAAAGGATGCTGAATTTTGTCGAATGCTTTCTCAACATCTAATGAGATGACCATGTGGTTTTTTTCTTTTAGTTTGTTTATGTAGTGGATTATGTTGATGGATTTCCGTATATTGAACCATCCCTGCATCCCTGGTTTGAACCCTACTTGATCATGATGAATGACCGTTTTCATATGCTCTTGGATTCGGTTGGCAAGAATTTTAGTTAGTATTTTTGCATCGATATTCAGAAGGGAAATTGCCTGTAGTTCTCTTTCTTTGTTGGATCTTTTTGTGCTTTAGGTATCAGCGTAATTGTGGCTTCGAAGAATGAGTTGGGCAGTGTTCCTTCTGTTTCTATTTTCTGGAATAGTTTGAAGAGTAATGGTGTTAATTCTTCTTTGTATGTCTGGTAGAATTCTGCACTAAAACCATCTGGTCCCGTACTTTTTTTGGTTGGGAGGCTTTCTATAACCCCTTCTATTTCTTTAGGGGTTATGGGACTGTTTAGCTGGTCTACTTGATGCTGATTTAATTTTGGTATTTGATATCTGTCTAGGAAATTGTCCATTTCCTCCAGATTCTCCAGTTGTGTTGAGTATAGACCTTTGTAGTAGGATCTGATGATCTTTTGAATTTCCTCAGTTTCTGTTGTTATATCTCCCTTTTCATTTCTAATTTTGTTAATTTGGATACTGTCTCTGTGCCCTTTGGTTAGTCTGGCTAAGGGTTTATCTATCTTGTTGATTTTCTCAAAGAACCAGCTCCTGGTTTTGTTGATTCTTTGTATGGTTCGCTTTGTTTCTACTTGATTGATTTCAGCCCTGAGTTTGATGATTTCTTGTCTTCTACTCCTCCTGGGTGAATTAACTTCTTTTTCTTTCAGGGCTTTAAGGTGTGCCATTAAGCTGCTAGTGTATGCTCTCTCTAGTTTCTTTTTGGGTGCACTTAGCGCTATGAGTTTTCCTCTTAGCACTGCTTTCATTGTGTCCCATAGATTTGGGTAGGTTGTACCTTCATTTTCATTGAATTCTAAAAAGTCTTTGATTTCTTTTTTTATTTCTTCCTTGACCAAGGTGTCATTGAGTAGAGTTTTGTTCAGTTTCCATGTGTATGTGGGCTTTCTGTTGTTTGTGTTGCTATTGAAGACCACTCTTACTCCATGGTGATCTGATAGGAGGCATGGAATTATCTTGATCTTCTTGTATTTGTTGACATCTGTCTTGTGACCCATTATATGATCAATTTTGGAGAAGATACCATGCGGTGCTGAGAAAAAGGTATATTCTTTTGCTTTAGGATGAAATGTTTTATATATATCTGTTAAATCCAATTGGTCCAAAGTTTCAATTAATTTCACTGTGTCCCTGAGTCCTTTGAGGAGAGTGGAGTGTTGAAGTCACCCACAATTATTGTGTTAGGTGTAATGTGTGCTTTAATCTTTAGTAAGGTTTCTTTTACGAATGAGGGTGCCCTTGCATTTGGAGCATAGATGTTCAGTATTGAGAACTCTTCTTGTTGGATTTTCCCTTTGACCAACAAGAAGTGACCTTCTGAGTCTCTTTTGATCGCTTTAGGTTGGAAGTCAATTTTATCTGATATTAGAATGGCTACTCCAGCTTGTTTCCTGAGACCATTTGCTTGTAAAATTGTCTTCCAGCCTTTTACTCTAAGGCAGTGTTTGTCTTTAACACTGAGATGTGTTTCCTGTCTGCAGCAAAATGTAGGGTCCTGTTTCCATATCCAGTCTGTTAATCTATGTCTTTTTATTGGGGAATTGAGTCCATTGATGTTAAGAGATATTAAGGAATAGTAATTATTTCCTCCAGACATTTTTGAAATTATTTTTTTTATATTTGAGAGGTTATCTTCTTTTGGGTTTGATGAGAGGAGGTTTCTATCTTGCTTCTTCCGGGGTGTAGTTTCCTTCCTTGTCTTGGTGTTTTCCCCCTATTATCCTTTGTAGGGCTGGATTTGTGGAAAGATAACGTGGAAATTTGGTTTTGTCATGGAATACCTTGATGTCTCCATTTATGACGATTGAGAGTTTTGCTTGTTAAAGTAGTTTTGGCTGAAATTTGTGTTCTCTTAGAGTTTACATGATATCTGCCCAGGATCTTCTAGCTTTCATGGTCTCAAGTGAGAAGTCTGGTGTTATTCTGATAGGTCTTCCTTTATATGTTACTTGGCCTTTTTCTCTTGCTGCCTTTAATATTCTTTCTTTTTTTTATTACATTTGGGGTTTTGATTATTATGTGACGGGATGTATTTCTGTTCTGGTCCAGTCTGTTTGGGGTTCTGTAGGCTTCTTGTATATTCATGGGCATCTCTCTCTTTAGGTTGGGGAAGCTTTCTTCCATAATTTTGTAGAAGATATTTGCTGGCCCTTTAACTTGTAAATCTTCACTCTTGTCTATACCTATAATCCTTAGGTTTGGTCTTCTCATTGTGTCCTGGATTTCCTGGATGTTTTGGGTTACAACCTTTTTGCCTTTAGTATTTTCTTTGACTGTTGAATCAATGGTTCCTATGGTGTCTTTGGCTTCTGAGATTCTGTCTTCTATCTCTTGTATTCTATTGTTGATATTTGCATCTATGGCCCCTGATTTCTTCCCAAGGTTTTCTATCTGCAATGTTGTCTCCCTCTGCGATTTCTTAGTTGTTTCTACTTCTGTTTTTAGAACCTGGATAGATATGCTCAGATCTTTCGCTTGCTTCCTTGTGTTTTCATGTATTTCTTTAAGAGATTTTTGTGTTTCCTCTTTCATAGCTTCTACTTATTGACCCACATTTCTTCTGTATTTCTTTACGTGATTTTTGTCTTTCCTTCTTATTGGCTTCTGCTTTTTGATCCATATTCTCCTGAATTTCTTTAAGTGATTTTTGTGTTTGCCTTGTAAAGGCTTCTAACTTTTGATCCATTTTCTCTTTTATTTCTTCAAGAGATTTATCTATGTATTCTGCTACCAGCATCCTGACCAGTGATTTTAGATCCAAGTCTTGTTTTTCTGGTGTGTTGGGGTATCCAGGGCTTCCTGTTGTTGGCGAACTGGGTTCAGATGCTGTCATGCTGCCTTGATTTCTGTTAGTAAGGTTCCTTTTTTTTCTTTTTGCCATCTGGTTATTTCTGGTTTTAGTTGACCTTGTTGTCACTGGCTGGTGTTTGAACCTCCCGTGAGGCTGGGATCACTTTTTGTTTCTCTACTGGTGACTATGCTGCAAGATAGAGACTGCCTCTGTGAGTGCTGAGGGGACCTCAGGGAAGGCGGTTACCAACCGAGTTGGTGCAAGTTTGTAGGGCGTGGAGATGTCTCTCCAGCTGCCGCCCTTGCCCTGGTTAGTGGGGTGAGCCTGGAGTATCCTCCCGAGTGATGGTAGCCCCGGCTGGAGTCTGTCTACCTGGGCCTCTCTAGCTGTGTCCTGGTAGCAATATGGAGGCCTACCGTGACTGCTGCTGTAAGGGGCTGCTGGCAGGCTGCTCCCAGCTGTCTTGGTGCAAGGCTGGAGGGCAGCTTCCCACGTTGCTGAAATGCCAATCTGCATGTACTGTTTGCTGATGTAACTGCACGCCAATTCTCCCTGTTAATGTTTAAATCAGCCAATTATGTGTAACCACGCCATACCCCCTACTTTTCCTATATAAACCCCTAACTTCTGAGCCTCGAGGTCGACTCCTCTGTCCCCTGTGTGAGATACGAGTCGTCCCGGAGCTCTGATATTAAAACTGCCTCATGCAATTGCATCAAGCTGGTCTCTCAAGTTTCTTGGGGAAGTGCCATCCTGAGATTAGAGTAGGGGTCCCCAAAAGGGGGTCCAACAGTAGCAATCAGATATATTCTATATTTCTTGCCTGGCTTCCTAACTGGCAGCAATGGAGTGTTCCAGGAAGATGGCAAAGAACTAAAATGCTTAGTTGTAAGAGCCTTTGAATGTGAGGTCTGATACCTTCTCTGGCTTCCTTGCTCATAGGGTATTGCCGTACTCCAATGGGAATTGCATCAGTTTTTAGGTTAATGACAATGGGGTGGTAACTGTTTGGCTTCTCCCATACCCCCACCCCCCTGTCTCTGTCCACAATCTGGGGAACCTCTTCAGCCATTTCTCTGGCAAAACCAGAGGCTCATGTAATCTATATTCTTCTTTTAGTTTTTGGGCCAAAATCATAGAAGTGGGGGTCTGCCAATCGACTATGGCTCCTGTTGTAGAAAAACTTATTAGAGCTTTTAACTTTGAAAATAATTTTCTTCCCCATAGTGGCGTGGGGCACTCGGGGATGACGAGGAGGAGTGAATTACCTGGCCTTTTCCTAGATCAACCTTTCTGTCAGTGGTCCAAGAATAAGGTTTCTGACCAGTGGCCCCAATCACTATGGTTTTTTTTTTATTTTTTAATTTTCTTAATGGTTCCTTTAAGACTGAAAACTGCTCCAGTATCAACAAGAAAGTCTGTAGGCGTCCCCTCCATAGTTAGTGTTACCCTAGGCTTGGGGAGGGGGTCCAAGCCCCGTCTCCCCTAATCATCCTCTTCTAGAGTGAGGACCTTCTAGAGTTTGGCACCAGGTTTCTTTGTGGGGCAGTCTCTCGCCCAATGTCCTTTCTCCTTGCAATATGCACATTGGTCCTTATCTAAGGGCTGCTGTGACAGTCCTTCAGAGTTCCGAGGTCTTCTCGGCCCTGTGCTGCCCAGGTACCCTGTCTGTCTGTTGCCTTTCTTGGTCCTATGGGTCTCCCTGTCATCTACCATTGTGGCCCAAATCCTAGTCAAATTTCTTTCTTGTCTCCTATCTCGTCTATTCTCTCTTCTGCTTCTCTCTTTTCTCTTTCTCTCCTCTCTTCTTCAGTCTCTCTTTTATGATACACTTTCTCTGCTTCCTTAACCAGGTCTTGCAAGGATAACGTTTGCAGACCTTCCAAGCACTGCAACCTCCTTCTAATATCAGAGGCAGACTGCCCAATAAAAGCCATAGCTACTGCCGCCTGCTGGCCCTCAGAAGTAGGGTCAAAAGGAGTGTATCATAGGTAAGCTTCCAACAGGTGCTCTAGAAACACAGAGGGGGTTCCTTCTCCCCTTGGAGAACCTCTCTTTCCTTGGCCAAATTGGTGGGGTGCCTGCTGGCCCCCTTGAGTCCTGCCACCAGAGCCCGGTGATAGACTGTCAGCTTCTCCCTATCTGATTGTAGTCCCAATTTGGACGATTCAGGGGGAAGTCCTGGCACATTCTTTCATGCTTCTAGCAGGATCCTTATCTTTTCCTCAGTGGTGAAAAGGACCTGCAAGAGCTGCTGACAGTCATCCCAAGTGGGCTGGTGGGAGAACATGAGGGACTCCACCAGAACTGTAAGGCTAGAGGGATTTTCTGAAAAAGAATCATGATTAGTTTTCCAGTTGTAGACGTCAGCCGAAGAAAAAGACCAATATTGACGGAGCTGAAGCTGGTCTGGGTTTGCCAGTGGGGGGGGCCTGTATGCACGCAGGGGCAAGGCTGTAGTCGAATCTGGTCCTTTGGGGCTCACAACATGTCTGCTCTGGGTCTCGGCAGCCGGCTTTCCTCCAGCGGTACCCTGAGGTGGATTCTGAGGAGGTACAAGGGGAGGATAAGGTGGTGAGGTACCAGGCCATTCTGGAGGCTCCTCGATCTTGGGATAGATCTTGGGAGGAGCTGACAGTTGGCCTTCATGTGGCAGGTCGGGCTCTGCCATTTTAGCTTTCACTTTTGTTTTCTGCTCCGAATTGTGGAGCACCAGGACTCAGGAGCCTGGCTTCTGATTCTGGGTCCAAGGCATTAACCAAGATGGAAGATCTTGTGCCAAGTCCTGCCAAACACAAATATAAGGTACCTGGTCAGGATGAGACCCTGGTCCTTTTTGAAACACAATGTCCTTACTAGCAGAAATCACAGTCAGGTCAAGAGTGCCCTATCTCTAACTTCAGTCCAGTGGTTAAGAGTCTGACCGAGAGGAGTGCTGATAGTCTGTCCCATCATCGTACACAAAACACAAAACACAAAACACAAACAGCAAACTCAAAGAGATCAAAGAGATCTAAACCAGAGCCCACCTCCTGCGGGACTTCCAACATCAAGAAACAGAATCAGATGGTCGAGGAGACCCGAAATCTCTCCTTTCCAGGAGAACTTCGGGTTCTAGATAGACACCCAAATGGGAAATCTCCGGGTGTCCCCAGAGTTCCCTCAGACCCCCTTGGGATGTCTCCCGGGGTAACAGTCGGTTATTTCCTGACTAACCTTCCCCTCCATTCTGAACAGGGAATTCGTTGCTCTCACGAGCACGGACGACTGCAAACCGAAAGTACCAGATTCAGACACAGCTGGTAGGCAAGGAAATAAACATAGACAAAGACAGAATTTGGACAAAGACAGAATCTTACCTCCAAGAGGGGTCTCCGAGAATCTGGGTGGCCGCAAATCCCAGACGAGCCCCCAAAATGAAAGACCCCCGAATGCATCATGTTCAGAAGACAGCATTTTATAGAGCTCCTCTGCATCCTCCAACTCATCTTTCATCTGTACCCTGACCGTTTGAGGGGAGGACAGGTGATGTACATGCTATACATGCTATACATGTAGTGTTGAGCATTCAGAAGTCACTGATTATCAGTAGTTTGACCAGTTATGAGTTATTACAGAAACTGTTGGGGAAATTAGTTCTCTAGCCAAGGTTGAGAGAAGCATGTATGCAGCACAAAAAGAAGCAGTTTGGTAATTGTCCATTTATCAGAACAACTGTAACAAGTTCCTCCCTGCAATGACTTATGATCTTCTGAGTTTTTCATTTTCTAAACCAAAGTCTCACATGGCTCTTGTCTGTACTGTTATCTATATGAATAGGCATTGTGGATATGGACGGCTGTCCAATATGACTTGGGCCATGGAGGCCTCAGACTAATTTGTGATTGCTTAGGGTACAAGTTTTATAAAACCAAAATGTTTGCTTGCTTTGCCCCTTCTTCAAAGAGTACCAGAATGATACTTGTAATATATGATCAATTATCCCATAATACTGAACCATCAGGAATGTTGGCTTGTGTATTTACTATGAGGATCCTCATTGCCCTTCAAAAACATGGCAAATCCATACTTGAGACATGCTGGTTTGACTTAAATATTGCCTATGAATGAGATTCCCCCATTTCATCAGATCAGTTCTTTACATATACATTACACATCTGTGTAAAAAGAGACTGTTCACACTACTGGCATTATGTTAAAATGGTGGATAAAATCATTAATAAAGGACTATTGTACAAATATTGGTTCAGTTTTTACAGTAAAGCAAATGCACCCATGTAAACAATTTCATTTTTTACTGCATTGAAATTCCTCCCTCCTTGGTTTTCTCATCAGATATAGCTTTATATCATCTATATCAGATATAGTTTTACATCATCTACATAGGGATTCTTACCCTTTTCAACTTCCTTTTGAGCAGAGTCTGTTTTTTTTTCTTCAAATTTTTTGTTTTGTTTTGCTTCTTTTACTTTGTGTGTCTGGTTTTATTATGAAGTTGTCTAATTTATAAGGATGTTGAGCTTGTTCAGTAATTATTGAACACTGACTTATCTCTTACATAAATTGCTTTAAGTTTTACATGCTTTTCTTCTTGGTCTCTCATTTTTTATTTCTTTCCTTTCCTTTCCTTTCCTTTCCTTTCCTTTCCTTTCCTTTCCTTTCCTTTCCTTTCCTTCCCTTCCCTTCCCTTCCCTTCCCTTCCCTTCCCTTCCCTTTCCTTTCCTTTCAGACACTGACTACAGTTTTCCTTCTCTTTTTCCTAGTTCCTCTTCCAGCTCCCTCTCCTGGCATTCATTCCTCAAGATCTTTTCAGTAAAGGGCAGGTCTTCCATGAATATTAATCAAACATGGCATATCAAGTTGTAAGACTAGGACCTCCTCTCCCATTGAGGCTAGATAAGACCGTCCAGTAGATGGAAAGTGTCCCAAAGTTAGGCCACAGAGTCAGAGACAGTCCCTGTCCTCTCTGTTAGGAGTCTCCACAGGAAGACCAAGCTACATAACTGTAACGTAGGTGAGGAGGATCTCTGGTTGGCAATTCAGTCTCTGTGAGCCACTCTGTGCCCTGGTTATTTGATTCTGTGTGTTCTTTTGTATCCTTGGCCTCTCTGGCTCCTGCAGTCCTTCCTCCCCTCTTTCATAGGGTTCTCCAAGCTCAACCTAATGTTTAGCTGTGATTCTGTGCATCAGTTTCCATCTCTGCAACTGGTGCTAGGTGAACGGACTATTGGGCTAGGTGCCTAAGTCTACAAGTCTAGCAGACATTTTATTCATCATCTTCTTCTTGTTCTTCTTCTTGCTTTTGTTGTTGTTCTTGTTGTCTTCTTGTTGTTCTTCTTGATCTTTTTTGCTCTTGTTCTTGTCTTCTCATTGCTTTTCATCTTGTTCTTTTTTCTTCTTCCTCCTCCTTCTTTTTCTTGTTCTTCTTGTTTGCTCCTTCCTGCTTTCTCCTCCTCCTTCTGTTGTCAATCATGTTTGGGTCTATCCTAGGTCTCTGGGCTATCCAGCCTCTTGTTCCTTGACCTCAAGATAGTGTCAGTGTGAGATCTCTCGTGGATCTCACATTGGACCAGTCAATGGGTAGCTACTTGGCTAATCTTTAAGCTAGTAATTTTCCTACTGAAAGCTGCTAGAAGAAGCAAGCTAGAAATGGGTGAAAGGCGGTTTTTAGATCTGTGTGAGAATGGCTCCTGGCATATGCAATTTCCCCAAACTGCACTACAAACCTGGGATCCAAGTCTTCCAATACTGGAGCCTGTTGGGAACATTTTATAACATACACATAACAACTATGTAATGTGACTCATTGGGAAGGAACTTCTTATCTGGCTTCTGCAAAGCATGAAGAACTTTGTATTCACTCTAAATAGGACCACAGTAGACCAGAGAAAACTATTCCACCCTTATCTACCTGTGTGAGCCAATGAATTTTGGAGCTTGTGTGAAAGGGCATGCATGAGAGAGTACTTATAGGAGCTTGGATGACTCTAAAGCATCACCCAAAAGATTCCCCACCTCGGTATGAGTAACGACCTCACAAAAGCTGCATCATTGGTGTTCAGCCTCACCCATATGCTAGATAGCAAAAGATAGTAGACTGGATGGTATCTCAGGTGACGTTCTAGTGGCCATCTGCTTCCATAGGGAAATGATAACAGCTCCACAACCACTGGCTTAGACATAAGTTACTCGATCATTTTGCTCATTCTATTTTCATGGCTGTGACCATCAAAGCAATATCTAGAACATGATGGCCAGTGCCATCACAGTGTGTCCCATTCTGCTTTGCAATTACTAATGGGCATGTTATGCTCAGAAAAAAATAACTATCCCATACAACCACCACTTCCCCTGTGTTTGACATTCATTTTGTCCTTTCTTCTATGGTGTTTTCTGAACCTTTGATGGTGATGGTGGTGGTGGTGGTGGTGGTGGTGGTGGTGGTGGTGTGTGTGTGTGTGTGTTTTATATCCTAGAGCACTAGGATATAGGATGCAGCTGTAAAAGCCATTTATTCTCAGCAAGTTGATGAAGCATGAGTTTTTGCGATAACTGCTGATCACTGAGAAAGAAAAAAACAATTTCATTCATGACCAAGGGTGAAAGTTATATTAATCTATGGGCACAATCACAAATGTCTAGAAGGTGATTTCACAGGTACACTGCATCCATTTAACAAAATATAAATAGCTTCTTTACTGGGCCTATGCCTTCCCCAGAAATAAGGTTTTGCTCAGCATATTGTGCTGAACAGGTTATTTCCTGTAGCACTACCTTAGATACATTTAGAGCATTAGTTGTACCCATAACAGCCATGGCATTGTTATCCTGTGGGTACATCTTGTCTGGGCTATTGATTCCATAACACCCAAGGTCCATAAGCAATCTGGACTATTGGTGACAATTATCCCCTAGCATCTTGTATCAGAGCCTTTTATCATTATCTATGGTTGCCCTCTGGAAAGAAACTTCGAGTTCAGTTTTAGTAACAGGCACTTACTGTCTAATTCTAGTGTGCAACCAACAGTAGTTGTTGTGATTGTCAAGAGACTCCAGAAAGACCACACCAGGCCAAACAGTTCCATGTAAGGTTTATTGAGAGAGAAAAGGGCAAGGTGGTGGTGAAAAGAGAAGGGGGGAAGAGAGAGGGAGGGAGGGAGGGAGGGAGGGAGAGAGGGAGAGAGAGAGAGAGAGAGAGAGAGAGAGAGAGAGAGAGAGATCAGAGGAGCCTCCCTCTTATAAATGGATGGTGACATAACTACAGGTAAAGGTGGGAGGTGAGCTAAGTGGATTCTGGGAATATGGTGGCTGTTGCCTTGGCAACAGTGTGTGGTCCCATTGTCTCCAAAATGATGTCATGGGTTTCGACGGTCCTGATACCAACAGTAGCAATAACCTATATAATGGGGGTGAGGGTGGCAGATAACTCAATATCTTACAGTTTACACAACAGTAGCTCATCCATAGCACTGGGGTTCTCATCTATATTATCCATATTTTTGGTAGGGCCTTTGCCCAGTTTATTGGGTGTTTGTGTTTAATCACAATGATTTTATTGAATTTTTACATTCTCAAGGGCATAGTTGTCAACCTGTTTTTCTGTTTTGTTTTGAGAGAGAGAGAAGAGAGAGAGAGAGATAGCCAAAGAGATCAAGACAGAGACAGAGATGAGAGACAGAGACAAAGACAGAAACAGAGAGACCCTGGCCTCAAACTCTTGGTTCTTTTGTCTCAGACATTAGAGTTCTGCAATCAGAGTATAAGCCTCATTTGGTTCAATCTCCAGTTTTTAAACCCATGGAAAGTGTTTTAAATTTCCCTTGTGACGTGCATTTTACGAAAACATTTAAGAAGAAAAATATGGACTCTCCTGGTTTCATCTTCAAGGAATTGTATGAACATCATTGTCTGACTTAGTGTAAAGCAACTTAGTGACTTGGAGGAATGATGCATGAGGGTGTTGATTCCAAGATGATGCAAATTCTGAACATTCAAAAGAGGGTGGTATTGTTTGAATGTGAAGTATCCCCCCCCAAAGGCTCATCTGTAGACTTCTTGGTTCCCAGATAGTGGATGTTTGATCAGGAAGACTCAATGGATTAGTAATTTGATGGTGTGATTGGGAGGTGGTAAAAATTTTAAGAGGTAGAATCTAATTGAAGGAAGTAGGTTCCTGGACACACTTTCTAGTGAGTATATTTTGTCCCATGTCTTTTCTCTGCCTGTGATTATTTTTAATTATTGACTTGTTTCAGTGTAGAATCATCTAGGACAAGAGCCCCAGTGAAGGTTTTTTTTTTCCTAGATCAGGTTGGCCTATGTGCACGTGTGCGACATTGTCTTGATTATATTAATGCATGTTGGAAAACACAGCCTAAAATCAGGCAGCCTCATTTCCTGACTATGGGTCCTGGGTAGTATAAGAAAGGAAGAAAATTGTGTGCCTGGCACAAGCAGATATGCATCCCTTCTCTCTGTGAACATGCCTAGTTCCTCTGAATTCCTGATACCTTGACTTCCAGCAACGGTGGATTATAACCTGGAATTGTAAGCATAATAAAATCTTTCTTCTCAAAATGTTACTTTTGTCAAGTGTTTTATCACTGCAAAATGAAAGGAAAACTAGGGCACCACCCTTTCCTGACTCCTGGCTTCCATAAACTGAGAAGATCTGCTCTGTTGTCCCCTCCTAATACAATACTATCCCAGCACAGGTCCAGAAACTGCAGCCAGCCAGGCTTTAATGAACACACTCATATAACACAAGCCGCTCCTCCTTTACAGTTTTTCCTCACATGTATCATCATAGTGGCTCAATACCTGACTAGTATAGGCAGGTAAAATGCTCTCCATGTTTCCTGGGCTGCGTCTCCTCCTTTGCATATGACCTTCAGCTGCTGTCATCCTTAGTCTTTTTCAACTTAACACAACATACATATGCCTGGGAAGACTGAATCTCAACTGAGAAATCATTATCATGAGATCGGCCTTCAGATGCCTATGGAGCATTTTTTTTAAACTTAAGACATTTTTGTACAAAATATTTTGATCATGCTTTTCCCCTTCCTCCTCTCAGACCCGCTGCACACAACTACCCAAACAATTTCATATGTTTTCTGTCTATCTCTCAAAAAAAAAAAAACTAAGACAAAAATTAAAACAAACAATGAAACAAAACAAAACAATAATCTCTATGGAGTTTGTTTTGTGTTGGCTACAACTCCTGGGATGGTGCTTGCTGTGGAGTACGGTTAATGCACACAGCTACATCCATTGGAGAAAACTGATTTTCCCATTGCCAGTACGTATTGATTGCAAATAGTTTCTTAGTGAGGAGTGGGACTCTGTCTGTGCTAGAACCCCATCTGAACCAAATCTGTTCAGGTCCCGTGTGTGATGTTATAGCCTCTGAGTTCATATGTGTTGTTATGTCTGTATCACTGTTATCCTAGAGTCACACATCACCTTTGAATCTTACAATCTTTCTGCCTCCTCTTCCACAGAGATCCTGGAGACTAGACGGAAGGGGCGTGATAAGACATCCCACTCATGACATCTCTCACTCTCTGCACACTGTCCAGCTGGGGGGGGTCTCTGAATTAATCCCTCGCTGCTGCAGGCAGAAGCGTCTCTGTTGATGTTTGACGGCAGGAATGCTGCTGAGCTTCCGGCTCTTCACAGTTTGGTCACCACCAAAGAGCATGACATGTCCAGAAGGTCAGGGAGAAACGTTGAGACTTCTTGGTCAACGTTATTTGAAAATGTTCAGAGGAAAGATGAGTTATTAGTAGGTACTGACAAGGCCGTCAGATCCTTGTACAAATATTTTGTATGGAAAAAATAGCCATATGATCATTTACCATCGGTTACCATCTGATCTGTGGTTATCTCTGGTGGTTAAGAAGAAACAAAATGAAGGGTGGTATTTTTCACTCCTGTTTATATACCTAAAAGAACTTAAATGAATTCAAACATGGCTTTGGTGATTAGCAGATAAAGTCTCTTGCTGCCAATCCTGATGACTTAGTTTTGATTTTCATATAGTGGAAGGATTTGTCTTTTGATTTCCATGTATATGCTGTGGAACACACACACACACACACACACACACACACACACACACAGAGTACATATATACATTTATGCACATATATGATTATATACTCCCGGTTATAAAAATATTATCCACAAGTCAGAAGGGAGAAAGGACTTACAGTGCTATAAAGGAATGCTGGATCAATTCAGCTGGTATTACTCAACTACAGAATGGAATGAATTACTAATACATTATATATCATGAAAGAACTTTAAAAGCACTGTTAAATAAGGGGGGCACTTAAGTTTACACCTCTTATACTTCCATTTATGTGAAATGTCCCCCAACAGGCAATTCCATAGGCAGAAACAAAGTTGTAGATTTACAGTGGGTGAGGACAAGAGTGGGTGCTTGTGGGAATGAAGTTTCCCTTTGGGATGCTGGAAAAAAAACATATTTTTAATTTCTATTTCTGTGTCCAATTGTATATTACATGTCTGTGTGTGTTCCCATGGTGCTAGAAAGAGGGCATTTGATACCCTGAGCTGAAGTTAAAGGCAGTTGAAAGCTGCCTGACAGAGGCTGGGAATTCAATCTGGATCCTTTGCAAGAGTAACATCACTCTTAACCACTGATTGGTATCTTCAAACAAGTCCTTCGTGATCAGCAGATAAAGTCTCTTGCTGCCAATCCTGATGGCATAATTTTGATTTCCACATAGTAGAAGTTGTCTTCATCCCTAATAAAATTGTTCTGATCTAGATAGCAGTGTTAGTTGAACATTAGAAGTATGTCAACCCCCATCGACTTATATCCTGAAATTTATTATGTAAAGTATACAGGTCTCAAAAATGAAATTAGGATACCTTGAGAAATCCCACTTTAAAGGCTTCCATTGATTCACATGTCATGTATACATAGAGCTCCAAATGTGGTTAGCCAGGTGACCTCCACAAGTATATTTATGGTGTGCACACTAAATAAATAAATAAATATGTAAAATAATTGTTAAAAAAGATTTCAACGGATTCCCACAAAATATCATACAATGATGTGATAGCTACCGATTACTTGGCCCTCAACATTATTTGTAGCATTTGAGTTTCTCAAGGAAAATGAAAAAGAATGTGAGTTCTTTGAATTAAAATGAAACTTTAAAAATACTTCTTGCCTGAACAAGAGATTCAAGATGAGGAAATAGGAAAGCGGGGGAAGTAGGAACTAGGCAGCCTCTTGACCCTCTGGACAACTGCAGGGCTGTTCTCCTATTAACTACAATAGTGAGTAATCCAAATCCCCAGATTGTTGAGAATTAAGTCTCTTGTCAAGCCACAGAGAAGCTCAGGTAATTGACTCGTTCCTGGAAAGCAGGGAGGTGGGTAGAAGGGGGACACAGATTCCCTGAGGTTGCCTCATCCCTGGGAGAGCCCTAGGGGCCTTGGGCTTCCTGTAGCAGAAGCAGAGGCAGCAGGACCATAGCCAGCCAGGAACAGGCAGTGGGCAGATAACATTGGATAAATAGTGATGACCAGGCTCCTTCCAGCCCTCTGCCAAGACGGCCCGAACCACACCAGTGCAGTCTCTACATGCCTAGACATTTTCCATCAGAAATTTCTATTAGAGGGACCAGGTACAGAGCGCGGACTCTCAGGTCAGTCACCATTTCCTCTCATCCACCTTACCAGGAGAAACCTGAGAAGAAGGCAGCAACAGCTAGGAACCCAGAGAAGCCACCTGCCTGTGCAACTCTACAAGAACTCAAGTATGTGAGGCAGGGCTCATCAAGACTGTGTGAATCTTTGGGGGATCTCCTCCTTCATAAGGTAGGTTGTTTGGACAGGTGAGAAAACTAACTGACTTGCAGAAAGGGAAGAGCAGATATTCTTACCCAGAATGTCTTTGAATTTCAACATATATTGGTCCATGCAGCCAGAGTTCAGTAGCATATTGGGGAATGGCATATAGAAGACAGAATACTCTGAGAATTGAGAGGCTAATTCTATGGGGCATAAAGAATAAGGACTTGGGGGGGGAGGAAGGTGACATCCAGATAAAAAGAAAGAAGAGATAGCAGAGATTCAAAAAAAGGAAAAGCAGTTTAACTAAGAGATGTCCATGATGTGTAAATAGGAGAGGAAAGATGAGATTTTAGAGAGAAGGCAGAGCCTACTGTTGGTTCTCAAACAGGGACTGTTCCTCTGGGAATATCTGATGATATGTGAAAATCAGTGTGCCAGAATTAGTGGCACAGGTCACAGTATAAGCAAACAGCCCAGCCATGTCATCTCACTCATCGTTTGAGTTCAACTTTGTTTTATTCCACATCATTGCAGTCACATAGAATCTGCCTGTGTGTGCCTTGTGTGAGTGCTGGCCAGAAGCTTGTTTGAGGGGAGTGAGTGCAGAATTACTGATCAAAGGTAACAGATGAGAGGACTGTGCAGAGTGACAGTAGTCAATGAAAAATCTATCACATATGTCAAGAAGAAAATTTCATGTGCCACAACACGAAAATTGATAAGCAGCTGCGGTGATTTATATGGCCAAGAGTTTCACTTAAATGTGACACCTTGTCTTAATATATATTCTGCAGGAAACTATTCATTATTTCGCACAGATTTATATAATCATGAGTAACCAAATATATTATTAATTTAAAAATAAATTATATTTTCTAAAATGTTTCTAATGCTTAGTTTGAAAAATACTGTGGTCATTTCTTTGTAGGATTTATCCATACCAGTCTTAGGCTTCAAGTATCTGGATATCAAAGTGGCATTATCCATGAGTTTCTGCAAGAATCCATTTACTCTACCCCACCTCTTTTCTTTCTCCTTTTGGTCTCTCTCTCTCTCTCTCTCTCTCTCTCTCTCTCTCTCTCTCTCTCTCTCTCTGTGTGTGTGTGTGTGTATGTGTGTGTTACTCTTCTTGAACTCCATGTTGATATTAGGTGTCATTTTTGGTGATGTGCATTCCGAGCTCTGGACAAATTTGCAATACCCTGTGTTCACTATCATGATCTATGGTCCACTCTCACCACCTTTAAAAAAAAATCCTCTGCACTCTGTCTCTTCCTCCTTCCTTGTTTGATCAATTTCCAGGAAGCCAAAGATTTTTTTATTCTCTCCCTAATTTTGCAGTTTTCTGAATGAGTAGGTACCCCAGTTTCTATCCTGTTTCTGGGCGACATATTTGACCCCAGTCTAACCCCCTCTAGTTGTGCTTTACTCTCATCACAGAGTTCTCCCTTTCTATGGATTGCTTAGGCCATTGGGAAAGAATATCTTTGTCTTGAGTGCAGCCTTTGAGGTTTTAAAACAGTTATTAGTAAGTGATGAGAAGTATAACAAGAGGTCAAGAAAAGACAAGCTCTGTGATCAGCATGACCTAAGTGACATTGGTCCCTGTGCTGCACAGCCGTTCTGCCCTAGCAAAGTGATAGGCTCTCTGTGGGAATCCCCCTTGTCATCTAGATATCTGGGAACACAGAAGATACTTCCCAGTGTCAGGGGACAGATTCAAGAACTACATGGGTGGTGCTGAACATAGAACTAGGTGCAGGAAGGTACAAAGGACAAATCCAGAAAAAGACAGATATTCTTATGGGAATGTTTTGTTTAGTACACAGTATTCGTACTATTGTTACAACAGTCACTGATACAGAAACTCATAATCCAGTTCCAGAAACAGACCTAATTCCAGCATGATACAGATTGACAGACATATTACCAAGTCATAAGCTTTGAGTATTATAGTCACTTAGGACAGAGAGTGACTAAACCTCTCTTGGGAATATAATGTCCACAGAAACTCTACAGACATTGACGCTGTGTCTTAGAGAGAAATGTGTATTTGCTGACTGGAGAAGAGGACTGTGAGCAACTTGTGCAGAGGAGGGGTACCAGTGAGGCGACTGTATTCCTTATAGGTCAGATGTGTTAACCAGGGGAAACGTTTCTCTGTCTGGAGATGTTTTCTTGTCAGAGTTGGTCAGCAGCTTCTGTGTGGTAGAGACCAGGGACGTTGCTAAACACCACTCAAGGCATGGAAGGGCCCATCACAGAATTAGGTAGTTCTAAATTCAACACAGTTGTTTTAAGAAACCTCGCTTTATGCACTTTACATACTGTATGAGGGCAAAGGACATAGGGGAAGGGTATCTTTGCAGGGAATTGTGGGACTTTTGTCTCTACTTATCACTCTCTTTTATACACATGCAGGCAGCCCATGAACTTCCTCTCTCCCTTTCTGCCCTGAGATGCTGTCAGAGACCCAAAGCTGTGGGACAACTAACTGAAACCCATAAAACAGAGAAAGAAAGAAAGAAACAAACAAACAAACAAACCTCTCCTCGTTCAAGTACTTTTTAACCATATGTTAAAAGGAGACTTATTTTTATTTTATGTGTATGAGTGTGTTGTTTGCATGTGTGTGTGCGTATCACATGTGTGCTTGGTGCCTACAGAGGTAGAACAGGGCATCATGTCCCCTGTAACTGGTTTTATAGAAAGTTGTGAGCTACCTATTGGTGCTGGGAACCAAATCTCTTCCAAGACTCACCCTTTGGTACCCCCCACCCTGGGACATCTAGTCCCAGCAGGACAAGGGACCCTCTCCCACTGAGGCCCAACCAGACAGGGGAAGGGGATTCAATAGCAGGGACGAGACAAAGACAGTACTGTTCCACTTGTTAGGGGTCCCACATGAAGACCAGACCACATTTGCTACAAAGGTGTAGGGGGGCTAGGTCCAGCCCCTGCATGTTCCCTGGTTAGTTTCCCAGGCTCTGTGAACCTCATGGCCCCGGTTGAGTTGACACTGTAGGTCTTCTTGTAGTGTCCTTGACCCCTCTGGCTTGCTCAATTCTATCGTCCTCTCCTCCACAAGACTCTCCAAACACTTCCTAATGTTTTTCTGTGGGTTTCTACATCTGCCTCTATCTGTTACTGGATGAAGCCTCTCAGGAGACAGTTATGCTATCATCCAGTCTGCAAGAGAGCAGAGTACCATCAGTTGTGTCAGGGGTTGGCTGTCTCACATGGGATAGGTCTCAAGTTGGGGCAGTCATTGATTGGCTGTTCCCTCAGTCTTTGCTCCATCTTTATCCCTGCCCATCTTGTAGGCAGGACAAATTTTGGGTTGAAGAATTTGTGGGTGGATTGATGTCCCCCTCCTTCCTCTAGAAGTCCTGCTTGGCTACAAGAGGTGGCCACTTCAGTCTCTATATTCCCCTCTGGTGGGAATCTCACTAGGGTCACCCACTCATACACCTGTTATCCTCCCCCAGTCCAGGCCTCCAGCTAGTCCCAGAGATTCCCCCCACTGATTTCTATTCTCACTTCCAGCCCTCTCTTAGGTGCTCCTAACACCTGATCACCATCTTCATTCACCCCCTCGCCCCATCTCCTACCCAGTTCCCCCTCTCTATCCACCTTCAATGACTATTTAGTTTCCCACTCTGAGTGGGATTTGCACATTCTCCCTTGGGATTTCCTTATTGCCCAGTTTCTTTTGGTCAGTCAATTATATAGCGTCATTGTCTTAGTCAGGGTTTCTATTCCTGCACAAACATCATGAGCAAGAAGCAAGCTGGGGAGGAAAGGGTTAATTCTGCTTACACTTCCACACTGCTGTTCATCACCAAAGGAAGTCAGGATTGGAACTCAAGCAGGTCAGGAAGCAGGAGCTGATGCAGAGGCCATGGAGGGATGTTCCTTACTGGCTTGCTTCCCCTGGCTTGCTCAGCCTGCTGCTCTCTTATAGAACCCAAGACTACCAGCCCAGAGATGGTACCACCCACAAGGGGCCTTCCTCCCTTGATCACTAATTGAGAAAATGCCCCACAGCTGTATCTCATGGAGGCACTTCCCCACCTGAAGCTTCTTTTTCTGTGATAAATCCAACCTGTGTCAAGTTGACACACAAAACCTGCCAGTATAATTGACCCCTTGTCAACTTGACACACAAACATATCACTATTAAGCCTCAACCCTTACTTTCTTATTCATCCCCACGATCTAAATAATGTTAACAGTCCCACAGTCTTTACAGATTAAAAGTTCAATCCCTTTAAAATATCCAATATCTTTTAAAAATTCAAAGTCTCTTAACTGTGGACTCCACTAAAATACTTTCTTCCTTCAAGAGGGAAAAATATCAGGGCACAGTCACAATCAAAAGCAAAACTCAAACTCCACTGGTTCAATGTCTGGGATCCAACTCACGATCTTCTGGGCTTCTCCAAGGGCTTGGGTCACTTCTCCAACTCTGCCCTTTGTAGCATACACCTGGTCTTCTAGGCTCCAGCTGCCTCTACTCCACTGCTGCTGCTGTCCTTGGTGCTCATCTCATGGCACTGACATCTCCAAACATTGCTGTCTTCTGCTGTAACTAGGTTTCACCAATAGCCTCCCATAGGCTCTCTTCATGGTGCCAAGCATCAGCTCCTTTGCATGACCCCTTCAAATCCTGGGCCATCAATTGCAACTGAGGCTGCACCTTCACCACTGGCCTTCTGCAACCTCTCACAGTGTTGAGAGCCTCAGCTGCTCTTCATGACCCCTTCATGCCTTTAAAACCAGTACCATCTGGGTGACTCTTACACAGTACCAAGTCCTGCTATAGCACTTGGTACAACCGTGGCTATCTCTGGAACACAGCTTCTGTTTTCTCAGAAAACACTTCCCAGAAGATTTTACCTCAGTGATGCTGGTCTCTTATTAATCACTTCTAATTTCTTAGCTCCAGCTAACCAGCATCAATAGTCCCACTAACACAAAGGTTCGCTTTAGTGGTTCTGGTATCTTGTTAATCACAGCTGATTCTTCAGCCCCAGCTAACCAAAACTACAGACTCTTCATAATCAAAACATGGCCCTGATAAGCATCTTTAATCTTCCCTCTGAAATTTCACAAGCCAGGCCTCCATCTTCTACACTGTTCTTTAACATTATCTTCCATGCTCCTCCACAGTTCTTACCACCAAATAGATTGTCTAGCCCAAAGTTCCAAAGTCCTTCCAAAGTCCTCCCCCAAACATGGTCTGGTTGTTACAGGAATACCCCACTATGCTGGTATAAATTTTGCTTAGTCTGGATTTCTATTCCTGCACAAACATCATGACCAAGAAGCAAGCTGGGGAGGAAAGGGTTTATTCAGGTTACACTTCCACACTGCTGTTCATTACCAAAGGAAGTCAGGACTGGAACTCAAGCAGGTCACGTAGCAGGAGCTGATGCAGAGGCCATGGAGGGATGTTTCTTACTGGCTTGCTTCCCCTGGCTTGCTCAGCCTGCTTCCTTATAGAACCCAAGATTATCAGCCCAGGATTGGTAACACCCACAAGGGGCCCTCCCCCCTTGATCACTAATTGAGAAAATGCCCCACAGCTGGATCTCATGGAGACACTTCTCCAACTGAAGCTCCTTTCTCTGTGATAACTCCAGCCTGTGTCAAGTTGACACACAAAACCAGCCAGCACAATGGTTATCCTGTACTTTATGGCTAATGTCCACTTACAGGTGATTACATATCATACCTGTCTTTCTGGTTCTGGGTTACCTCATTCAGGATGATATTCTCAAGTTCTATTCATTTGCCTGCAAATGCCATAATGCCGTTGTTTTTAGTAGCTGAATGGTATTTCATTGTGTAGATGAACTGCATTTTCTGAATCCATTCTTCAGTTCAAAGACACCCAGATTCAGGCTACTACAAAAAAAGCTGCTACGAACATAATTGAACAAGTGTCCCTGTGGTATAGTAGGGTATCTTTTGGGTATATACCAGGATTGGTATAGCTGAGTCCTGAGGTAAAACTATTTCCAGTTTTCTGAGAACTCAACAATTTGATTCCCAAGGTTGTTGTACAAGTTTTCACTCCCAACAGCAATGTTAGAGTGTTCCCCTTGCTCTACATCCTGACCAGTATGTTGTATCACTTGAGTTTTTGATCTTAGCCATTCTGACAGGTGTAAGATGGAATCTGTTTCATTTTGATTTGCATTATCCTGCTGACTGAGGATGGTGAACATTTCTTTAAGTGCTTCTTAGTCATTTGAGATTCCTTTGTTCAGAATTCTCTTTTTAGCTCTATACCCCATTTTCTAATTGTGTTATTTGGGTTGCTTATGTGTATCTTCTTGAGTTCTTTATGTATTTTGGATATTAGTCCTCTGTTGGATGTACGGTCAGGGAAGATCTTTTCCCAATCTGTAGGTTGTTGCTTTGTCCTACTGACAGTGTCTTTTGCCTTACAGAAGCTTTTCAGTTTCATGAGGTCCAATTTGTCAGTTGTTGATCTTAGAGTGGATTTCATATTGTGATAAAATTAAACATAACAAAAATTGTCATTTAGGTGGGGAAGTTATGAGGGAATAGAGATTTGTTGGTTAATGGGTAAAAAAGTTTTGGCTATAGTTAAGTTATTGGTATTAAGACCTATTTCAGGAAAAAAAGACCTATTTGCAGAACAGGGTGACTATATTTAAAAACTCATGTGCTATATAGTTCAAAATCACTAAAAGGTCAAGTTTTAAAGTTTTTCCATAGAATACAGAGCAGGCAGGGTGTTGCCTAGTAATACAGTGCTTGCTCAGAGTGTATAAGATTCTGGGTTTATCTATGACACTGAAGCAAACTAAAACAAGTTAAAGAATTGAGGAGCTGGCTGAGAGGTGGGCCTGAATTTTAATCTCAGTACCAATCTAAACAGCCAGGTTGTTCACAGGTATGACTCATTTCTGAGGATGGGAGTAGAGACAAGAAGGTAACTTACACTGCTAAATCCTACTAAAATCCTTCAGTTTCAGTGATACTTTATTTTGGGGGAATTGAATGGTTCATGATAGAGGAAAACAACTGATATATTTCTCTGGGCTCCACACATGTTCGTAGACACATACACTTACACACACTTATGCGCACACATGATTTTGATGACTTTATACACTCATAAACTATTCATTTATAGAAGGAAGACAGGCAAAACAACTCAAACGTCTACTAACAAGAGGAAGTGTATCCACACTTGAAAGTATTTTGTGGCTATAAAAAGCTATGTGGCTGGAACGATAGCTCAGTAGTTAAGACCACTTGTTTCATAAGCACAGGAGCCAGTGTTTAGATCCCAGCCCTACATAACATGTCCGGGATCCTGTGCACACAGTCCTGTAGCTTGTAGCACAGAGAGCAGAGACTCTAGCACAGACTGTTCTAGGTTCCTGGCTCCTGGTCTAGCCAATAAAGCTTGAGCTTCAGGTTCAGGGCAAGGTCCTGCCTCAAAGGAGTTAATAGAGGATGCTCTGTGCCCTCTTCTGGCTACCCTGCCTGAGCAACAGGCAATGGAGCTCACACCCAACACTTACAAATACACCACACACACACACACACACACACACACACACACACAGGCACGCAAACGTGCACACACACAACCTCACCATGATCCTAATTAGTTAGTGATATTCCTTCATCCCTTTCAGGCATGGCTGTCATGCTGGGGCTAAATTACACCTTCGTGTCAGAGTTCATCCTCATTGGCTTCTCTACCTTCCCCCACCTTCAGCTGATGTTCTTCCTGCTCTTCCTGCTCATGTACCTCTTCACGCTGCTAGGCAACCTGCTCATCATGGCCACCATCTGGAGTGAACACAGTCTCCACACACCCATGTACCTCTTCCTGTGTGCCCTCTCCATCTCCGAGATCTTCTACACCTTCGCCATCATCCCACGCATGCTGGCTGACCTGCTCTCCACACTCCACTCCATCGCCTTTCTGGCCTGTGCCAGCCAGATGTTCTTCTCCTTCACATTTGGCTTCACCCACTCCTTCCTCCTCACCGTCATGGGCTATGACCGCTATGTGGCCATCTGTCACCCACTGAGATACAATGTGCTCATGAGCCCCCGAGGCTGTGCCTGCCTGGTTGCCTGGTCCTGGGTTGGTGGTTCATTCATGGGGACAGTGGTGACAACAACCATTTTTAGCCTCACATTCTGTGGACCCAATGAGATCCACCATTTTGCTTGCCATGTTCCTCCTCTGTTGAAGTTGGCATGTGGAGAGAATGTACAGGAGGTGGCAAAGGGTGTAGGAACGGTGTGCATCACAGCCCTCCTGGGGTGCTTTCTCCTCATCCTCCTCTCTTATGCCTTCATTGTGGCTACCATCTTGAAGATACCATCAGCTGAGGGCAGGCACAAGGCCTTCTCCACGTGTGCGTCCCACCTCACGGTGGTGGTTGTACATTATGGCTTTGCCTCTGTCATCTACCTCAAGCCTAAGGGTCCCAAGTCTCTGGAAGGGGATACTCTGATGGGGATCACCTATACAGTCCTCACCCCATTCCTTAGCCCCATCATCTTCAGCCTCAGGAACAAGGAGCTGAAGAATGCCATGAAGAAGGTCTTCCTAAGCAAACTCTATCCAGAGAAAATTTAATAACGTGTAAGAAAATTCTTAAGAATAACTAAATGGGTCTACTGAATTTTATTGTTTCAGACAATACTTTCACTATCTGCTTACTTGGGATACTTTCATGTTGGTGAAACTTTTGTAATCATATGTAAGTGTACATGAAAGCATTAATATCTGGGGTTTATATGCAGATGGAAATAAATGTGAGACAATACAGAGAAAATCATATTTGACCATTCCAACATGTTACAGGAAATATTACTAGTACTCAGCTTGTCTTAAATATTTCTCAGGTGGACTCAATCCTCCCAATATTGAATGACCCATAATGGTGGTTTAGGTGTTTATTGTGAGAACACTTATCACCCTCTGCCACCCAAGATCCAGTCATCTGGTATCCCCAGCAACAAGTACCCACAATCCAACAAGAAATGGAAGACTTCATAATATATTTTTGCTTGCTGATGCTAGTGGCTACTAGTGGTAACCTGTAAGTTTACTAAATGTCGGGTCCAGCATGGCTTTGTTGGGGACAGAATAATATGGTTCCTGGCCCTGTGTCAGGGCCAGGGTCATTGGTCTCCTTGAGTGTCAATGGCTGCCATGGGCTGAAGGCTTGTTTGTATAATTATGTACATGTTTTACATTCCTCCTTTAAGGAATGTCCTCTCTGTTAATGTTAATGACTCCATGATGATCAGACAGCATGAGTCTAGGAGAAGGAGGTGTGGCTAATGTCTTTGCCAAATGGAGCTGTTGAGACCTTTGGGCAGCCCTTAAGGCTATGGAAAAGAACACTAAAGCCATAAGTTGGAAAATATACAGGTTCTCAACTATGCAAAAAAGGAGGAAATATAAATTATATGAGGGGTTTCATGAATCTAAAAGAACAGAGGTGTCTACACTATGAGTCAACTTGTCAAAAAGATAGTAAGGATGGAGATAAAGAGATTCAGGGAGTGGTGATTACAGGAAATCACACCCAGCTAAGTTTTTTGTTTATGGTTACAAAGGCAGACAAATCCCTGAGTTTAGGATTAGCCTAGAACAAAGGTAAAGTTTAGGCCCAGATGCAGTAGAAATGGTAATTTCAGGACAAGGACAGCACCCACCCAGCTAGTTTAGCATCTGTGGTTAACAGAGGCAGGCAGATCTCTCAATTCTTTTGCAGTGTTAAAAGACAATGTGTGCTGGCTGTTTCCTAGGAATTAAGGGGCTGGGGTCATCGGATATTAATTTACAGGTTGATCAAGAGGACACCTGAATTGAATTACTAGATTGATAATCTGCAAGAGATGAGCTATACAATTTTTTTTTAAATAGCAGGGGAGAACTGCTTAGAGAACTCTGTCTGTCTGTCTAGATAGATAGATAGATAGACAGATATATCTGTCCACAGATGTTCAGAGAAAGCAGAGCAGAGCGAAAGCAGGCTACAAAGCTGTCTTAAGTGGAGTATAGGCTGCCGGCTTGGACCCACGATTTCACTTCAAGTTGTTTGTTTCGCTGCTCCCAGATACTCCTTCCTCAAAACCCCTCTCCAAGCTGAAGCTGGTCCTTGGCAACTAATGAGCCAGGCAGTGATCATTCATGCTTTTAATTCCAGAATTCAGGAGGCAGAGGCAGGCGAATCTTTGAGTTCAAGGTTAGCCTGGTCTACAGAACAAGTTCTAGGACAACCAGGGATACACAGAGAAACCCTGTCTCAAAAAACCCCATAATTTTACCAAAGACTACCCTTTACAGAGGAAGACAAAACACCCCACGTTTTAGAATTGCCAAGATGTATCCAATAGAAGTAAGAAAGAGCGATAGGAAGTACTGGGAGAATGACTCGATGGGTAAAGTGCTTGTTATATGCAGGTGCAGGACCTCAATTTGGATCCCAATAGCCACATTGAAAAAAAAGGCCAGGCTTGGCAGAGTGCAGCTCTAAACCTCAGTGCTCACATTGGGAGCTGGTGCTCACTGGCTGGGTAGTCTGACTCAGTCAGTGAAGACTAAACATAGACCAGATACAGATGGCTCATTTGGTAAGTGTTTGCTGTACCAGCATGAGGACCCAACCTGAGGCGTCTACATAAATTCTGAGCATCGCTGTATGTACTTGTGATCTCATCACTGGGGAAGAACAGACGGGAGGACCCATTAATGGACCTTGCTGACCAGTCAGTTTAGCTAAAGCAGGGAGTCATAGGTTCAGTGAGATACTCTGCTTATGCAGAAAAATACACAGAAGGAGGAGGAGAGATGGAGGGGCACAGAGGGAGGGAGAAGGTCAGGTAAGCAGAGGTAGAGGCAGAGACAGGGAAAGAGTAATAAGCAGATTCTCAGAATAAATTGAGAAAATCTTGTGTGAATCTTGAATACCTACAAGCAGGCATAGAGTTCTTTCTTGTTGATTCAAATAAAGTTCCTATTGTGAGATATTGTCTGTTAAGAGTTCAGGGGCCAGCACGGAACTCTGTGGAACCAAAGCTGCAGGGCCCAGGATGCTCACTGGATTCTCAACAAAGAGGGACTGCAGGGTGATATTTTGATTTGTTAAAATAGACATTTTCATATATGGATCAAATTTAAAAACCCTACACATCACTACTTCTAAAGTATGAATCCAGTCTTTCTCTACTATTGGGGCAATGAAAATATTTGGCCATGGAGCGAGGCTGGAAGTAAATGGGACAGGGTCACTTGAGACCTGGAAACCCAGACAGATCTCTTTGCAGAATATGTGATGTACGTCCTTCTTCTGATTTTTCATTCTTTCTCCTGATCAGGCACCGCATCATTATTGACTCTCAAGGCAGGAACAGGACAAGTAGAATCCGCCATTGGAAGCATGAGACAATAGGTCAAACTGTTGCTCAAAGATGCACGATTTGTTAAAGAGTAGAAAATGTTGGTTCGCATGGGTCTTTTCTGACTACACATCTTTGGTTTTTTTGTTTTTAATTCAGTGTATTTCATGCAATGTTTTTACAGGTTTTATGGGAACCAATTCCAGAGAATCTGCTTACTATCCACATTCTGTAGTCCAATGTCTCAGTGTTTAACAGCACAGATGGACATTTGCAGTTCACGATGCATGGGCACATGTGTCATTGGAACATTAACCAAAGATCTCAATTCTGGGCCCTTCGTGGTTTTAAGTAAGATTTCATTTCTGAGGAATTTGTCAGTCTCCTTCTATGACTTGAGCTAAGATGTTCCACTTCCTCAAGAACAAGGGCGTGTACAAGAATGGAAGTCAGGTTCTTCAATTTCCTCTCCTCTCCTTTTTAGTTTTAGTTTTGACTTTATTATTTGACTAGTTTACACATATGCCTAATGCATCTCAATATTATCTGCTCCTAATTTCCCCCTCTTTGACTCAGCCCAACATGTCCCCTCTCCCTCTTCCTTCTTCGGTTCTTCTTTGGTAAGTCATTGAGTCACGACTTCTGCCTGTCAGAGTATTGATTAATCTAGATGGCTTGACCTTGTACTGGTAACTCCAGCTTCAGTGAATTCATGTGTACAACAGCTGCATCATGTTCAGAAGACAGCATTTTATAGAGCTCCTCTGCATCCTTCAACTCATCTTTCATCTGCCCCCTGACCTTTCGAGGGGAAGACAGGTGATATACATGCTGTACATGCTATACATGCTATACATGTAATGCTGAGCATTCAGAAGTCACTGATTATCAGTAGTTTGACCAGTTATGAGTTATTACAGAAACTGTTGGGGAAATTAGTTCTCTAGCCAAGGTTGAGAGAAGCATGTATATAGCAGAAATAGAAGCAGTTTGGCAGTATGTCCATTTATCAGAACAACAGTAACAAGTTCCTTCCTGCAATGACTTATGATCTTCTGAGTTTTTCATTTTCTAAACCAAAGTCTCACATGGCTCTTGTCTGTACTGTTATCTATATGAATAGGAATTGTGGATAATGGATGACTGTCCAATATGACTTGGGCCATGGAGGCCTCAGACTAATTTGTAATTGCTTAGGGTACAAGTTTTATAAGATCAAAATGTTTGCTTGCTTTGCCCCTCCTTCAAAGAGTTCCAGAATGATACTTGTAATATATGATCAATTATCCCATAATACTGAACCATCTGGAATGTTGGCTTGTGTATTTACTATGAGGATCCTCATTGCCCTTCAAAAACATGGCAAATCCATACTTGAGTCATGCTGATTTGACTTAAATATTGCCTATGAATGAGATTCCCCCATTTCATCAGATCAGTTCTTTACATATACATTCCACATCTGTGTAAAAAGAGACTTTTCACAGTACTGGCATTTACAAGTTAAAATGGTGGATAAAATCATTAATAAAGGACTATTGTACAAATATTGGTTCAGTTTATACAGTAAAGCAAATGCAACCATGTAAACAATTTCATTTTTTACTGCATTGAAATTCCTCCCTCCTTGGTTTTCTCATCAGATATAGCTTTATATCATCTATATCAGATATAGTTTTACATCATCTACATAGGGATTCTTACCCTTTTAACTTCTTTTTGAGCAGAGTCCGTTTTTTTTTTCAAAATTTTTGTTTTGTTTTGCTTTTTTACTCTGTGTGTCTGGTTTTATTATGAAGTTCTCTAATTTATAAGGATGTTGAGCTTGTTCAGTAATTATTGAACACTGACTTATATCTTACATAAATTGCTTTAAGTTTTGAATGCTTTTCTTCTTGGTCTCTCATTTTTTCTTTCTTTCCTCTCCTTTCCTTTCCTTTCCTTTCCTTTCCTTTCCTTTCCTTTCCTTTCCTTTCCTTTCCTTTCCTTTCCTTTCCTTTCCTTTCCTTTCCTTTCCTTTCCTTTCCTTTCTTTTCCTTTCCTTTTACACACTGACTACAGTTTTCCTTCTCTTTTTCCTAGTTCCTCTTCCAGCTCCCTCTCCTGGCATTCACTCCTCAAGATCTTTTCAGTAAAGGGCAGGCCTTCCATGAATATTAATCAAACATGGCATATCAAGTTGTTGTAAGACTAAGGACCTCCTCTCCCATTGAGGCTAGATAAGACCGTCCAGTAGATGGAAAGTGTCCCAAAGTTAGGTCACAGAGTCAGAGACAGTCCCTGTCCTCTCTGTTAGGAGTCTCCACAGGAAGACCAAGCTACGTAACGGTAACATAGGTGAGGAGGCACTCTGGTTGGCAATTCAGTCTCTGTGAGCCACTCTGTGCCCTGGTTATTTGATTCTGTGTGTTCTTTTGTGTCCTTGACCTCTCTGGCTCCTGCAGTCCTTCCTCCCCCTCTTCCATAGGGTTCCCCAAGCTCAACCTAATGTTTAGCTGTGGTTCTCTGCATCTGTTTCCATCTCTGCAACTGGTGCTGGGTGAACGGACAATTGGGCTAGGTGCCCAAGTCTAAAGTCTAGCAGAATAGCATTAGGCATTATTTTATTCATCATCTTCTTCTTGTTCTTCTTCTTGCTTTTGTTGTTGTTCTTGTTGTCTTCTTGTTCTTCTTGATCTTTTGCTCTTGTTCTTGTCTTCTCATTGTTCTTCATCTTGTTCTTTTTTCTTCTTCCTCCTCCTTCTTTTTCTTGTTCTTCTTGTTCTCCCCTTCCTGCTTTCTCCTCCTCCTTCTGTTGTCAATCATGTTTGGTTCTATCCTAGGTCTCTGGGCTATCCAGCCTCTTGTTCCTTGCCCTCCAGATAGTGTCAGTAGGTGATCTCTCGTGGCAAGGATCTCACATTGGACCAGTCATTGGTTGGCTACTCCTACAATTTCTTTGCCACCTTTATCCTAGCACATTTTTAGGTCAAATTTAGAAAAAATTGTAGGTCAAAGGTTTTATGCCCCAATCATACTGGAAGTCCCACTTGGTTAGGAGACAGCTAGTTGAAATTACATACTCTCCATTACTAGGAGAAATTCTGGTTTTGTTTGTTAATTTTTTTAATGTATAAGGCATGCTTTCACATCTGCACATTCTGGCATTTATTCATGTATGTGTGTGTGAGTACATCTGTAGGTGCCGTGTTGACATTGGGAAATATTCTCAATCACTCTTCCAACTTGTTTACTGAGGAAGAGGAACCATTTAGACCTAGAGCTCCCCGATAGGGCTAGTCTCACTTGTCATCTTGCTCTGGGAATTTCTTGTCTTACTCTTCTAGTGCTAGAATTAATGTAGGCTACCACCCTAATCAAAAATGTATGTGGGTTTCTGGAGGTCAAACTTCAGTCCTCATGCTTTTATGGCTAATTTTTTAATAGCTCAGCTGTCTCCTTAGACGTAGATATCCTTATTATTGTCCCCATCCCCATTACATCTGAGAAGACATAAATCTTTGCGTTACATACCACCCATCTGCAAATCAAGATTTCTTTTCAAAGTGTGTCACTATTTAAGGCTTCCTGGCAGTAATTGAGAGCCCTTTCCTAGCCTCGCTCCACTCAGCAGCAGATCCTGTTAGGTACTCTTTCTCTTGGTATTTACTTTCCTCTATGTTCATATTGCCATGTGGCTTCTCTAAGTTTGGTAGATGTGGCATATTTCTTATCAGCGGACTATTGGGGTGTACAGGGACTTGTTTATGTGGTCCATTGTTTATGACAGCACATGGCAGGCTCCCAAATATTTGTTGAATGATTTGGAACACTAAGAAAACAACTCTAACCACGAGGAACACGTTTTTTTTTTTGTTGTTGTTCATTCAATTGAAAACATTCTCCAGGATTGTGATAACTGTGTAGCAAATGTATAGAAATGAGTTTTCCCATTCTGTGCATGAGCTAGCCCTGTAAGAAATCCCTGCCTTCTAAAACAGTTACAAGAGCACAGTGAGGCAATGTCTGTGGGTGCCATTGCACAGTGCTTAGCACACATGCTCAAAAATAGTACTTATCAGCCGGGCGTGGTGGCGCACGCCTGTAATCCCTGCACTTGGGAGGCAGAGGCAGGCGAATTTCTGAGTTCAAGGCCAGCCTGGTCTACAAAGTGAGTTCCAGGACAGCCAGGACTAGACAGAGAAACACTGTCTGGAAAAACCAAAAAAAAAAAATAGTACTTACGATTTTGCTTAAATTTGCATCAGACAAATGTGAGACAAGGCACTGTCCAGTTGAAGAACAGAAACTTTAACAGGTTGGAGAGATGGCTCAGCAGCTAAGAGCACTGACTGTTCTTCTGAAGGTCCTAAGTTCAAATCCCAGCAACCACATGGTTGTTCACAACCATCCACAAAGGAATCTGACACCCTCTTGTGTGTATGAAGACAGCTATAGTGTACTTAGATATAATAATAAATAAATCTTAAAAAGTCCTTTAATAGTTACACTCATGTTAGTGACTTCATATTTATTGTTTATTTGAGGTTTTTATACTATACTATGGTTTTCAGAACAGCTTACATATTTCAAAATTATTTGCACAGCCAAAAGAAAGACAATTAATTTAGGATGTGGCTTGTAAGAGAAAAATAACAAAGAGTGAGACTGAATGTTTTGCTTGATACTTATAATTATTTTATCAATTTTGAAGACAATGACCTCATAATTTACTCTTTTTCTGAGATGGATGCTTTTCCAAATCATTATGGCCAATGAACCAGAATCTTACCCTCACCTAATGTCTGTGCCACCCTCCAAGCAGAATCACTGTTCATTGAAACAGTTGATGAATGACTTCATGAATAGACCATCTTAATACACACACCATAACTTAAATGAATATAACCTGGTCCCTGTGGGCAAGGGTATTGGATCAATGTGGAAGGAAAGCAGAACCATGGGTTGAAGGCCTTGGGTTTCATTTTCCAAGCTGGCCTTCTTCTCTGGCAATTAGTGTCAGCATACTTAGCTCCAATTAGTTTGGTAAGGGTTGTCTGAAAGCCTGGGGACCACCATGTCAGCAGGCCTGTCTCTGTGCACCTACCCTTTAATTGCCTTTCTGGACTCGGCCTTGGGGAGACCAAAGAAACCACAGAGGGAACCATTAAGAAAGAAGAGCAAACAGTAAAGAATACAGGGCATGTGGGACTCCAAAAATTAGAAGCTGATTAACAGAAATGAGGACAGGGCTCTTGGATATTGGTGGGAATGGCTAATGGTAGTAGTCAGAGTTAGAGGCTAACTATTCTCCTACAGCATGGGGGTTGTCATCCCCAAACTCTTAGGTGTTTACGGTCCTTTTCTTTTTTCATTTGCTCATATTTTGTCACTAGAAAACTAATGATGGCCTTTAGATTTAGTGTGTGGAGAAAAAAAAAGAAAGGTAAGCATTTGTTATATTTGGGGGAAGGTTAGCAGGAGAGGTTGCCATCATAAACACTCCACCTATGGAGACACCAATAATTTCAATAACCAACACAAATAATATGTTTCACTCAATATTTTATTCATTTAAAAATTATATATATGTACAGCTTGATAATCTGATGCATGTAAGATCAAAATTAATTTTTTGATGACAGTCCCATATGTTCTAGATGATCCTCAGATTTGATCTGTAGTTGAGGATGTCCTTGAACTCGTGATCTTCTTATGCCCACTGCCCAAGTGCTGAAATTTCAAGCATGTGTGGCTATATCCATTTCAAAGGTAATTTTAAAGTCCATGTGAACAAGCATATCAACTTTTTACATGAAGAAGGAATAGCATGCTTCCCTTTCTTGTCTCCCTCACCCTGACTAGGTCTAGAAATATGACACGTTTCCAGTAAACTTTTTGGCTGTTTTAAATTTACACAGCGACTAATGCTAACTAAAGCCAAGCATATAGTTTGTTTCAATTAAAAACATGTTAACTGTGTGTGTGCACGTGCGTGCATGCAGAGGTACATGTGTGCATGACACAAAGCAACTAGCAGAAGTTGGTTTTCCTCCATGTCCTGTGTCCAGGGCTAAAACGTAGTTCATCAGGCTTGGCACCAAGTGTCTTTACTAGCTGAGCCATCTCGTTGGGTAAAATAAACCCATATTTCATTGATATTTAGCCAATTAAACAGCTAGTTGGCTTTTTCTCTAATGACCATGGGAAACCATAGTGAAGTTTCTAGGTTCTAGCATGCATGGTGGTGCACAACTTTAATCCCAGCACTATGTGTGTGTGTGTGTGTGTGTGTGTGTGTGTGTGTGTGTCTGTGTGTGTGTGTCTGTGTGTGTGTGTGTTCTAAGATCAAAAAATGTCTGAAACGTTGCTGGTTCTATACACTTGGATAATAAAAACTTTCCCTATATTTAGTCATAATGCTCTCTTCTATATTAATACATCTATCACCTCCCCCTTAAAACAGGATAGCCAGCTTGTTCACATTTACAATGAACCCCCTCCCAAGTCTTACACTTTAAATTCTTCTTTCCAAACCATATCAGGAGTATGTTCCTTCATTTTGGACTCATTTAGTTGATGCATTCCAGATTTTGTCTCTTGTTCCCCCATGAACCTAGAAAATCCTGGCTTCTCTGACTCATCCATCATGGGAAAGATGCTTCTAAGACTCAATACCAACTCAGAAAATAAGTCCCATTCTAACTTTGTAGCTTACTGGGTAAAACTTTCCCTAACTGACTCTTTATAGCTCGGTTTGCTCATCTTCAAAATTGGACTAATTACACCACCTCCTCTGTACAGTAAAACAACTGTTTTTACTTGCTTTGTTTAAAGACCCCTAATTGCTCATGAGGAAAAAGTAAATCAAAACCCCAATAAGGATGGGACTATAGCCCAATAGTAGAATGCCTGCTTAGCAAATGCTGCCCTGCAAATTGTAATTAAAATGAAGGTGCTAGGGCAACGTCTCGGTGGGTGAAGGTGTTAGCCACGGAAGGTAGGATGCGTACTGAGTTTGAGCCCAGTAAAATGGAAGAGAGGACTGACTGCACAAAGTCCGCTTCATGTTTCATTCACATACATAACACAATAACATAAAATTTTAAAATTGTAAATAAAATAAAATTCATGAAAATATACTAGAGTAAATATAATCAGAAATCAGGAAACAATGAAGAATTGTCAGGGACGTAGAGACATCAGAAGCCTCAGACTCAGATGGCAGAAATATAAAATGAGGTAGTTACTTTGGAAAACACTATAGCAGTTCCTCAAAAATATTAACCATAAATTTCCTTTACCTCCCATAAATTCCATGTCAACACACACACACACACACACACACACACACACACAAAGCTATAAAGGCATATATTCACACAAAAACCTGTGCATGAACATTTATAGCAGCATAATTCATAAGAGCCCAGAAGGTCAAGACAATGCAAATATCCATCAATTTTTGGGTGAATGTAGACCACCAACCAGTGGAGTAACAGCATTTATCTATGAAAAGCAATGAAGCACTAATCCACACTACAATGTGAAAGAATCCTGAAGACATGATCCTGTGTAGAAAGAGCCACCATAAAAGAATACATATTCTATGGTTTTATCAATATAAAACACCTCAAAGAAACAAATCCATAGATACAGTGTATTAATGGTCACAAGAGAATGAGTGAAAAAGAGCAGTGGTTGGAGGTTAAAAGTTTCCCCCGGGTGGTTCAATCAGAAAAGTGATCACCTCTCAAGGTTGAAGACCCGAGTTCGATCCCCAGCATTCACCATGAGTGGTGGTATGCACATGCAATTCCAACCCTGATGAGGCAGAAGTAGGATGGTCCCTGGAACCCACAGGCCAGCAAGCCTACCCTACTTGGCGAATCAGATTCTGTGAGAGAGCCTGTCTCATAAATAAAAGGTAGACCGTTATGTCACGTAGTGGCTGTGCACGCCTTTAGTCCCAGCGCTTAGGATGCAGGGGCAGGCGGATCTCTGAGGCTGAAGTCAGCCTGTCTAGAGAGTGAGTTACAGAAGAGCTAATACTACATAGAGAAACCTTGTCTTGAAAAACCAAAAGGAGAAGAAAAAGGAGGACAGGAGTGGAGAGAGGGGAAGGGGGGAAGGGGGAAGGAAAATAAAAGAAAAGGAAAAGAAAAGAAAAGAAAGATAGGTAGTGTTCCTGGTGAGCTATGCTCCTCTGGGTTCATACCTACATACACACCAGCGATACACAAACACACAAAAGATGGCTCTGTCCCTCCCCCTGCTCTTTGAGACAGAGCCTCATTATGTAGACCAGGTATGCCTTGACCTCACAGTATAATCGAGGCTGGTCTTATTCTTGTTATCCCACTTCAGTCTACTAAGTCCTGAGTTATATTCGTACACTCAGCTAGGATTCAAAGGAGGGGTTGGATGAGATTTAAAAATGACGTTCTAAAGTGTCAGATGCTGAGTGTATGAATGGTAAAATGGTGAATTATATGCTGTGTTAAGTTTGGGAGTACGACCCAAGGGGAAGGAGGAGGATAGGAGGGGGTGGGAACAAGGAGAAAAGGGGAGGAGAGGAGAGAAGAAGAGATTGTATGGAAAAAGAAACAAAATGGAAAGACAAAGAGAGAAGAACAAGAGAATCTTCTCTACTACATTCCCACTGTTAAGCCATTCTCTTCAGGAGTTCTGCAGAGATAGTTTGTTGAGGAAAGCTTTCTTCATGGTTACCTTCAGCTCCTTGTTCCTGAGGCTGAAGATGATGGGGCTAAGGAACGGGGTGAGGACTGTATAGGTGATCCCCATCAGAGTATCCCCTTCCAGAGACTTGGGACCCTTAGGCTTGAGGTAGATGACAGAGGCAAAGCCATAATGTACAACCACCACCGTGAGGTGGGACGCACACGTGGAGAAGGCCTTGTGCCTGCCCTCAGCTGATGGTATCTTCAAGATGGTAGCCACAATGAAGGCATAAGAGAGGAGGATGAGGAGAAAGCACCCCAGGAGGGCTGTGATGCACACCATTCCTACACCCTTTGCCACCTCCAGTACATTCTCTCCACACGCCAACTTCAACAGAGGAGGAACATGGCAGAAGAAGTGGTGGATCTCATTGGGTCCACAGAATGTGAGGTTGAAAATGGCTGTTGTCACCACTGTCCCCATGAATGAACCACCAACCCAGGACCAGGCAACCAGGCAGGCACAGCCTCGGGGGCTCATGAGCACATTGTATCTCAGTGGGTGACAGATGGCCACATAGCGGTCATAGCCCATGATGGTGAGGAGGAAGGAGTGGGTGAAGCCAAATGTGAAGGAGAAGAACATCTGGCTGGCACAGGCCAGAAAGGCGATGGAGTGGAGTGTGGAGAGCAGGTCAGCCAGCATGCGTGGGATGATGGCGAAGGTGTAGAAGATCTCGGAGATGGAGAGGGCACACAGGAAGAGGTACATGGGTGTGTGGAGACTGTGTTCACTCCAGATGGTGGCCATGATGAGCAGGTTGCCTAGCAGCGTGAAGAGGTACATGAGCAGGAAGAGCAGGAAGAACATCAGCTGAAGGTGGGGGAAGGTAGAGAAGCCGATGAGGATGAACTCGGACACGAAGGTGTAATTTAGCCCCAGCATGACAGCCATGCCTGAAAGGGATGAAGGAATATCAGTAATTAGAATCACAGTGTGTTGGTGTATCTGTGTGCACTCATATGTGTGTGTGTGTGTGTGTGTGTGTGTGTGTGTGTGTCTATGGGTGTGTGTTGCTCTTAGAAGGATATCTGAGAGGCTTCTTTAACTGTCTAAAACATGATTCGTCTACCTAACGCTAAGAATGTATTTTTACAGTTGTGTTCCCAGGTAATTATTTCCAGGACTGCCCACCATGCACCAAAATCTTTGGTTACGCTAGTGCATTATGTAAAATGAGGTGATATTTGCCTGGTCTATGCAGATTCCCTCCAGACTTTAAATTATGTCTAGATAACTTAAAATATCTAAATGCAATGTCCATATCATATAAATAGTTGTTATATTGAATTATGTAAACAATAATAATAATAAGGGGCTAGGGAGAAAAGCCAGGTGATACAGATTGTTTGCCATGCAAGCCTATGATCTGGATTAAGTTCTATAACCCACATTTAAGGAGCTGTGTGTCATAGGGTACACTTACAATCTCTGGGCTAAGCACTGGGAAGGTGGAGGAAAGGAAGATTCCTGGATATCACTCATCTTCCAGTATAACCTTGTCAGTAAACACACACGCACATGCACACACACATGCACACACACATACACACACATGCACATGCAAATGCCTATGGAACTGAAAAGAGTGTGTTTGATCCCTGGAACTGGAGTCACCAACAGTTGTGCGTGTCACACTCAGCATGCATGCTAGGAAGTAAACCTGACTTAGTAAGAAACTGTCTCAAAACAGTCTAAAGTGACAGAGGACAGCTGATAGCCTCCTCTGGTCCCCGCACTTGCACATACATATACACAGACACTAGAGTCACATATATCATATTCATATTACATGCACACACACAAATAAGAGAAGAGAGAGGGGAAGAGATTGAGAGGAAACTATTCAGAAATAAATCAAAATGAGATACAAGAACATTGAAAGGATCTTAACAGAAAAAGCAACAAAATTTAAGACACACAATTTGTTTTAAAAGTATTTTTATATGATAATAGCCATGTAGCACTATTAAGATTATGTGTCATGCTCTGAAGAGAAGATAGGTGAGATTTAGAAGGTCCCAAGTTTGAATCCCAGCACACACATTGGGCTGCTCACAAGGAGTTCCAGGACATCTGGCTTCTGCAGATACCTGCAGTCATGTACACACACACCCGTATTATAATTAAAAATAAAATAAAATTTAAAAATATAATCAAAAGAATTTCTGCTTGTGATTTTTGGGGGATGACAAGAGTAAAGTTAGCTAACGAGTAAATAGTAAAAACAGCATTAGTTTCTATTCAAAATAGCAACAAAATTGTTCAAATATATAGGAATTAGTTTAATATGGATCATAAATGTCCTCCATGTAGATCAGTTATACATCCCAGAATCAGAAAACAGGTAATTTAAATAAGTTGGTGATATTGAGGGACTATAGTAGAAAAAATGTTAATTCATCCTGAGGTGAGCTAAAAATGTACTCTCAAAACTGCAGCTGGATTTTTTTTTTGACAATGTGAAAAATTAACAAAACCAAACTCCCATAACAGAGAAGAGATCCGTGAATAATTAAGTACACTTTGAAAATGAGGAAGAGAAGAAACAGGGAGGCAAGTCCCCTTCAGGACACTGTGTCAGATGAGTAAGCCTTTCAAATAACGCACTAGTGGTTAGAGCAATAGCAAACAGATCAGCACTTCAAAATGGAGGCATCAGCTACTGAGAAGTACAAAGATATCTTCCTTATAGCACAAGTTCACAGCCAAAAAAGAAATTTTTAGGGGATACTGTGGGGGAGAGTTTCTTTCTATAGAGATGACAATGAAGATGCCCTCCCTGTGAGATCATAATCAGAGAGGATAGGGAACACTGAGAGAGCCGGGAAGATGGCTTGCTCGCTGAAGGCATTTGCTGCCAAGCCTGAAGAAATGAGTACAATCCTCAGGACCCCTCAGGACCCTCCCTCAGGAGGGAACCAGCTCCCACAAGTTGTCCTCTGACCTCCAAATTCACGCCCTTGCACATTTGAAGAACACACACAGAGGAAATAAGCAATATACTAAAACTTCAAATACTAGTATTAAAGATAAAGGCATAGTGACTCAAAGAAACGTCTTGTTAGTCAAGAAAGAACTTCTTTTAAAACTAAACACGAGAAAACAAAAGCCCAATCTGAGCATGGTGGCACTGAGCCTTCCGATCTGTGTTAGATCCTAGTAGGACAGAACTGATGCTTGCAAGTTGTTCTCTGACACATCCCTGCACACATGCATAGGAACATGCATAGGCATACCTGCTCATACACACACACACACACACACACACACACACACACACACACACACACAGAGAGAGAGAGAGAGAGAGAGAGAGAGAGAGAGAGAGAGAGAGAGAGAGAGGCACATATGAACAGACACACACATTGACACCCACAAATGTAGAAAAGTTTTAAAATGTCATTTGGTGGAATGGAATGAACTCAAAAGCCTGCATTTTAAGTCCATCTCAGAATTTCTAGGTAGATATGTTTTATGCATGCATGTATGTGTCTCTGCCATTGACTAATAAAGGAACTGTCTTGAGATTTTCAAATGCTCACTATGCAAAAAGGTTCACTCCAAAAGTTACAACCTTGACTCTACCAGGCAAAGAGGATTTTTGCAAAATGTGATTTATGGGCCAAGATTAGAACCCTGGAAAGCAGACAGTTTAGCTTTACTCAAGGAAGGGTCATACATAAAGGGAAGAAGCACTTAGAGGTTCCAGAAACCCTTCCAGTTGAGCTTACCCCAGCACTACAGACAACTCTGCTTTAAATTTTCATTTACATATGTACTTATGTACACTCCAAATGCTGTTCCCTCTCCAGCCCGACCTCCCCAGAGCCTCTCCCCCACCCCTCCCCTCTCTCTAGCCTTCCCACCCATCAGCTGCCATTTCTGAACCTCACTCCCTGCGGGTCTGTTCTTGTGTCCCGTCTCTTCTCGTTTTCCCGACTTTCCCCCGCCCCCTGTCTTTTCTCACAGTTCAGATCATTCTCAGAGTTGACTACAGGTTGTGGAATCATACAGATCTAGGGCTTCAGTCACAGATTTTACTCGAGTATTCTGATAACCAAATACATGACCTCAGGGGATCCCTGAGGGGGGGGGCAAGGCAGGCGCTCAGCATAAAGCCTGCCAGCTGTCACGTTAGAATCACCACCATCTATTCTTATAGAATCACCACCATCTATTCCTATAGAATCACTGCCATCTATTCCTATAGAATCACCGCCATCTATTCCTATAGAATCACTGCATCTATTCCTATAGAATCACCGCCATTTATTCCTATAGAATCACCGCCATCTATTCCTATAGAATCACCGCATCTATTCCTATAGAATCACCGTCATCTATTCCTATTGCTCATTGATGTCTATAAGCCGACTGTCTGTCATTCACATGCTAGGTGACCCAGGAGGGCACATGACATTTCAGGATCTCACCCCCACTCCAGGCTAATTATTTCTCTGCTTCTGGGGAATGCTTCCCAACACGCAGCACTCACAGGCCCTAGTAGTCCTGTTCCTAAATGTGTGAATTTTACTAAAAATTACAGAAAACCGTGTCTGGCTCCTTTTCTTTCAGGTGTATGCTCCATAAACCAAAAACAGCTAGTTTTTCAGAACAACTTCTTCACAAGATTCTCCCAGAGGGCTGACTCTTTAAGTCACCTGCAGGAAACTGCATCTATGGAGGAAAGAACGGCTGGTTTCCTAGACACAGAACTCAGGCGGAACACTACCTCCCCGCCCCAATCCTGTCCTCCAATGCCCTCCCTTTCCAAGGGGATCATCACAAAAACCTGTCTCTCTGTCTGTCTGTGCATCTGTGTCATAGACCTAAAGCTGTGACACAAAGTACAAAAGCAGAAAAAGTTGGAATTTTAGGGGGAGGGTGGAGTCAGGGAAGGGAACAACATTTGAGATGTAAATAAAGAATATATCTAATAAAAAAAATTTAAAAAGCGGAAAAAGTCAAGCAGAGGCCCACATCCTGGGTCAGAAGCACACGTTGTGGGCTATGCCCCATAAACAGTCACAAGTGGAGACAATGCTTAACTCTGCCCACACCCCCTGGGAACTCGGAGGATACCCAGTGCTTATCTGAGAGGTCAGTAAATGAAGGACAAATCACAGCTGCACAGCTGAGGGGCTTATCTTGACGGAACCATGTCTCCTGGAGGTACAGGTCCACCTGTGACCTCACACTGTGACCTTATTTGGAAATAGGATCTTTGCAGATTTAACCAAGGTGGGGGATCTTAGGATAAGTTTGTCCTAGATTGTAATGTGATTTATAGCGAGAGACTGGCATCCTTATAAGAAAAGTAGGGGCTAGTGAGATGGTCTAGTAGATAAATGTGCCGGCTCTCAAACTTGAGGACCCAAGTTTGACCTCTAGGACTCACATGGTAGAAGAGAGATGAGAAGCGACTCTCAGACATTGTCCTCTGCGTTCTGTGCCTTGTGGCCCGTGCATGCCTATACTCATTCTATGCCTACATTCACAATAAATAAACTAATGGCTTTTAAAAATTAAAAAAACAGTAGAAGTCAAATAAAAAGAGGCTGTAAAGATCAAGGCAAGGATCCTTGATGTTGCCACTAGAAAACACAAGGAGTCTCCTTCAGTGTCTTTAGCGGATGTGTGGCCCTGTGATACTTTGATATTGGGTTGTTGGTTTTCATCGCTGTAAGAGTTAATTTCTGTTGTTTTAAGCCACTCCATTTATAACAATTTGCTATGGCAGTGATGAGATTTTAATAGAGGAGCAACACCACACACACACACACACACACACACACACACATGCACATCAACATGGTACAGGTGACACAAACTCACAGTACAGATATTTTTTTATTGCCCTGTCTCAGAAATATCCTCCCTTTCATCCAGCATGAAAATACTCCTCACCCAAGAACAGACCTTGGAAGTCAAGACTCACATGGAACGGGGAAATGATGAGAGATAACTAGATGGAATGGGCCACCGAGAATCAGGACAGGCCCTCGCAGCTAGAAACAGGTTCCTGTCAGTAGACAAACCACGCTATATTCTCCCACCTTCCTCTTTGGTCCCAGAATGCAAGGCTTCTCTGTGCTTTATTTATCTCTGTCTTTCACTGTTCAGTCTCCACAGCACTTGGCCTATTTCCCCTGGAAAGAAACGGCTCCACTTACCTGAGTGGAGAAATTTGGGGATGGTCTGTAGTGCAGTCTGCAGAGCCCCGTGTATAGAACACTGGAGCTTTAATAAGATGGATAGGAGTTTTATCTCTGCAGGTGCCTTCCCAAGAGGAAGGTTCCCAGATGCCTCTGCACTGAGCTTGCCTAGGGATGAGAGTTCATGGTCCTGTAAATCAAGGGTGACTAGGGACCTAGAAATGCACCACACTCATTCCTGTCAATAGATTATCTATCTATCTATCTATCTATCTATCTATCTATCCATCCATCCATCCATCCATCCATCCATCCATCTATCTATCTATCTATCTATCTATCTATCTATCTATCTATCATCTATCTGCCTATCATCTATCTATATCTATATATTAATATCTATTATTTTCCTTTCTTTTCCCTTTCTGTATGACTGCTTCCTTCTCTCTTTTTCCTTCCTTCATCCCCCACCCTTTCCTTTCCTCTCTCTTTCTTTTCTTGCGGATTCCTTTTCCTCCCACGTTCCTTCTAATCATTCTTTGGCTGTTCTTCCTTTAGCTCTCAACTTAGGTTTCCAGCTTTGGAAATCTGATCAAAGACGTAGGGAGATGACTCCGTGGATAAGAGCACAACTGTGTAATTATGAGGACCTGAGTTCAAATACCTTGCACCCACATAAAATATAGACATAGTAGTGCATGTTTGTAGTCCAGAATGGTAGGGACATAAAGACTGAAGGGCATAAAGGTCACGGGTACAAAGCCAGGTTCTATTGATCCAGGGTGTTTAGCTGAACCTAGTTTAGTAAATAAAGAATTAGATGATATGCTGAAAGTCCTCCTCTAGCTCAGCTGCACAAACACATCAACACACATTCTCTCTCTCTCTCTCTCTCTCTCTCTCTCTCTCTCTCCACACACACACACACACACACACACACACACACACACACCACACCACACTCATGCATGCATATACACATTCACTCACTCAGGCACTCGGGCACATACACAGACAGAAAGGGAATGAAAGCCCCTGTCAGCATTTCCCAGCCCCATTCCATCAATACTGTCTATGCGGTTGGGCAAGGCTTCTCCCGGTCTAAATAGTCTTAGAAAATTGAGCCGGATGTCTAGATTTATACCCTGGCGACATCATCCCTATCTCTGCCTTTATGGATTCCTTTTCCTTTCTTGTTTTTGTGTACGTGTGTGCGTTTGCTAGTGCGTCTGTGTGAGTGTCTAGCACACGTGTGAGGGTACGTGAGGAGGATAACCCGAAGCTGGAGCTACGAGTGGTTCTGAGACCAGTGTGAGTGTTGGAATCCAATCTGGATCCTCTGCAAAGACAGCAAATGTTCTTACCCACTGGGCCATCTCGTGAGCCACTTAGCAAGTTCTTGACAATGTGCAGGTCTCGCGGGTAGTTGGGGAAGAAACTGTCCATTGGATGTTTTGTGATTTCTCTTTTATACAATTTTTTTTCCGTGAATCTTGTTTGCTACATTGTAATCGTCCACTTTTATGGAGCACAGTGTGTTTTTTTTTAAAGATTTTTTTCTTACATTTTGTGAGTGAGTGAGTGTGTGTGTGTGTGTGTGTGAGAGAGAGAGAGAGAGAGAGAGAGAGAGAGAGAGAGAGAGAGAAAGAGAGAGAGAGAGAGAAAGCATGTGTGCTGTAGAACCTTTAAGGTTTCAGGATCCTCTGTTTTCATCTCCTGTGTTACCAGGGGCAAAACTCAGGATATTTGGTTTGGTGGCAAGCACTTTTATCTACTGAGGCAGCTTACCAGCCCTAATGAGGTATTTTAATACATACAGTCTTTGGGTAGTGTTAAAATCAAGGCTTTTCTTTTTCTTTTTTAAAGAAGACATCTCATTATGTAATCTGTTAGGAATGGGTTTTAATGCTTTGTCTTAATTCAGCTCCCAAAATCAGGAATCTGCATGTCCAAAAGCTGAGGGTCCCCGCCCCTAGCTGGCTTTGATTGTTAGTGAAGAATTGCACTATAGTCAGTGTCTGGGCAGGTAGATGTAGGTGGGACTTATAGATTGGGGCAGGAGTGGGAGAAAGGCGAGGGAGAATTGCTATTTGGAGCTGCAGAAGAAAAATCATCCAATATGTAGGTGGATAGGGAGAGCAGCCTTGAGGGAGTGGGGGTGGGTGGGGTGGGGTGGGGGGGCGGGGAAGAGCTGCCCAGAAGGTAACAGGGCAGCAAAAATAAAACATAGAATTAGAAGGTGTTGAGCCAGTAGTACTGGAGGGAAGTGTGAGTGTGTGTGTGTGTGTGTGTGTGTGTGTGTGTGTGTGTGTGTGTTTATTTGAGAATCCAGAGAGCTCCTGGGCAGGTGCAGGCCTGCCAGGAACCAAAGCAGTTAACTAATTTGCTGCTACCATAATCCAGACAAGGGGTTTAAACGCCCAGTCTTCTACCTCAGCCTCCTGCACGCGGATTTGACTGATAAATCTGAAAATTACAATATTTTGATCTTGTCAAACATAAAAGTCTCATATTTTGTGAATGTTAACTTGCAAATATCGATGGCATAACACAGCCGCTGTAGCAACACTGGGCCTGCCCAAGATTGCTTGCCATTGGTGAACAGTCCGTTATGAACTGGGGAGGCGTTCATAGAACCCTATTCCTTCCCGATGAATTATCAGATACTGAATTATTCCTTTTTTGATTTTCAGTTGTGCACTCACTAGTAACCCCACCAAGCTCCAGTTCATATTTCCAAACCCGCGGTAACACAGATGACCTTGATTAAACCCAGTGGGTCGTAAAACAAAGGCATAAATGTGGGAAAAGAATTTCTAGAGAAGAGGTGGGATTTATGTAGGTTTGAGTTATGAGTAATTAAAACGCATTTTACATTGTTACAAAAAGGTTAAAGAATAAATTAAACCAATACAACCAATTATTAATTCGTTAAAAGAACTGACCTGGCGATTAAGAGAAGCAAGCAAAAGTGCCTGCTGAACAGGTCTGATGAGTTTAATCAGCTCCCTGGGTCCCCTGCGAAGGTGGAAGGAAAACCTGGCTCTATACAGCTATTATCCGACCTTCACAAGGATGCCATGACATATAGACCCCTCCACACATCATGCATATACATGTACATGCATTGAAATGTTAACAAATAAAAGAGACTAAAGTCAGACTATTTACCCATTGTTTAAAGTGAAGACACAGCCAGGAGGGACTGAGTATGAGCCAAGAAGTTACCTTTCTCAGCACATCATCTGCCATCTCCACAGCCTTGCCTTCCCGGACCTTCTGAGCCACAAGGAAGAAATGGTGTTTATAAGCCACCCCTTGATTATACTTCTATTATGAAAGCTTGGAAGAACTGATATAGTAGCTTTAAACACTGTTTGTTTGTTTGTTTGTTTGTTTTATTGTTTCTCTGTTAGCAGTGAGGTAGTCATAGGTTATATTTGCATTTGTTCATTTCATCTGAATCATGTACATGAACAAATGTATGTATGTATGTATGTATGTATGTATGTATGCCATTGTTCCTTGTCTTTAGAATATATATGTCACTGGCTGAAGAATCAGACACAAGTTTGCCCACAAGAACTGCTTTTCATCAGACATTCATTGTCAATTTGCTTATCTGAAGCATAACGTAAAATATGTATCTACGTATAATTGAAGTGTTAAGAACTCAGGGCCTATGAACAGGGTGAACTGACACACGGGGTAGATATATTGCACTTTGAGAATGTCTGCTAAAATTCAGGAACTAACTAGAAGTGCACAATATACCCCAACATGAAATTTTTAAGTGTTCGTAAAATATAACCACATGCATGCATAACACGATTACAGCTGAAGATAGTTGGAGGGATATGATCACACAAAATCACAAACAGCAGAGCAGAGCTTCCTGAGACTAAGGAAGAATCACTTTAAGATTTCTATCTTGTTTCAGAACAAGAGAATTGACACTCAGATACTTTGTTGACGGAAATTCCTGTGGAAGCTTTTATTTATCGCATTCTTCAGCTCCTTGTTCCTGAGGCTGAAAATAATGGGACTCAGGAAGGGTGTGAAGACTGTATAGGTGGTGGACATGAGGGTATCAGTGTATAGTGAGTAGAGTCCCCTGGACTTGAGGTAAATTATGGAGGCAAAGCCATAGTGCACAATCACCACAGTGAGATGGGACGCACACGTGGAGAATGTCTTGCGTCGGCCTTCAGTAGATGGGATTCTCAAGATGGCAGCCACAATAAATATATAGGAGAGGACAATGAAGACCAGGCATCCTACGAGGGGTGTGACACACACCAGGATCACAGCAATAGTGACAATGGCTGTCCTTTCTCCACAGGCTAACTTTAAGAGGGAAAACACATGACAGAGGAAGTGATGGATCACATTTGATTCACAGAAGGTAAGGTGGAAGATTATTATTGTCAATGTCATCCCAATAAGTGAGCCACCAGCCCAAGACCAAGTCACAAGACGAGCACAGCCTTGGAGGCTCATAAGCACGTGGTAATGCAGGGGGCGGCAGATGGCCACATAGCGGTCATAACCCATGACCACAAGCAGGAAGGAGTGAGTGTAGCCAAATGTGAAGGAGAAAAACAATTGGTTAGCACAAGCTATAAATGTGATGGATCGGTGGGTGGACAGCAGGTCAGACAGCATGCGGGGTGTGATGACGACCGTGAAGAGAATCTCGGAGACGGAGAGGGCACACAGGAAGAGGTACATGGGTGTGTGGAGTCTGTGTTCTCTCCAGATGGCAGCCATGATGAGCAGGTTCCCGAGGAGTGTGAACAAATACATCAGCAGGTACAGCAGGAAGAGAGCGGGGAGCACCTGGTGTGGGAAGGCTGAGAAGCCAAAGAGGATAAATTCGGATATGGTGCTGTGGTTCTGACCAGTCATGGCTTCTGAGGCTGATGAGATCGGAAGTACGCCGATGAAAACGCAGCTCTGGAACAGAGCAACGGCAACTTGAAAAGCTTTGTGTTGAAAAATTTAGTGGCCATTTCTCATTCTCCCTAAAGTTGTAACCCCAGTGAGCTTACAAATGAGTCCTAGTAATATTTGAGAAATCAGTCATTTAGTATTTTTCAAAAGTATAGAAACCATGAGAACACTTTCTAGATCATTTCATCGTGTTAATACAACCTTGTAAACCCACACAAGAATGCCCATGGGCTGCCAGTTGTGGTGGCGCATTCCCTGAATCCCAACACTTGGGAGACGGAGGCAAGCGGACCTCTGAGTTAAAGGACAGCTCGGTCTATAAAGTGAGTCCCAGAACAGCCAGTGCTACACAGGGGAAGCCTGTCTCAAAAGCCAAACCAAATCAACCAACCAACCAACCAACCAACCAACAAACAAAAAAGAATATTCGTGGGATGGAGCTGGAGAGATAGGCTAGTGGTTAAGATCACACACTGCTTTTACAGAGGGCCAGAGTTTAATTCTCAGCACCTATCTTGGGCAGCTCACAACTGCATGCAACTCTCGGGGTCTGACACCCTCTTTAGCCATTGTAGGCACCTATGGACACGTGCATGAGCGCGCGCACGCACGCACATGCACATACAATTAAAATAATGAAGTAACTCCCATAACCATGGGAAAAATAAAAGTATACATTCTAGTGTATGTAAAGGGCATTCTGAGATTTCACCTCACACCAGTCAGAATGATTAAGATTAAAAAAAAAAAAAAACTCAGGGAAAAACATCCTTTCCTGCTGGAGAGGATGTGGAGAAAGAGGAATACTCCTCCACTGCTGGTGGGATTGCAAGCTGGTACAACCAGTCTGGAAATCAGTCTGGCGGTTCCTCAGAAAACTGGGCATGATACTACCAGAGGACCCCATTATACCACTCCTGGGCATATACGCAGAGGATTCCCCAGCATGTAATAAGGACACATGCTCCACTATGTTCTTAGCAGCCCTATTTATAATAGCCAGAAGCTGCAAAGAACCCACATGTCCCTCAATGGAGGAATGGATACAGAAATGGTATATTTACACTATGGAATACTACTCAGCTACTAAAAATAATGAATTCATAAAATTCTTAGGCAAGTGGGTGGAATTGGAGAATGTCATCCTTAGTGAGGTGACCCAATCACAAAAGAATACACATGGTATACACTCACTGATAAGCAGATATTTGCCCAGAAGCTTGGAATACCCAAGACACAATTCACATATCAAATAATGCCCAATAAGAAGGAAGGAGAGCCCCCTCCCTGGTCCTGGAAAGGCTCAGTGCATCAGTGTAGGGGAATACCAGGGAAGCGGGAAGGGGGTTGATTGGGGAACAGAGGGATGGAAGAAGGCTTATGGGACTTTCAGGGAGGGGGATTCAGGAAAGGGGAAATCATTTGAAATGTAAATAAAGAATATATCTAATAAAAAAAAAGAAAAGGGCATACTTAAGGTTTTTGTGGTCAAGTGGTATTGGTTTGACTCTTAAATGCCAAGGATGATTCAGTGTCAGAAACTCTGTCTTAGGATTCATCACTTCAATTGATTAAATAGAAATATCATGTGATTATTTTAATCCTGATATAAACACATTTTGCAAAAATGTATCAGGATATTCTCTTGAAGCCCAACCCCTCCCTACTCTCAGAAATTCTTTCTCACATTTGTTAGTAAATCTACATTCACTTTGCTTTAAGGTATAAAATAAAATATTTTAATTTGTATTGTGACTTCAAAACACAAAATCTCTCTTGAGCATATACATAATAAAATTAGCATACATGAGAGTATATGTAGAAATGAATTATTTTAGGATTGAGATACTAGACATGGATTATGGGGGAAGAGATGAATTTAGAAATGGTAAGAGAATCACGGTAACCAGTTAGAACAACCAAAGACAGCAGGTGCTACAGCAGTGATTAATTGGCAGGAAACAGCACTTATCACATCAGTGACCTCTCTTCAACTGTGTCATTTATATAAAAGCAACCATTTTCCCTTAGCAAAAGAATTATAAACAAACAGTTCTCACCCGACAGTGGTGGCTCATGACTTTAATCTCGTCACTAGGGAAGCAGAGGCAGGTGGATTCCTGTGAGTTCTACAGCCTGGTCTACAGAGTGAGTTCCAGGACAGCCAGGGCTACACAGAGAAACCCTGTCTCAAACAAAGAAAGAAATAAACAGACACAAAAGATCAGTTCTCAGATATTGCTTTTCATCTTCCTTTAACATTCAATAAAAATTGAAGACCCTAAGAACCTTCTAAGTTGGTTTAACAACAACTTTTTTTTTTAAAATCACATTAGAAGTTTAAATGGATAATGTTTTAAATTATTCAGTGTTTTCACAAATATGTAATATGTCTGGGTTAAATGTGACACACACACACACACACACACACACACACACACACCCCTGTCTTTTTATTCTGTCTGTAGAAATATATTGATTAATTGAAAAATGACCTCCTATTGTATCATTAGAAAGAATGCATGAAGACAATAGTATGGTTTAAAGATACCCAGTAGATATTCATGATATTTTATAACATCTTCTATACAATATGCATTGGTTTACCAAAATACTGTGATATTTACCAAGAAGAAAATTTCATGTTAATAAAGGTATAAAAGGCAATTTAAATATCCAAAATTTAGAGCCATGAGTGAATGATCTTATTTGATATCACCTCTGCCAATCACCTCCACAGTGAAATTTTATTCCAAATCTCAGTGATTCAGATGTAAATACGATTTGATAAAAATCTCACCAAATTGCTTTCAGGAGAAAGAGTGTGATACTAGACTAATTCCTGTTCTAAAACAGAAATATGAACAGAGCTGTCCTCCCCCAGTTTCAGGGACAATTATACAGTCAAAGTAATTGATTTTCTTGTATTGAAAATATATTATTTTCTTATACAATATATTTTATGTAGTAACTTTAAAAATATTATATTTGTATTCTTTGATACTTTCATGCATACATACGCACATACATTCATAATATATTTTGATAATATTCCACTCCTTTCTCCTCCCCTAGCTCATCCTAGATCCACTCCTCACCTCCCTCTCAACTTCATGTCCGCATGTTTTAAAAATAATCTATCAATTCCAGGTTGTGTTTCCCACATGCTGATCACCAAGTGTTGTCAATCAAACAGGGACCTCCCCCCCTCCCCCCCCCCCCCGTAAAGAAAACCAAGTCTCCCTTTCCAGCAGCCAGTAGCTCTCACCTGCTCTTCAGCTGGGGAGGGGCGGAGTCCCTGCGTCTTTCTCCACACTACTCCTTCGATGTTGAAACAGCACAGAGACAGATTGAACTTATTAGAAGATTTAAAAATACTGAATGATTCAAAACTAAAATTAAGATTTAAAAACCAAAGTTGGCAATACATATCAAGAGAAAGACAGGGTTTGTTTACTCATTGTTTGAGGGAAATGCCTTTAATGGAGCCACACAAACCTCATTTGCGTCTAATTCCCTGATACATTGGAATCCCGAGAGGTTGAAGGTATGAAAAATAACTATTAAGCTATAAAACACAAAGTTTAGGAGAATGAGTTTGCTGCCTTAGACCGTGAAAGACTAAAATATGTGACGTTCCAACATCAGGCAGTCATCACATTATAGGGCTCTCTGGTGGACAAGGTAGCTCAGATCATGCCAGCAAACAGATGGAAAAGTGGTAGAAGATAATTACATTGTCTAAAACGGACAAGATAAGCATATCTAGGAAAAAATAAAGAAAACCAATGAAACCAGTAAGTAGTAATTTTGCTGCCAAAATGAGCAGGAATATAAACAGAAAGGGCTTATACGGCACTAGAGGAATAACCAGAAGAAAGGGAGTCTATGTGGGAATCAAGAGTAGAAGGAAACAAAGCCAGGCTTTGAATGAACCGTTTACAGTAAAATTCCCTAAAGCAGAAAGTGTCCTGCGACGACTGGGCTTGGAGGTACAGAAAATCCTCCGAAATGTTGCTGGGGGTGTAGAAAATGGAAATGTGCAGGCTCAGTGTCACACGATGGCTCATAGGTAAGAGCTCTTACAGCCCAGCCTAATAACTGGAGTTTGATCTCTGGGAACCACCAGTAGAGTGAGAGTCCTTTGATTCACCTAGATTCACCTCCGTGGCATACCCTGTGGTCCCATGCCTTCCCTCACAACGGTGCGCGTGCACGTACACACACACACACACACACACACACACACACACACACACACACACGCAATCAGTGGGAAGCCAAATACAATTTAAAAATTTACACAGGCTCATGATGCATCGTCCAGTAAACATCTCCCAGGTGTCTACAATAGTTTTCAAACCTGTCTGCGAGCGTGGCTGAATCTTTTCTGTGGTGGCCGTTTAAGGGAGGGGGCTTGCTTTAGCGTTTGTTCGTTTATAACTGTAGAGAAGGCAGGCACGATGAAAGAGAAGTAGACAGTGGAATCACTGCGAGGAGTTAGAAATACACACAACAGCGTAATGACAGAATAAAGCAAAGATCATGGTGATCACTAGAGCATCGCTGTGTCTGGGGATGCTGGGATCGGATGAGTCTGGAACTATTCTGCATGGTTCACTGTTGAGTCAGGGCACAACTGTGGCCCCCAGATACATGCGGCAGGGTTCCTCAACCTTAGCACTGGGAGTATTTGGGGCTGGCACTTTCTTACGAGGATGATGTCTAGTGCATCGTATGAGGTATGAGAGCATCCTTGACTTCCACCCACAATATGCCAGTCAATCTCTGCCTGCCTCTCCGCCTCCATCTCCCTTTCTGTCTCTGTTTCTCTCTTCAGACACATTCACAGTTCCCCTCTGGAGCAGTATCACCACCCATTGAAGGCCTTTCATAGTACTTGAAGTGAGCTCCTGGGAGACTGGGTGATAAGACACACTGGGCAAACACTCCAGGCAGCCTGGGAGCAGGAAGCCTCCTCTGTTTCTAGTCCTACACCCCAACATCAGGTGAATGAATCGCCTAATCAGTTGGGGGGGGGAGAGGAACTATGGGAACTATGGTGGGTGGGAACTGGGAAAGGAGAAAGCCTTTGGAATGTAAACAGAATATAGAAAATAAAAAAAATTAAAAAAAAAAAGAAATCAATCCTGTTGAGCCTTTTTATCCCCTGCCGCCTGGTCCGTTGTTACCTGGGCCAGTGCCTCTGTGAGGTGCCTAGAGTTTGACAGCCAAGGAGCTTCTCCCACCCGGAACTTGAATGCGAATCCCACAGGAAGATCTAGTGGCAAGCACATAGAGTCTTTTGAAGTGATTCTCTGTCCCTTATCTCTGTTACGCCTTCCTACAAGCCATTCCCACAGGACCATTCAGAAACCCAGCCCAGAAAAGTTTCACTCAGCATCTGGGAATATAAGAGGACCTCAATGGGCCTTCAGGGACCAGAGATCTTGACTCCTTCCAACACATAACAAATACTCTGCCGCCTCTCTATCCTCGGAGAATCTTCAGCATCTGCCAGCAATGAAGTATGCCCAATCTTTAGAGAGATAATCTTTTGAGACAGGTGACTTCAGTTCTTTTAGGTCAAGATGGTGTCACAGGGAAGACGGGAGCTGGAGGAGATCGGAGTGGAAAGCCAGGACTGTCTTCTGTGGTAAAGGCAGTTTAAAGGCCTCCAAATATCAAGGCAGTTTGAAGCACTGTGCAGAAGCATGCCTTTTCCTGGGCATTTTGTGACCTCAGCATTTTTCGGTCACACCAGATAGCACAACCTCTCTCACTAGTGACTTCTGCTCCATTTTCCTAGTGATGAAAGTCAGTCTAACACAAGGTCTAAGCCTCTATGATATAATAAAAAACTAAAGTAAGAGGAAGAGTGTCCACATTGGTTGAATATCTTCTATGATCCAGAACAAATATTTGAAACACCATATAGACTATGTTCTGACAAATTTTAATTTATAAATTTAGCACAGTCAGAGCAATACTTAATTTTTTGAAAACCACAACAGTTTACCAATATAGTGAAACAACCATGTGAACAAGAACTTACTCTCCATATACCATATCACCTAGCTTCTTATTTAATGATTTTAACTTGTTTATTATTTATTTTTTTGCATTTTAAGAGTTAAAATATAATTACATTATCCTCCCATTTTTTCATTCAAATACTACAATATTCTCATCTTTGCTTCTCTCAAATTTATGTCCTGTAATTATTGTTGCATATATAATGCATAAATGTATAAATAACACTTCCTGAGTCCATTTAGTGTTGCTTGTATGTATGTGATTTCAAGAATGACCACTCGGTGTTCTCCCGCTCTCAGAAGTCTCACATTGCCTGGAGTTCTTGGTCTAGGACTGGGATCCCTTGAGATTTCCCCCTTTCCATGTTAGCTTGTGTGTTGACATTGCCATTGTTTGGGTCTTATTTAGGTAGCCGTATTGTTGAGGTATCACAGGTGTTGCTTCTTTGTCTTTCCTAATAGATACAATCTTACAGCAAAGTTCCTGAATGTCTGTTATATTCTTTCCACCCATCTTCAGACGTGCTCCTTGAACCTCAGGTGTGTAGGGTGTTTACTTATATGGATTTTATAATTCTAAGTAAATAGGCAATGCTTTCCTACAGCCTGTCCAATCATCCGTAGCATTATTTAATCTTTCCTTCTTTTCTTCTTTTGTCGTGACCTCACTCCCTTCCCCCAGCAAAAGTCCCCCATTTTTTCATTCCCCCCTTCATTTCTCTTGGATCCTTTTATTCCCATGTGAAGCACTCATTTCCATCCCCTTGGTCGATTTTTACACTCTTGGTTTCTGTGGTTACTCCAGGTTGTATGTTCATATGTGAAGATTTGACATAGGAACCAGAGATGAAAGAGAAAATGCTATATTTGTCTTTCTGGGTCTGCTTTATCTCAAATATAATACTCTCTGGTTATATCCATTTAAGTGCAAAGTTCATTATTTTATTTTTCTTTACAGCTGAATGATAGCCCATTGGCCCATTCTCTCTCTCTCTCTCTCTCTCTCTCTCTCTCTCTCTCTCTCTCTGCTTTTTTTATTGGATATTTTCTTTATACACATTTCAATTGTTTTCCCCTTTCCAGGTCTCCCCTTCAGAAATACCCCCTCCCCCTCCCCCTGCCTCTATGAGGGTGCTCACCCACCCACCCACTCCCATGTTCCCTCCCTGGCATTTCCCTACACTGGGGCATCGAATACCCTCAGGCCCAAGGGCCTCTTCTCCCACTGATAACCAACAAAGCCATCCTCTGCCATATCTGAGGCCTGAGCCATGGGTCCCCCCAAGTGTACTCTGTGATAGCCCATTGTTTTATGTACCACATTTCTACAGTCCATTCATTAGCTGAAAGTCAGTTAGATTGTTGTAATTGCCTAGGTATTCTGAGTATAGTAGCAGTAGACACAGTTGAGCAAGTATCTATGGAGTAGCCTGTCGAGTCTTTGGGACATATGCCAAGGAGCAGCATGGCTGGGTCAAATGGTAGATTCATTTTTAACTTTTTGAGAGTTCTCCATACTTGTATCTGCACCAGTTTGAAAACCCACCAATAGTTAATGTCACTTTTCATTTCCCCAGTCCTCTCCAGCATTTGTTGTCAGTTGTTTTGTTGACCTTTTAGTCCTTATGAGTGGAGTAAAATAAAATCCCAACTTAAAAATTACAAGCCGGGCAGTGGTGCGCACGCCTTTAATCCCAGCACTTGGGAGGCAGAGGCAGGCGGATTTCTGAGTTCAAGGTGAGCCTGGTCTACAGAGTGAGTTCCAGGACAGCCAGGGCTACACAGAGAAACCCTGCTTTGAAAAACCAAAAAAAATTTTTTTTGCAATTCCTTAAGCTCCAAGGATGTTTCATTTTTATTTCTCATTTTAAAAACTTCCTGTTCAAATCTCCAAAGACAGTTTTTAAATAGGTCCTTTGTTTTCTTGACTCATTTCCTAATAACTCATGTGTTGTGGATATTAATCCTCTGTCAAATATATAGCTGGCACAGATTCTCTACCATTATGTGACATTTCTCATTAGTTGATTGCTTCCTTATATGTGTAGAAGTGTTTTAGTTTTATGAGTTCCCACTTGTCAATTGTTGGTTTTAATCCCTGGTGAAATGAAGTCCTGTTCAGAAAAATACTTTCCTACACCTACATCCAGTAGAGTACTGCCTATATTTTCTTCTAGAGCTTTTAACATTTCAGGTTTCAGACTGAGGCCATTTATCCATTTGGAGATAATTTTCCTGCAGAGTAATAGACACAGCCTAATTCCATTCTTTACATGAAACTATCCAATTTTTCCAGTACCATTTCTTGAAGATGGTATACTTTCACCAGTATATAGTTTTTGTTTTGTGTTTCATTGTCAAATATAAGATGGTGTGTGTCTTCTGTTTTCTTTCATTTCTCACCTTGAACTCAGAAATCCTCTCTGTGTGCCAGTCATTACCATGTTTTTTATTACTATAGCTGCATAATTTATCTTGAAATCTGGAATGCTAACCTCCAGCTTCATTTCCCCCCTCAGGATAGATATTTTTTTCTATTTGGGGTCATTTGTGACTAGCTCCACATAAATTTTAAGATTTTTTTCTGTTTCTGTAAAAAATATTATGGGTTATTTTGAATGGGATTGTATTGAATCCATGAATAGTATTTCAAAGAATGATCATTTTCAGGGTCTTAACAAGAACCATTAAGATACAAAGAACACATTCGTCAATACTTCCTAATCCTAGCCCATGTCAGATTCCTGCCAAATTCCTAGAAGCAGCCCCCAAAGCTCTCTACACATAATTTAAGAGGTATTGGTTGTATATTTCCTTTGAAAGTGTGGTAAAATTCTTCTGTGAATCCATCTGGATCTGGGATTTTGTTTTGTTTCGTATTTGAAAGGCTGCGGAAAGAACAAAGCAACCGAATAACTTCTAATGACATACTACTACAGTGAGTGCCTCCATCAACCTACATCAGACAAATCCCTTCTTGCAATAGATGGGAATTTACATATAGACCCACAACTAGGCATTAGGCAGAAAGTGATAGACTTTGGAACATTCGGTGTTAAGTAAGAGGTTTTCATCAAACCTCTCCTCTCAGGGCTCAGGCATCTATGCAGAAGTTGAATCAGGAAGATTCTAAGAGCCAGAGGATCATTCCAAGGAAACAGTGTCCTCCAGACATACCAGGTCTAATATACATATAGCCCACATTATGGCATGACACATAAGACTTGCACGGTTCAAAGCAGATAGGGTCCTAGCACTAAGGAGAAGTATTCATGGGGTCCTACCTGTAACCAAGAAGCTGCCTGCAACTGATACCCATTGGCAAAGGAGGAATCTGTTTTCTCCAGCAGAGTCTCACGGGTATATCAATAACATTTCAGGGCAGGTCCTATTCTCAGTAGTAGATATCCAATGCGAAATGAAGTCAATGATATTTTCATGTATACTTTGTTTCAGTTTGCTTTGTTTTGTTATTTTTGTCTTATTGGTCTTTTGTTTCTTTTAATTTTCATTTATTTTATGTGCTGGGTTTTTTTTTCTTCTTTGAGAGAGAGAACCTAAAGTTGGATTGGGGGGAGGATCTGGAAGGAATTAAAGAGTAGGAAATGATCAAAACTTATTGTACAAAAATGTTTTTAATAAAAAATAAACAGGGGAAAACAAAAATCAGTGTAATGAGAAATAATGCTAGCCCCACAACTTTTCATCTTTTGTTGACATAGTAATCGTGGTGGCTATGTGCACAGAATCAGCATGTGAAAAAAAATCAGTTAAAGATAGACAAGAAGCCCTCTTAAAATGTTGATGTGCGTGCTCTCACTTATGAAAAGCACGCTAAAACTTTGCACTAAAGCACGCTTAATCTAAAGCATGGCTAAAACTTTGCAGAGTTGGGGTCTATGTGCCACCACACTCTCCATTCTGTATAAAATCATATATGTGGAAAATGTGTTGTATAGGAGAAGCATCTTAATCTTTCATAGTAAAAAAAAATTTCTACCTCATAAAATTATTTGCTTTCTTTTATGATTATGTTTTATGATTATACTATATTATTCTACACTGCTTGAAAGATTTTGCTAGGACATATAAGCTGTTGGAGAAAAAAATAAAGTGGTTGAATCCATCTTGTTAAAGCATGCTTGTTGCCGCTTTGATCTATCCACCAAACATGTGTATGTAAAGTAGTTGAGCTCTGTGTATATGTCTGTCCATCCATCCATCCATCCATCCATCCATCCATCCTTCCATCCATCCATCCATCCATCCATCCATCCATCCATCCGTCAGTCCATCCATCCATCTGTCTGTCTGCTGTCTGTGTATGTATTTGCTCCATCTATCAAGTCTGTCTGTCTGTCTGTCTGTCTGTCTGTCTGTCTGTCAAGTTGTTGGAACTTGCTCATTGGAGCTTGTTTCCTCCACCAAGAGTGTCTAATTGTGTGCTTGCTTTCTATCATCACTAACGCCACATCCCTTCCTCGGATCACTGAACACATTGTTGTAACTAGTCTGATTGGAGCTCACTTATAGTTTCCGAGCTTTATTTCATTACCATCGTGGTGTGGGGTGTGGTGCCATGTAGGCAGATGTGGTGCTGGAGAAATACTGGAGAGTTCCACATATGGACCCACCAGAAGCAGGAAAAGCCAGATGCTGTGCTGGCTTGGGCCTTTGAAACCTCAGAGCCTATTCCCGGTGACACACTCCCTCCAACAAGGCCATATCTCCTAATCTTTCTCAAGACACTCCCTGAATCTAAGCATTTAAATATATGAAGCTATGGGGCCATTTTTATTTAAACTACCACAACTCCCAAGGCAAAAAGAGTTCAATATTGAAAATCCCATCTATTAGTCAACTTTTGCATATCTCAAGATCTCCTTACTAATGACTTTTCATAGTTGAATATTTTCATCCTGCACTATCCTTGACCTGTGAACTCAGCACCATACTAAAGTGTTAGCAAAAGCACAGTAATGCCCCACTCAACGAATCCCCCTCGTTTCTGTGTTGTTTAGCAAGTTGTCATCCATTGATTACCAGCCTAGATCTTATTTTCATTTTCCTATGTTTGTGTTCACAATTAAGTGCAAGCTGTATTCCATTTCACAACCTTATTACAGATTCTCTGTAGCTATGGGAATGCTTTCATGGAACAACACACACACACACACACACACACACACACACACACACGATATATATATATATATATATATATATATATATATATATATCACAATTGTTTTTCTTTAACTTAACCATGGAAATTGAAGCAGAGTGTGTGATACTATTTCTTAATCTTGCAGATTCGAAAGTGGCCAAGTACCACCTTTCCCTGGACACCCTGCAGTCAATGTGTGTGTGTGAGAGTCATAATAATCCATGAAAAAAACATGTTGGAAACATATGTAGAAAACAGTTCAAAATGGTAAAAGTTTCTGAGAATCAAAATATGAAGCAGAGATTATGTCTAAATCCTAATTCTGACATTCCTGCTCCAAAATCAGTGGCAGGTGACGCAGGCAATACTTCTCACATTAGAACCTGATGAGGGATTCTGAAGTTACTGCTTTTTTTAAAATTTAAGATATATTTATTTTTATTTATATGAATATACTGTAGCTGTCTTCCAACACCTCAGAAGAGGGCATCAGATCCTATTACAGATGGTTGTGAGCCACCATATGATTACTGGAATTTGAACTCAGGACCTCTGGAAGAGCAGTCAGTGCCCTTAACCGCTTAGCGGTCTCTCCTGAAGTTACTGCTTTCAATGGCATCATCTTTTCTCAGAGAAGCTCAACCCAACTTAGAGAATCCCATGGAGTGCTTTGCCAGCCTTCTAGAGATGACATGGGAACGTATTCGTGTTGAGGAGTAACAGACTCGGCAGAGAAAGGAAGACGAACTGTGACTATCAAATATGGAAATTAAAAAGGCTAAAACCAAAACTCTCTGTTTCTATTTGAGAGGTAAAAAGGAGCCGGCCAGATCAACCAGAAGATAAAATTAAAGAAGAAATCTGGGAAAGGAAGAAACGGAATTCCTTTCTTATAGGAATAGAAAAAAAGGGGGGGGAATAAATATGGTTGAATCCATGCTTACCCTAGAACGTGTGAATCCTGGATCCTGAAAAGGCATAGACGTAAAAGGTCTCTTACATGAGCTGAAGTTTTATATTACAATGTGGCATTCACAAATCCACTGTTTTAGTTCCCTAGGAGAAAGTATGACCAGAAAGAAACCTGGCAGTCCCTCAGACCCATCACAGTGTGAATGGTACTCTCTCCAGGCAAGCAGAAAAAGCTGTCAGAGGTGCAGACAATAGTAAAGTATGCAGAAATCAGGAGATAAAAATCCCAGAGAAAGAGGAACACTCCTCCACTGCTGGTGGAATTGCAAGCTGGTACAACCACTCTGGAAATCAGTCTGGTGGTTCCTCAGAAAGCTGGGCATGACACTTCCAGAGGACCCTGCTATACCACTCCTGGGCATCTACCCAGAGGATTCCCTGGCATGCAATAAGAACAGATGCTTCACTATGCTCATAGCAGCCTTATTTATAATAGCCAGAAGCTGGAAAGAACCCAGACGTCCCTCAGTGGAGCAATAGATACAGAAAATGTGGTATATTTGCACAATGGAATACTCCTCAGCAATTAAAAACAACGAATTCATGAAATTTTTAGGCAAATGGTTGGAACTGGAAAATATCATCCTAAGTGAGGTAACCCAATTACAACAGAATACACATGGGATGCAGTCACTGATAAGTGGATATTAGCCCAGAAGCTCTGAATACTCAAGACACAACTCACATATCAAATGATTCCCAAGAAGGAAGGAGAGGGAAAGACTTGATGCAGCATTGTAGGGGATTGCCAGGACAGAGAAGTGGGAGGGGGTGATTGGGAAATGGGCTGAGGGAAGAGGGCTTATGGGACTTATGGGGAGGGGGAAACCAGGGAAGGGGAAATCATTTGGAATGTAAATAAAGAATATAGATTTAAAAAAAAATCCCGGAGAACAGCATATTAACATGCACCTGCCTTGCTCTAAGTTTTAGGGAGGCAGGACCCACGGTGCTACATGCCTGCTGGTATATCAACAGCTCATGTACTTGTGTGCACGTCTGTTTATAACATTGTTAGTGATTGAAGTTATCCTTTTAAAAAATTATTACGTTTATTTTTTTACCCACCTCCTGGCCTGCCCTCCCACAGTTCCTCATCCCATTCCTCTTCCCCCATCTCCAAGAGGATGTCCCTACCCTACTCCCTACCCCCAACCCCCATCAGGGCTCCCCCACTCCCAGGAGCCTAAAATCTCTGGAGGTGAGGGAAACCTTCTAATAAGCCCCTACACTCCCCTGGAGAATTCTGGAGAATTTTCTCCCTTTAGTCTTTGTAGGGTAAAAGCTCCCTTCCAGGTTTGAAAAACTACCAGACTCCACCAATCCTGAGTTTGAAAATTAATCAGTCTTTGAGACACAAATACCACAAACACTTGAACTCAAAAAACAAACAGAAAAACAAAAACAAACAAACAAACAAAAACCAACACCAGTCTGTGAGCTTGAAAACCCACCAATTCCTGAGCTCCCCCCACCCCCAAACCGCCAATCACTGGGTTGGTTCCAAGTTCAGAACTTAAAGTCCTACCAGTCTTCACCCTGGAAATCTCCACCCTCTCTAAGAAACTCCTTCTCCTGCTCAGTTTCCTGACACTTCTCACCCCCTGAATGCAGGCAGCCACCCTCTTGTGTCTATCCCAGTAAGTCTCTTGTTTGAAGTTTGTTGTGCAGCGTGACTTTGCGCTCTTCCTAGACTCGTGGCTGTCAGGATAACTTTCCCCTCAGAGCTTTGACACTCCCAATTGGGGAAACCTTTTCCCTCAGAGCTGTATACAGAATATATTTGCATATTTTCTTCTCCAGACAGTCTCAGTGATTTCATTCAAGAAAGTACGATCCCATGGGTAGACTTCTCTTGGGTCAATTTGGTCACAAGTGTTTACCAAGAAACAGTTCATGTCAGAGTCACTGAGGAGAAAGCAAACATTTTCTGGCAGAAGATGCAAAAAAGATAGACTCTGAACAAGTGAGAAATTCCAAATCATTTCCATAGCGTTCTGATACCCATTTGCTTTCCCTTAATTTTTACCTTTGGAGTGACATCTGAGGATAAATGGTCAACAGTGTTTCTTATATACAAACTGTTTTCATGTACTGCTATTGTTGAAGATATGTCTTCAATCACAATGTCTTCTAGAATGTTACTAGCTTCTCCACAGTGAGTACTATGCCCCTATTCACAGTTTCTCTCAACCATCTGAGTTCTGCCAAAAATGAGAAGAGCATTGCCGCATTTTTAAGATTAGCCAAGAGAATTGCTGGAGGTCAGGGTTGTGACTCATGAGTTATAATATTTCCGAAACAGTGCCAGGAGGCTGTCATGTTTGAAGCCAGCTTGACTGCTTAGAAAGACACAGTCCCCAAGTGAAATGGATAGTTGACCTTTCCTCTTCAAGCATATGTAAACCTAAAAGAAGTGACTATTTATCAGGAAGTCTCAAGGACAACATAGAATCACAGAAGGTTTTACAATACTCCTATTTTTAGGCTTTTTGACAAGTTTCTGTGCCACAGTGAATGAAATTGAATATCAGCCCTTCTAGAATTTGGAATATCATTAATGCAATTTATTGGGGATTATTTGAACATAAATAGAAAAGTAGTAATTGCTTGACATACAATTTATATTAAAAACCAAAAGATGCCTTAATAAAATAATCAGAATGTATTATATGAACATCTTTTTCAATAAAAGTGCTTTAAATAATTTTTGCATTAAGGAAAGTTTTTGCATAATGAATTATTGTAAAAAGGTCTTACATAGCTAAATGTTTCACCATATTTTAACACTACTAGTACATTATGGCTCTGAGATCTTCCAATTTGGAATGACCAAGAATAGCATCTTCATTTCCCATCTTCCTGAATACTGTTATTATAGGCATGGAAAATCAGACCTAGTACTAATTATTTGTTCTGATAAGATGTGTGAGCAAATTTATATTGACCATTTTCATAAATCTTTAATGTGTTAGTTTTCCTTTTCATTATTATGTACAAAAGCTCTAGAACAATGCATTTACTGTGAGGTTTTCATACATGCACATTACAGACCTTGATACCCAGTATTTTTATTCCATCTGTAAGTAGTGTGTTAGCAAGTACTTAGGTGCCAAACACTTCTAAATTTGCTCCCTCAAATTTAGCACCCACAACGGGTGTTAAACACAGTGGTTATAATTTCTTCTTTTCCTTGGTTTTCTGGATGTAGTAATTTATCAAGCCCTCTTTCAGGATTTGATAGCCTGTATTTTCCTTGGTGTAGACTATAAGTAGTGTATCTTTTGCATACGTGTGTGTGTGTGTGTGTGTGTGTGTGTGTGTTGCCACCTTGAGTGTTTTGATATCAGAACAACTTTCAGGACCTGATTCTCTCCTCTGCTTCTGATAAGCTGTGTACTCCAGGCTGGATATGGTGCCATTTAACTATAGTCCAATCCCTTAGGATTTGAAGCAAGAGGATCTTCACAAGTTAGAAGACAGTCTGGTCCACATATGAAGCTCCAGTCCAGGTAGACTACACACACAGTAGGATCTTCTCTCTCTCTCTCTCTCTCTCTCTCTCTCTCTCTCTCACACACACACACACACACACACACACAGTAGGATCTTGTCACACACACAAAATTAAAAATCATTCAACATCTAATTAGCCAAATTATTAATCCATATTTTTAAACCTATTCATGGCTTTCTTTGTGATATATTATGAATTGACCATATCTGACCTCCCCACAACTGTTTTATTCTTCTCTCTGTCTCTCTCTCTGTCTCTCTGTCTCTCTGTCTCTGTCTCTGTCTCTCTCTCTCTCTCGTAGCCTCCAACATCCTCATGTTCTTTAAATAGTCCCTTTACTACTTTTGTTTTACCTTTTCTTTGTTCTCAGATTTCCACATATGAGTAAAAGTACGTGGTAACTTTTTTCCTTCGTAAAACATTAATATGAATGGGGATTATACTGTTCCTTTTATGAATACTAAGATGTTGAAACATTTCATGGTAGAGGAAATGAGAGATGTCCCAACGACTTCCAAGAGTTAAACTGTTGGAACATATGTCTCTAATTCATCGATAATGAATGATCATATCACTCTGGTGATCTCTGACAGCAGCTAGTGCGATCCTGAGTCTTGGGAATGTTTTCACTTGTGAATGTAAGCTTCATGTGAATCTTGGGAGTAGAAACCCCTCTTTTCAAAGAACTTCAAGGGTTTCTTTTCATACCTCTTGCATCCTTTGTACACTGTTGCTACAATGTAATTACACACATAGATACACACACCTCACGTTGAATAATTGTATCCTTCTTGGTGCGTTTTAATTTTCTTGCCTTGGTGGAAACATTAGGTGGACAGGTTATAAAGGGGGAAAGGTCTGGAGTAAGCTTCAGGTGGCTTCTGATAGTGTTCTTGTCGTTTTGGATACAATACAATCTAAAGGAGACTACTGTTGTACATTTAAAATGATTTTGATAGTAGTCATATAGTTGTTAGGTCAGGTATAAAGTCCCCCAAGGTAATAGACTTGTAACAGTCCAAACCTTCTCCAATCCCTGATTCTAATCAGTTCATCAGCCTTATAAAATGTTCAGCTTTAGTTCACCCGCGTCGTCCTGGAACTTACATCCCAGGTCCCTTTTCCTGATCCTGTGTGCAGATTGACTTAGGGACCTCTCCTACCTGTAATCATGTGTTTTGTTTCTAAGGTACTGATTCTCCTTGTTCTTGATTCTCCATTAATCTTGTTGCACTATTTGTAAGTGGAAAACCCCACTGTGGCCCACTATATACACCACTAGGAAAGCTGCTCCAGAAACCCTGGCTGTATTTTTCTCAAATACATGGTTACTCCAGATTGGATCAGGTTTATTCCGGGAGGAAAACAGGTTGATCCCAGAACAAGTAACTGAAACCTGTCCATTTGGCTGTAACCCAGCGGGGGGGAAAGGATGTAAGGGTGCTTCCCTGGTTATAAGATGATCCCTATTCTAGAACCCCACCCCCACCCCCACCCTCACCCCCCACCCCCCACCCCCCTCCGCTTATCATTCGCCAATCAGGAATGCTGTTATGACATAGCATTGACGGTCCAATGAGAAGCGTGGATGTTCGGAAGGTGCAGCAGTTGCCGCCATGTTTGAGTCCCGAGAAGCCCTTGAGAGGTGTGCCATCGACCTTGTTGACTGTTTTCACTTAGGGAGGACACTTGGATGCGTCGGAAGCGGAAGATGGTGAGTGTGTCCTGGGCCCCTTGACTCGTTTGTGGCGGGTTTGTGGCTCGGCGGTGGCTTAACGTGGCGCCGTCGCCCCGACGCTCCGCTGGCGCTGTGCAGCTGAACGTGGAGTGGAGCCTGGCGCCGGCGCCGGCTTCCCACCTGCTCTTGAGTTGTGTGCAAAGCAGGCAGCGGGACGTCTGGGGCCCCGTTCTGTCGCCGCGAAGCTGTTTGACTGTAGTCCAGGGCCTGTCGGGATGAGTGCGGGTCACGACGTTGAGCGGCTGCAGGCGTTGCAGCGTGGGCAGGTTCGTGCTGCTCAGACTCCAAACTCTGCTGCGCGGTGCGTGGGTGGCGAGCTCGGTTTTCCCGTCCTTGCTCTCCTACTCGACCTACTTTAGTTTACCCCTGTGATCCTTCTGGGTTCTTGTAAAAATTTCTCTTCAGTCTTGAAAATTTCATTTTATATATATAATGAAATTTGATCATATCCACACCCATTTCTCATTCCAAGCCCTATATATTCCCAATACGCCTCCCTTCCAGCTTTTATTATTATTATTATTATTATTATTATTATTCCACCAGTTAGTGTTGCCAGCATATGCATGGGTGTTTGGAAAGGGAATCCTATCAGTGGCTACTTCCTCTAAGCAGAACGATTCTCCAAAATTACTGTTAATTGTCAGTAACTACTTAGTGGTGGGCTTGGACAGTACCTCTCCCCATCTATGCTTGATTTTGTGCAGGTAACCACAGCTGTTGTGAGCTCCTAAGTACAATAACCCTGCCATGTTGCAGAACTCTTCCATGTCCAGAATACAGCATTCCACAGTATTCTTCTCCATCCTCTGGCTCTCATGTTCCGTCCGCCTCCTCTTCTGAGCAGTGGGGGAGGCAGCGGGGTTAGGTATAGATGTCCCATTGACAACTGAGCACGTTATCTACCTTCTCTTGTCAGCATTGTTCTGACCTTTTATGTGTATCTTTGTTGACTGCTCTCCTTGAATTAAAAAAAGAAAAAAGAAAAAGGAAGGATCTGACCCGCTCCTGGGTCTGGTGGAGGAGGAAGTTTATTGTAGATAAAAAGGAGAGCATAGCCAGAGTCAGAAATACCTGGGAGAGTCCACAGTGGACGTGACCCTGGGCCCTGTGAGGAGTAGGGGGAGGTGAAAGGAGAGGAGAGCAAGGGGAACTGGGTGCAGCAGCCAGGAGCCAAAGGTCCAAAGGCAAGTGACCAAAATAATTGAATTCTATAGGGAATAGCAGCCCTGCCCCTTGGGCTGGCGGGTTCAGAGTAGGGGGCATTATGCCAGCCAGGAAGGTCCTCAGTAGGTCCTCAGTAGGTCCTGAGGGACACAGGGAGAACCAGGTGGTCACTTTCTGCTTAGGAATGTTAGGTAGGCACCCCAGCCGTTTCCCCTGGGTTTGAGACAACACTGCCCACTGTAGAAAGAAGCATCTCTGATCAAGGTCGGGTGCTAGGGACCAGATCTATGAGCATAAACATAAATAATTATAAGGCATATTGGCAGCATAACTGTTTAGCAGAATAACAAAATCAGGCACTATCCTAGGCCTATGACCTCCCCAGCCATTGCCTTTTGACCATTATAGTACCAGACATGAAATTTCATCCTCTGGAGTAGGCCTTAAAGACAATTTTAAAGTGGTTAGTTCCCCTTGTAACGTCTGTGGCACTATTGCTCTTGCCTGGCAGATCAGTATTGCCACATGGAGGGACCAGCACTGGGTAAGTGAGACTTTTCTCACCTCGGCAGCCTGTATAGCACCTTCCGGAATCTTGAATGCTAGACAGTGGTAAGGACTTCTTATGTCCTGCCGCCAGTGTGTGGTTTCTTCAGCAATACTGTTTTACAGCATAGTTGTGATTGGTGACCAGAAGCAATGACGGTGGTCTGTGTTGTGTGGAAATCCCTGCTCCCTCTTTACAGTATTGCATATCTTGTTCAGGGCCGCATAACCACATTATTTCAACCGTCTTTGTATTATGTAATAATAAAGGAAACTCCCCCCCCCTTTATTTCATTGGTTTTCTAAACATGAAAAATAATGCAGAATAATTTCTTGGCACACATTCATATACATTGATCTGTTTTTAAGCCATCTATGTAATACTACAGGTATTGGCATTTTTATGAAAATTTGTATTTCAATTAATTAATAGCATTGTATTTACTTCTGTGTGTACGTGATGGGGACGGGGGTGGGGGTGGGGTGGGGGGGGATGCAGTGTGGTACAGCTGTGGAAATCCGAGAACAGCTTGTGAGCATCTGCTCTCTGTACCGCGTAGATCCCAGATATCTGCTCAGGCCATCTCGCAGTGGCAGGCACCTTAACTGGCTAAGCCACTAAACCCATCATTTATGTATGTTAAAATAGAAAAGATTGCCTGGATTGCTAAAAAGGATTCTTACTTATGGGCCTGGTGGCCAATCCTAGCATTTAGGAGGCAGAGGCAACTCGATCTCTAAGCTCAAAGCCAACATGATCTACTTGATCTAGAGTAGTGGGTTCTAGGTGAACCAGGGCTACATAGACAGACTTTATCTCCAAACAAATAAACAAAAGAAACAAAAAAAAAGAATGGATTCTTTTTTCTATTGAGTAGCATAAGTCTACTTTATCTATGTTATAGTTTAACCCTCAAGTTTTCTTTTGCTTTTTGTTTGTTTGTTTTTGTTTTTCCGAGACAGGGTTTCTCGGTATAGCCCTGGCTGTCCTGGAACTCACTCTGTAGACCAGGCTGGCCTCGAACTCAGAAATCCTCCTGCCTCTGCCTCCCAAGTGCTGTGATTAAAGGCGTGCGCCACCACTGCCCGGCTCAAGTTTTCTTGCTAATGATTAGCTTAGATAACCTACCTAGAACTGAGTCTGGAGTAGAATGTTACTGTGTAGAGATGTATTGACATTTTATGACCTTTAGTGTTTAGTGAATGAAACTGAGAGTTTCCACATTTGCTGCATAGGTATTTATACATTTTTGATAGATTGGTTACTTTTTGTGTAATGTTTTCTGACTAAGTTTGGCTTGGTGAAAGACCAGACAGACTATAATAACGTCTTTGTGTGTGGGTAGCTAATTTTGGTATGTTTAATTTTAGTCTGGTGACAGGCCAGACTTGTGTGGTTTGATTAGTTTGAAATGTTAGTTCTCCACCCAGGCCAGGGATTTCATCCTACTGACCCAGAAAGAGCTAGTTTTAGTTTTGTATCATCCACAACAAATACACATACACACACAACCCCCACAATAAAAACTCAGATTTCATCTCAAAGGGGGAAGAGATTGTTCTAATCTAGAGCAAAATATGAGCAATAAAAACCTGAGACATGCAGCTAGGTTACCCCCGGTTCCATGCTGCCACGAGGAAGCAGTTTCATGAGGCTTATGATAGCAGAACAAAAGTCATAAAACCTATTTTAAAATTCGTAGATGGGTACATTTGAGAGGTAGGTATTGTGAAATGGAGAATAGCACATAGGTCTCAGATGCTGTCCGACAATATTATTATAAGTTCAAAAGGCTTTTTTATCTTTTAGTCATAGGATATTCTGTGACTAATTCTGACTAGTTCTGGCATAGAGATGGACGAGAAATGACTATTTAGGGGAGCTAAAGCTATCCCGGGATACAGTATAATTAGGCTCTGACTTTCTTTCCCCCCCCCCCCCCCTGAGACAGAGTTTCTCTGTGTAGCTCCGGCTGTCCTGGAACTCACTCGGTAGACCAGGCTGGCCTCGAACTCAGAAATCCGCCTGTCTCTGCCTCCCAAGTGCTGGGATTAAAGGCGTGCGCCGCCACCACCCGGCCAGGCTCTGACTTTCTACATCATTGTAGTTCTCATCAATCAATCTTTGCAGACAGAACTTCTTTTTAGGAATTCCCATTCACACCGTTAATGGTTCTTTACTAAGTTGCCATGTTTTAAATGTCTTTTGTATTCATATATACATTTGTCTAGATTTCTCTAGCTTAGTATGTCCTTAGTTTGTTTTTTTTTTTCTTCTGTCATCTATCTAATGATTTTTAAGCATTATTGATTTTAATCTGCTTGGTTGTATCTTTTAGTGATGTTTTCCCTTTTTTTCACTCATTGTGGTTTTCCTTTCTAGTGTTCTCTTTTCCTCCTCCCTTTTCTCCCTCACAATCTCAGTTTCTTTTTTACTTTCTTTCTCCTCAAAGTCATTGACATGTTTATTCATGTTGATGGTTTTGTTGTCCATTTTAATGTGCAGTTCTTCTCAAGGTATTCTGGGTATAATTCATCTGCTTATTTGTATACTCTTTGGAGTCACTGATCACTTCTATTAGTAACTTTAAAAATCTTTCGTATTTCAGTATCTTAGAATTCAGTCGCTGAGTAATCTTGGTCTTTTGTAGTAGGAGCTAAAGCAAATGCAGCTGGGGCAGGAAGAACAAAGCAAATGCAGGGTGACCGAAGTGTAGAGAGCTGAAACTGCAGGGGTAGAAGGCTTTTAACTCACTAAAGACGAAAACCTCAAAGCAACAGTTCCAGAGAGCAAGCAAGTATTTAGGGCCTTGAGTTGAGAAATTCCAGCTTCCCGAACCCGCAGTAGACCTTGGAAAGATGTTTAGCACAAGCCCTGATACTGGGATCATGCTATGCTTGCAAGTGCCACCAGTGTTATTACCTGACTTCAGTCACCACCCCTTGATACCCACCACGAGGGACAGAAAAATGTCAAAGACACGTGGTTCAAGACCCCTTTCCTGCCTGTTTATAATTTCTATTTAGTTAGAGCAAAAAGACCCTACCTCCATGGAACTGACTAAGACATAATTTTGTATTTATTTGGTTTGTGTATCTTTAGAGTCTTTTATACTACCACACATATTTTCTATGACACATCTTATTGAGACCTTTATTAGTATTGACTTAAATGTACAGGTTGCATTCAGAAAAATATATATACTTTTTTTTTTCTGATATGTCTTAGGCATGAGTGTTCCAGCCTGGTTTATCTATGTTTTGATCACTGGCTTTTGTCTGAGCTCTGCTGCATTGTCTCATCTGTAGACGCACACATCCTCTCGCAGAGTAGTGATATTATACAGTGGGCCTAGCTGAACATCATGCATGATTTGTTAAATTGTAACACACATGCTTGCACAGGTGCACATGAGTGCTCACACACACACCCTCACCTATGTATCTGTGTATATATGATGGTGTATATGTATGCACACATGCAAATGCTGTATTAAACAATGCAGCCACAAAAATGTAAACTACATTGTACTAAAATATATTGAACTCAAAATTGTACTATAAACACACTAAAATAGAGTCAGAAAGGATTTATAAGATATGTTTTATTCCATATGCAGAATCTGGAAGAAAATAAAAGATTTCAAAGTAGCAGGCAAAAAGTAAAATATAACCATGAGGGTAGAACTTGGGACTAATAAAGACAGAGAACATGGTAAAAGTCTGTAATGTACATGCATGGAAACGTCATTGTTTCTACTACTGCATTGTTTTCTATAGTTTTTATATGCTAATAAAACACTTCAAAGATTTGTTTCACGAGCAGCAGCGAGAGTATGCTGGGTCTCTCCATCAAGACGAGTCACTGATGCCAGGAATGCTTGTGATGGTGGCCTGACTCATCCTACCCAGCTCCTGCCTTCTGGGTTTATCCGTGTAACTTACCACTATGCAATGCATTGTTGTTGCTGGGTTTTTTTTGTTTTTGTTTTTGTTTTTTTTTTGTTTGTTTGTTTTTGTTTTTGTTTTTGTTTTGGTTTTTTTGAGACAGGGTTTCTCTGTGTAGCCCTGGCTGTCCTGGAACTCACTCTGTAGACCAGGCTGGCCTCGAACTCAGAAATCCGCCTGCCTCTGCCTCCCAAGTGCTGGGATTACAGGCGTGCACCACCACGCCCGGCGTTGCTGGGGGTTTTTGAGACAGTGTTTCACTATGTAACCCTGGCGAGGCCTGGCACTCATTATGTTGGAGTCCACCTGCCTCTGCTTCCTAAGTGCTGGCAGTAAAACTGTGTGCCACTGCACTCAATCTGTGTACCGATATTATAGCTTCAACTAAGAGCTTCCAAAGAGTGGCTGGCTATAAACGAAAGCACTCCAGCTTCCTTTCTTTGGAAGGACTCACACTTGCTAATGTCTGCAGTTAGGGTTAACTGCCCTCCCACTTTGAGTTAGTTGATACCGTGTTAGGACATCTTCAACAGGACTTTAGAGATGTTTAAAATAACATAGTGATCACAGCACTAAGTATTAAACACAAAATACAGTCTTTGTCATTAGAGAAATGCGACCCTGTATAGATTGCATTAATGTTTATATTATAGGAAATAGGTGAATTGGGTGGCCCTTTGTATGTGTAAGCTATTGGTATTCAGTAGCTCTCAAAACTACACAATTTACTTGTTAAATTCCTCTCAGGGCTATGGGTCTTATTTCCTATGTTTTATCCTTAGTGGATATTTTCGGCCATGTGTTTACTTATTCACATTCTGTGCACTATACACTTTGGTGTGTAATTTGCATGCACTGCACTGCAGACACCGTGTTGTTGGCCTCCACTTCCTTTAATGTTTGTGCATTACATTTCTTGGTCCATTCTATAGAGGGAACCTGTTTTCTCTGGCTTTTAAAGTGCTCAGCTGTGTTATTAATGGTTTGTTTGTTTTTGTTTTTTTTTTTGATTTTTGTTTTTTGTTTGTGTTTTTGGACTAATCTAGCTGTTAGACAAGGGTGCTGAAAAGCTGCTTATACACATAGTCCAAGGCGGTTCCAGTGTTCTTTCTGTCTGTGTCAACTTCACTGTTTTGTAATTACTTTTGTTGAAGTCCAGCTCCAGCAGGGTTCAGGTCCTAAAGAGGAGGTAATGGAGGAGGGAAGGAGGCTGAAACACTCTGAGGGGAGTCAGGATAACTCATGTGTTTATTGAAAAAAAAAAAGGCTACACGTTTTATTATTCTATATTTGGATAGTACCTTAATCACTGGTAATGCCAAAAGCAGAAATGATTCTAAGAAATGTATCATCTTTTTACAGATTGTTTTAAACCGATTTTAGCCCTATATTTTAGCATCCAGAATGAGAGGTAATCAACTTTATGACAGTATTTTTTTTTTTTAAGCAAAAGCAATACATTTAGCAAGCATCTAAGTCCTTATTTTCTAAGGTCCAAGAAACCTACCTGGTGCCCCTTTATATTTCTACCAGCACGCTCTCAGCTTTTGTAGTCAGGGGGTCAGACATTGAGTCCCGAGAAACAAACTTTGAAGAGCTATTTTCATTCCTTAAGGGGCTGTGCTTGGCCGTGTGGCCTAATAAGCATGAAGCTGTTTGCTAATTGCGTTTCTGTGTGCCTGTCTTACACTGTGAGTCTATTCTCCTCATACACTCCCCAAAGAGAAGGTATTGATATCTTCCTTTTCTTCCAATATGCTATACCATCCTAATTCATTCGATGTATGCTCCTGTATGTGGGAGAGTGGGACCAAGCCATTCTAGCTTCTTAACAGGACCTGCTCTCACAGGGAGTACCAGATCTTAACAGGATCTGCTCTCACAGGGAGTACCAGATCGTAACAGGACCTGCTCTCACGGGAAGTACCAGATCTTAACAGGACCTGCTCTCACGGGGAGTACCAGATCTTAACAGGATCTGCTCTCACGGGAGTACCAGATCGTAACAGGATCTGCTCTCACAGGGAGTACCAGATCTTGCCATTCATCCTGTAAGTCTCGTACCTAGGGAATCAGTCATGGCCACTATTCTATACTTAACTGAACTGTTGCCCTCAGCTGTCAGGGCCTCAGGTCTGGGCCCATTGATTCTCTCCATTGTGTGCTTTCATTCTTTCATACGGGTGTAAGTGCCTAAGAGTTCCTGGAACCATCTTTCAGTTAAAAAATCTTTAACTTCTCTGTTCTTGGTGCAAACGGGTAGGAGGCAGGGGGTCAGGGGTGACAGGGGGTCAGGGGTGAGGGTGCACAAAGGGGATTCTTGTGTAGAAGTAGGCTGAGATCTTTTTTCAAAGAACTATGTTGTTTAAAGAAACTGCCAGTGGAGACATTCATATCCTCTACTAAACCCTATACAAAATATCCCAAAGGAAAAAAGCATACAGAAACTCCCATGACATATAGTGAAAAGCATCAAAGACTCAAGTGAGAGAATGCTGGAGAACTGTGATCTGTTGTGTTGTCTGCTGGAACTTTGTCAAGCACCACTGGTCATGTACCATAGGATTCTTCTTTCTTTCTTTTTCTTCCTTCCTTCCTTCCTTCCTTCCTTCCTTCCTTCCTTCCTTCCTTCCTCTCTCTCTCTCTCCCTTCCTTCCTTTCCTTCTTTCCTTCCTTCCTTCCTTCCTACCTTCATTTCTTTCAGTTCTCTTATATATTATATCCAGACTGCATTTTTTTTCTCCCTACCTTCTCCTAGTCTACCACCAACATCTCCTCTCCCTCAGGTTCCTCCACCCTCTTCAGAAAGGAGCAGGCCTCCCACAAAACATCAGCCAGACTTAGCATTACAAGCCATAAGACCAGATACATACTCTCATATCAAGGCTGGATGAGGCAATCCAATAGGAGAAAACAGGTCCCAGAAGCAAACAAAAGAGAGACAGTCCCCATTCCCACTGCTAGAAATGCCTCAAGGACATCAAACTACACAACCATAGCATGTATGCAGAGAGCCTAGGTCAGACACATACAGGCTCCCCGATTTCTGCAAGCCACCATGAGTCCTGGTCAGTTGATTCTTGTGATGTCTGACCTCTCTGGCTCTTCCAGTCCCTCTTTCCCCTCCTTCAAAGGACTCCTGGAGGTCCGCCTAATATTTGGCTTTTGGATTTTGCATCTGCTCCCATCAATTGCTGGGTGAAGTCTCTCTGGTCTCTCTCATGACAGTTATGCTAGGTTCTAGTCCCAGCCCATACTGCAGGCAGGACCAACTCTTAAGTCAAAGGTTTAAGATGGTTGGTTCGGTACCATGTTGCCTCTTACTGGGAGTCTCTGCTAAGATCACCCGATAGAGTCCATGGAGTTTCCATTGCACTAGGATTCTGCCTTGCCTCTGAAATGCCCTACAATTCCAGTGGTCTCTTCCAATATTCTCCCCCACGCAGTCTGATCCCTTGTATTCCATCACCACCTTCCCCAATCCACCTGCAAAATCTGTTCTATTTTCTCTTTGCATCTCCCCCTCCTTGCCCTCCTTAAGCCTTCCTTGTTAATTAATTTCTCTATGCTGTGGATTGTAGCACGGTTGTCTTTTAATAACTAATGTCCACTTACAAGTGACTGTCTTTGTGTTTGTCTTTCTTGGTGTGGGTTGCCTTTCTCAGGATAAGTTTCTTTTTCTAGTTTCATCCATTTGCTTATCCATTCTTTGGTTGAGGGACATCTAGGTTGTTTCAAGTTTCTGGTTATTAGGAATAAAGCTGCTATAAACTTGGTTGAGTAAGTTCCCTTGTGATAGGATGGAGTATTTGTATTTGTCCAGTATTTGTGTATTTGTATAGCTGAGTCTTGAGGTAAAACTATTTCCAATTTGGTGAGAAACTACCAAGTTGATTTCCAGAGTGGTTATACAGATTTGCACTCTCACCAGCAATGGAGCAGGGTTCCCCTTGCTCCACATTCTCCTCATAACGTGCTGTCTCTTGTGTTCTAAGATGGAATCTCAGAACTGTTCTGATTTATATTTCCCCGATGGATAAGGATATTGAATATTAAGTGTTTCTTGGCCATTTGAGATTCCTCTGTTGAAAAGTCCCTGTTGAGAAATAGAGAAACACAGGGTACTATTTCATCTTCCCCGTTTTTATGAATCTTGATTGTTGCCCATGGAAGAGTAACTTTATATAGCAAGCAGATTCATTGTTTGTTGATCAAGGTCTTCTCTCTTATTAATGAATTTTCTGCTTGAATTTACTTTTTTACATTTTTTTGTTTTTGTTTTTTGTTTTGTTTTGGTTTTTTTTTTTTTTTTTGAGACAGTGTTTCTCTGTGTAGTCCTGGCTGTTCTGGGACTCACTCTGTAGACTAGGCTGGCCTTGAACTCAGAAATCCGCCTGCCTCTGCCTCCCAAGTGCTGGGATTAAAGGCGTTTGCCACCACTGCCCGGCCATTTTTTTTTTACATTTTTAATGTGTTCAGTGACCACTAAGTGATGAATTTTGTCAGTAGATGTTTCCTTTTATCTTTGAGACCAGTGGTAGATTTTTCATGAAAACTTTCTTTGGGGGTTTTGATACTATAAAGACCACATTTCTGTATTTAATGACAAAGATAATAGTTTACAAAACGCTATTTTATATTGTTACAAACTTGTGAGTAGCAGCGAGCTCCTCTTTAAAATTAAGCTGGTTATATCCATTTTATGTGAAATCTCTAGGCTTTAGAAGTGGATGAAGTTTGCTGACAGACACTGTTAATAATTGTGCGTGCTCAGCAGAGCTGATGTTTATTCTGGGTTCTAAACTTGTGCTATAAGGTACAAAGAGTAATTTGAAACCAGTATCACAACAAAGGACTGTGATATATTTTTCCTTTACTATGTAGATGTATAATATTCTTAGAATTGTATGATAAGATGAGAGGATAATTAATAAATGTATAGTGACTATGATATAAAGTGAAAATACTAAGAAAGCATGAAGGAAACTTACCAAGCCACTCATGTATTTGCAGGCTTCTCCCGTCATTCTTCTAATAACTGCATCTTAATAATATCTGTGGATAATTTTAGGACCCAGTGACCTTTGAGGACGTGGCTGTGAACTTCAGTCTAGGAGAATGGGCTCTGCTGGATTCTTACCAAAAGAAGCTCTACAGAGACGTGATGATGGAGACCTTTATGAACCTGATCTCCATAGGTAACAACAACAGAAACAACAACAACAACAAAAAACCACCACCGATATTTTCTTATTCATGTTTCTTAGTCATCTGTATAATTTTATGATTTGAAATACTGAAAGGGAACATGGTGGTAGATAAAACATTATACAAGAAAAAAGCTGGAAAGTAATGACTTGTATATAAGGATGAATAACGTAATGATTTCTTGCTGTTCATTTTTAGGGAAAACAGAGGAAGAAAGTATGGATGTGAACTACACAAAGCTCCAGAGAAACCTGAGGTAATTTCATGTACAGAAAAGGCAATTTGCATCAGATATTTGAGAGGGACAACAAATCTGAGAAATAAGGAAGTGGTCAAAATGGAAATTGACTTAATTTCAAAGTTTTTTGTAAACCTTTACCAAGCTTCAGAATTCCAGAATGGATGGTCCTACCTCTCATGGGGATCTTGTGGCCTACACCTCTTACTGTACTTTTGTACTTTTGAGGCAGCAGTAGCAGAAAGACCTTTAACTCTTTTCTACTGGCTCATTATACAAAACTGACTTTTGTGTACAAAGGTATTTGGTATATTGTTAGAACTTACCTTTGGGCTTTATGAATATAAGGTTTGTGTGTGAAGAAAGTTTGGAGTTTAAAATCAAAATCCATCTTCAATAAATTGCCTAAAGGATATTCAACTGTTTGGAATTTGATGTCTGATCTGCATTATATTGCGTTAGAAAAGTTCACCTTTGTGAACTATGACATAGTCAATGTTTATCAAAATAAGCCTGCAGAGCCTTTTATGATTGGATACTGTCCTCGGCACTTCTTGCCGAGTGCTCAGTTCTTTTATTTTCATAAATTGTAATGGTAATAAACTCAGTGTCTTTTTCCCTGTCTCGGGGCAGGCCTAGTTTGTGCTCAGCTTGCTCACTCTCTGCCGCTGCCTCCTGAATACTGACTGCAACAACAGGCAGAGGCCACAAAATCCATCACGTAGTACCTACCTAGTTACACAACAGGAATAATGCTTCTCTCTCTCTCTCTCTCTCTCTCTCTCTCTCTCCCTCTCTCAGAATTCAGGTGGTTGAGAAATTCTGTGACTATGAACATGGTAGTCAGTGTGGAAAGACCCACCAACAGATGACAGAGCCTACTGTTAATGGAGAGAGTCATCCTGCAGGCACAGACTATGAAAGCAGTGTGAACGCAAAGGACATCAGTGGTCACTCATCCTCAGATGTGCTCCTTAGAGGCCAAAATGAAGAGAAACCATACAGATGTCAGGAACTCATGGAAAAGGCTATCAAACATGAAAAATGTTGGAAAGATGTTATTTGTTCTGAATCCTTTCAGACACTTGAGAGGGTTCCTGCTACAGAGAACATTTGTGAAACTAAACAGACCAATGAATCTTATAAGAATCTCACTTCACATCAAGATTTTGAGAGAACTCACACTGGAGGTGAGCTACATGAGTGTAAACGATTTGAGAAAACCGTAAAGGGAGAAAGTTATATTCACATGTATGAAAGGATCCATACTGGAGAAAAACCATTTGAGTGTAAGCAGTGTGGAGAAGCCTTTGTTAATTCCAGTCACCTGACCAAACATCAGAGAATTCACGCAAGAGAGAAAACATACTCATGTAGACATTGTGGTGAAACTTTCCTGTATTCCATGGCCCGTCAAAATCATGAAAAAACTCACAAAAGAGAACGGAGTTTCATATGTAAACATTGCGGAAAAGCATGCATTCATTCTTATCAACTTCTTCAGCATGAAAGACGTCACACTCGAGAGAAACGTTATACATGTGATCGGTGTGGCAAAGCATTTAGACGGTCCTCAAATCTTCACAAACATGAAAGAATTCACAGTGAAAAGAAACTTTTTGCATGTAAACATTGTGGGAAGGCCTTTGTAAGCGCAGGCAACTGTTACAACCATGAACGGATTCACACGGCAAAGAAAACCTATGTTTGCAAGCAATGTGGGAAAGGATTTACACTTTCCGCATACCTTCGGAAACATGAAAGGATTCACACTGGAGAGAAGCCCTATACATGCAAATATTGTGGGAAAGCCTTCACCCATTCTAGTGCTCATTACAGGCATGAAAAAATTCACACTAGAGAAAAACCATATGTATGTGTAGAGTGTGGGCAGGCATTCACTTTTTCCAAGTCCCTTCAAATACATGAAAGAACTCATGCTACTAGAGAGAAATTCTACCGGTGTGATGAGTGTGGGAAAGCATTCACATGTTTCCTATACCTCCAAAGGCATGAAAGATCTCACAATGATAAGCAATCCATCGGGTAGAACTTGTACCTGTATAAGCTACGTGTAACTAGTCAACTTGATTTTTGAGAATATTTATTTATCAATTATTTGTTTATTTGCATGAGGTTTGGGGCAAGAATGTACTCATGCCTCAGTGGACATGCTGGCGGCAGCAGACAGCTTTCTGGATTCAGTTCTCATGTTTTCATTATGTGAATTCCAGTGATGGCACTCAGATCCTTGCTTTTTTTAATGAATGACATTTCTTAAACAAGTTTTATATTTTGTAGCTTTCTGTGTATACTTTCTCCAAAAAAAACCAAATAGATGGGGCTTCAAAGATGGCTCAATAGTTGTTTACCTTCTGTGCTTGCATAGGACCTGGTTTCAATTCACAGTACCCACGTGGTCACTCACAGACATCAGTAACTCCAGTTCCTGGTGATCTGACACCCTCTTCTGGTCTGCGAACATTGCATACACATACATGCAGGCAAAATACATAAGATCATAAGCCTTCAAAAGGATGGCGATACTGGGCATAATGTAAACCTTGTAAGTGTAATTTCCCCACATGTGCAAGTGTACAGAGATGCACTCCTACTCGCATCAGGCACCACAGTGTCCGCCTTTTATCCCAACACTGGGGACAGAGGATTACGACACTGAATATAGGGGTTTTGAATACAATTCATGAGATTTAAGAAAAGGCCATTTCCAACCAAATTAAATAGTCATTGTTAAAACGTGAGAGATCCAGGTGTGCTGACACACACCTTTAATTCCAACCCTTGGAAGGAAGAAAGAGGCAGGTCTGTCTGAGCTCCAGGCCAGTCAGGGATACTCAGACCTTGTCTCAAAAACACAAAGCGGGGAGGGGGGTTGTTAAACATAACTACTGCATCAAGGTCAGCCTGAGCTACATGAAACTCAGAAAAGGAATGTTGTGAAGAGGTAAACATTCTAAACTTTCTGTTATAATTGAATTTTGCAAAAGTGAGTGCAAATATCATAAGCAAATTAACATATGTAGATTAAAATATTGCTGAAATGACCTGAAAGAATTAAAAATTAGGCATGTTTATAATATTTGCCTATTCTTACTCAAGACTTCTTGACTGTATAATACTTCTTTTTTCACTGAAAGTATAACTTAGTGAATAAGTATAATTGCACATGATTGTCATCCCTGCTGTATAAAACTGAGACGAGAGAGTAAACTTGAGTTCATATTTGAAGACCATGAAGACACTACCTTAAAGAGCAAAAACATAAACTCTTTGAATTGTGATAATGGAACTTTTGCCAAATCAATTGTGGTTCAGCCAGGCAAACTGGTATTTTTTATGGGTGGTGGTAAGTCGTGACAATATAGCTTTACCCTTTACTGTAGAGCTATATTGAGGTCATTGAATTGAAATGCATTTATAATCTGGCAGGCTGTATCTGTAGACACTTTCTAAAATTGCAGTTATTTATTGTGCACATATGTCTTTAGGCATGTGGGTCCCAAGCGTACATTTGGATGTCAGGGAACTAGCTCCTTAACACATGGGTCCTGAAGATAGAACTCAGGTTGTCAAGCTTAGGGGCACGTGTGTTTTTCACCAGCCCTTTAAGTAGTTTTTGAATAGTTGTATTTGATGTGAGATTGAAAATGTATCAGTGTTAGTTATTTGTTGTTTTGTTTTTTAGTACAGGGTATCCCTCGCTGTCCTGGCACATGCTCTGTATACCATGCTGGGCTCAAACTCAAGAGATCTGGCTGCCTCTGCCTCTGCCTCTGCCTCCTGAGTGCTGTATTACAGCCATGTGCTACCACAACCCAGTGTGATGTGTATTTTCTCCAAATAACAAAAATTTTTGGTTTTTGTTACTTGTGTGTGTGTGTGTGTGTGTGTGTGTGTGTGTGTTACATGTGATATATCTCTGGTTAGTGCAGTTGTCTAAGCATGGAGGTCAGAAAACGACCTTCAGGAGTTGGTACTTTGACAGGCTGGAGTACCTGCTGAGCCCTGCCACCAACCCCAAATAAGATTTTTTTCTTTTACATTTTTTAAGCACTGTAACTAATTATAAGGAATATTTTCTAGTATTAAAAAGTGTGCATACATGTTTCACCCATTGAGAGCATGCACTGATGTCGCATAGGAGCTGAGTTTAGCGCCCAGAACCTGTGCGCAGCAGCTCACGGCCACGCCCAACTCCAGCTCTGCCAGATCCAATCTGACTTCCACGGAGACCGTCCCTCACGGCCACATCCCCACCCAGACTGATCACCATCCAGTGTAGTTTGGTTTTGCTATTGTTGAGCAGTACTAAGGGATTGAATATAATTCTACCATCTTAAATACTTTTCTCACTTAGAAGGCTGTCATGAGAAGACATAAATCATGTGTACAAGTTAATCTCATCTCAAAAAAGTTAATTGCAGGATATGTCGGCGTGCTCCTTTAATCCCACACTTGGCAGATTTCTGAGCTCAAGGCCCACCTAGTCTACAGAGGAAGTTCCATAAGACCTGACTTCTTATAGGAGTTCATAAAATATATAGGACTCTGTTTCCCAATCAGTATCTTTTAGCTTCACAAGATGACCAAAACAACATTCAAATCGATTATGGTAAGGAAAAATGTAGATGAGATGTGTTTATGCGTCCAAACTAGTGAACATTATCCCATAGCCTACACTGTTGACGCTTCAGTCACTTAGTGTGAAGTTGGTTAAAAACATGGAGATTTTTAAATTAAAGTATTCATTGTGTGTAATCTGTATATTACCAGTTTTGTCCATGTGGACACACAATCATCCTAACAACAGAGATCACTACTGCTATTAGTAGCCATCAGAAAGTACAATTCAACATATTGTTACCGAACAAGAAATTCAGCTTTAAAAGACCCAGGTTTCCTTGCCTTTTTTTACACCCTTTTATTAAAAACAGATTACTTTTTCACACAACATATCCTAATTGCAGTTCCCTCCCTCTCCTCCCCTCATCTCACTTCCCCTCTCCTCTGGACCCACTCCCTTCTCATTAGAAAAGAACCATCTTCTAAGAGATAACAACCAAATGATAAAGTCATCACATTGAAGCTGGACAAGTCGACCCATCAGAAGAAATAGCCCCAAGTGCAGGCACAAGAATTCGAGGCCCACTTCTTTGTTCTCTGGAATCCAATAAAAATACCAAGCTGGGAGCTGTAAAATAATGCACTGAAGACCGGATGCAGCCCCACCTAGACCTGTGCTTGCTGCTTCTCTCTGAGTTCATCTGAGCTTCGCTGTGGATTTAGAGGGTTTTGTTCTGGTGACTTCCATTTCCTCTTGCTTTAAACTCTGCTGCCTCTTCCTTGGGGCGCCCTGAGCTCCAGGGTGGGTGGGGGAGACCTCTCATTTAGAGATATATATTCCAAGCATCTCTAATGTCTATCTCTGGGTCTCCCTCCCTCCCTCCCTCCCTCCCTCCCTCTCTTTCGCCCTTTCTCTCTTTCGCCCATTCTCTCTTTATTAAAGACAATACTCACCAGTATTGACTGGCCTGGAAGTCTTTATCTAGACCTGGCTGGCCTTGAGCTCATAGATACTTGCTCCTCCATCCCTAGAGCTGGGACTAGAGGTGTGAGCCATCACACCCAGCCTTTCTTTGCACTTTTGCTTTTCAGCTGTCATCAAAACAAACATACCAAGTCAGACCCTGGCAGGTCATCCTTCTTAGGCCAGCAGAAATGCACAGATAAACACATCTATTTGCACAGATGGCTTAAAATTGTGATCCCATGACTATTAAGACAAAATGAAAAAGTTTGAGTTTTCCTGGTATAAGTTGAGTGGTGGTCAGAAATAGCACCACTTGCATTAGATTTTTTTTTTCTATCATGGTCGATAAGGAACTTGAATTGCACATATGAAATAAAAGTATTATTTGTATGAGAGTTATGCAAAAATTAATGGTTATAATTCCTGTGTTGATAATTCAGTCAGTAAAATGAGGTAGTGAGAAAACAGTAAATATTTATATAATGCTATTGAAAGATCAGTCTTTAAACATATACTCAACCTGTTGAGCCCTGGCTTTAATCCTCATTACTACCAATAGAACAGAAAAGCAAAAATCAAACTAAGGATTAATAAAGTAAATTTGTAGATATGGTTTTCTTAGAAACAAACTGTACTTAATTTGTCTCCAGAAAGCACAAACTTAAACTTGATAGCACAAACTTATTACAAAAATGTATGGCAGTATTCAATTATCTGGAGGTCTCCTTAATCTCTGTAGTCCTTTGGAAACCTCGTAGTGTGTCTAATAGACTAGACAAGTGAAATACAAAAATTAATGTATTCAAATTTGTTTGAAAACCACACTAGTTTTATTTCTCGAGGATTGGTATGAGGAAGAAGGATGATTGTAAATCCATTGGACATTTGAAGTTGAACTTTGAGAGCTGTTCATTAGCTCGTTTTCAGATTGTCTGATTTCGTTTCTTTAGTTCTTTGCATACTTTACACATTCTGCTCAGTCGTGCGATGAACAAAGGTTTGTTCCCATCGTTTGTCCAGTTTGTCACTCAGTTGTTCCTTTTACTATACAGCAACTATTTTAAGATTTCTGGCAATCCTCTGCCGCCTTGGCATTGTTTCCTTGGTGTTTGTAATCTTCAGAGTGCCCTTGCCTCTGCCAGAGTCAGAAGTATTTTGCTTGATCTTTCCAGCTTACACTTCTCAAGTTGCAGGTCTTAAGGTGTTCGGTGCATCTAGAATTGATTTTTCCATAAGGTGAGAAATAGGATTCTGTTTTTATTCTTCTGAATGTGGATTCCCAGGTAGCAGCAGCGTGTGGTGTAGGCTATTTTTGTATTAGTGTGAGTGGTATCTTGGATAAAAATGAGTCCTAGTTGCACAGATTTACCACTAGGTATTCTACTGCATTTATTTACATGTCTATATTTGTGCCAGAACCCTACTGTTTTGCTACTGTCTCTGTGGACTAATTAAAAGTCTGATATGGTGATAGCACCAACATTATTGATTGATTGATTGATCAGGATTGCTTTGTTTATCCATTGTCCTTTGTGCTTCCATGTGCACTTTCGGGAATCTTCTTCCTATGAACAATATCTTTAGTATTTGGAAATCATTGTATGGAATAGTTATTTTCTTCAATGTTTTAAAATTCTCATTATAGCTATGGTTTTATGCCTGCCAAGAGTGGTGCTTGTCAGATTTTTGTAGTATCTTACTACTTAGTTTTATGGGATAGTTTGAATGGCATTTGAGATCTTTGAAGATCTCATAGAATTCAGAATGAATGAGTCTGTCCGATGTCTACCCTTGCAAGTTTTTAACATTACAGTCTCAGTGTCATCCACAGTCATAGATGTTTGTTTATCTGTCAGTTAAATTTGATGAGTCATGTATACCTAGAAATTATTAGATTCTTTTAAGAGTTTCCAATTAATTGGAATATAAGACTTTAAGGTATTTCTTAGTGATTTTCTTAATTTTGTTGGTGTCTGTTCTTATTACCTATAGAGAACTCTTGTGTTTTTTCTCTTTTGTTTAGTTTGGCTAAGCATTTGTTGAACTGGTTTATGTCTTGGCAATAACAGTGCTATTGTTTCTAGACTTGGTGTCTAACTTGTTTGTTTTCTCTCTCTTTTTTAAAATTAGTATTTTATCTCTTCCCCCTCCCTCTCATCTGCCACACCTATTGTTTGAACTGTAACATGCTATATATAGGGTTTTGTGATTTCATCCAATTCACTCTGCTAGCCCCACTGGGGGAGAGTAAAGATCATTACTCAAATGAAAGTGAACTAAGCAAGCTGACTGTCCAAAGCAGGGATTGAGGAGGGCAGTGTGGATGAACAATTTAGGCCTCTTCGTATAGCAGCAAAAGGTGCAGGCTGGTATTTCCGGAGAAATACGGTACCGTACGGACTTGGCAAGTGAATTATGGAAGCAGACAGCAGGTAAGATTACTTGACAGATCATCTTGGCAGAATATTTCAAGATTCTTTACAAGAATATCTAACCAGGGCAGAGTTCGGGGTACAGTGAAATTACATAGTATGGAACATATCATATGCCAGGAATGGGTCAAAGCTCAGCCAGCTGGAGTTTTGCAGTAAAGAGAAAGGAACTTATTTTGACCTTGCAACAAGATGGTTTCTAATCTTAAGATGGAGTCAGGCTGGTCCTGGTAGATGATTTTTGGAATCATTTACTTTGGATGTGATACTTTCCAAAGTGACCATCCTGTGTTAGACTTTAATGTTTCTTTTATTTATTCATTTGGGATTCCACATCTCAGGTTATTTTGTTGGTTGAATATTTTTTCCATACCTGTTGTATTCTTGTAGTATTCAAAGGGAGCTAGTCTGTAGAAAGTTGTACTTTATCTTCTTCCTCAGTAGACAGTGTAGGTCAGTAGCTAAGTACTGATTCCACATTCTCAGGTCTCCAGTTGCGATCCTTAGCACCACTCCAAGAGAAAATATTAGTTGTAAATATGACACAACAGCTAACTATAAAATCTAAAAACAATGGTTTCTTTAGCTTTTAATATCAGGGGGTCAGCTAAGTAGGCTAACATGATATGTACTAGATAAGTTATTAAGTTTAGAAATAGACTGGAAAAGGTGGAGAAAGGGTATGGATTAATATTAGATCAACTCAAAGCTTAAGGCTTTAAAAGTGGATGTTATAAGGACAAGGCCTGGTGGCATAGACCTTTAATCTCAGTGCTCAAGAAACAGGCAAGCAGATTTCTGTGATATGGAGACCCACCTGATGTGCACATCATGTTCCAGGAAAGCTAGTGATACATTGAGGGTCTGTTTTGAATAATGATGATGATGATGATGATGGAGATGGGATGGATGAGGAACTGAGGGTATTCATTTAAAGATTTTTAAGGCTGTTCAAAGTTTTATTTTAAAGTTAAAGATGGGTTAAATGTATATAGAGGAAGATAAAACAGGAGGGAAAGTATTTGGGTTTTGTGTAGAAAGATTAGAGTACACTGTAAAGTGGTTGCAGAACATAGTTTAATAACATAAAACCTACAGCAAGACTATTCAGAGGTATTAATGCAAGAGTAAAGACTTCAGTTTTACAGTCAGTATTTCTTTTTTGCTGGGGTAGATTTTAATTTATTTCCGTCCTGGTGCCATCATAGAAAACTGCTAAGAAGTGGAGTGATGGTGCAGGTTGACCCCATCAGTGGGAACCTAGATTTGTGAGTAGGTGGTGTCCCAGGCCACAGGAAAAGGCACCGATCTCTTACCAACAGGACTAAAATATAGGGCTGAAGGCTCCATACTGCCACCAACTTTACCTCTCTACGCTCAATGAGCTGTGTGGATGTCATCCTCGGTAATGGGGTCCTCCTGCCAGTTTTCAGAGAGTGATATTCTGTCCTAATATCAGCCAGGGTTGTTTAGGCATGTCCCTGGACCAGCACACCCCACAACTCAGCTGAGTGCATCCCAGTCTCACTAGCTGTGCCTGGCTATGAAAGGCAGCCTGTTTGGACTTTGTATTCTCCATTACTAGGAATCCTTACCCTCCTCGATTCCTAGTTTTCACTGCATTTAGGTTTCCACCCCCACGCCAATGATCCCTAGTCTCAGGGGTCTCTCCCTGTCCTCTCTCCCTCCACCACCCGATCCTTCCGACTCCCACCCCCATTCTTCCCTAGTTCACTCCCAATATTCTATTGCCCCTTCCCTGGAAGGTCCATGTGCCCAACCTCCCACGAGAGCCCTTCCCTTTAACCATTCTGGGTCTATACATTGTAGCTTGATTAGTTATATCTAATCACTAATATCTACTTTTAAGTGAATACATACATTTATCTTTATGGGATTTGGTTACTTAGCTCAGGATGATTTTTTTAAAATTATTAATTTACCACCCCATCACAGCTTTCCCTCCCTTCTCTCCTCCCACTCCCTCTCTCTCATCTCCCCACCCCTCTATTCACCCTTCTCTTTTGCCCCAGAAAAGGAGTGGCCTCCCATGAATATCAACAGGCCTCGTCCTATCAAGTTGCAGTAAGATCAGCCTCATCTCCTATTGAGGCTAGACTAAGCAGCCCAGTTAGAGGAAAAGAATCCAAAGGCAGGCAAAATGTAGTCAGACAGCCTCTAGTTCTGCTATTAGAGGTCCTACAGAAAGACCGAGCTGCACAACTATTATATATATGCAGAGGACCTAGGTCCGTGCCAGGCACGGTCTTTGGTTGGCAGTTCAGTCTCTCTGAGCCACTATGGAGGCGGAGACACAGTGAGGTCAGGATCTGTAGGATCCTCAGGCTCGGATGGGGTGGGGGATCCAACTGCTCTTACAGTGCAGAGCAAAGGGGGACCAGGAGTAAGAGAGAGCCAGAAACTAAATTTCTACTACAACAATGTTGCAGGGCCTTTCAGGTTAACTTCCCTAGCAATAATTGAAAAATAGACAAAAGCTATAATTGTCAGGAACATATACTTTTTTGGCAAAAGGTACACTATACACAAAATTGGTGTAGTTTATTAATGCAGTTAGTTGAGAATTTTAATGATCAAAAGAATACCACAGTCCATTTTCCTGTCTGCAGGTATCATATCCATATACTTCTATTTCAGCATATGTTTTGAAGAAGGAACATTTTGTAATTTTAAAATGATTTTTGAAATTACATTATCTAGCCTCAGCTCCCACTGTCGTTAAAGATGGCCAGATACTATTGCAACCCATCAGGTCAATGGGAGGAGTGAAAAACCCAATGTGCAAATAATAGCTAGCATGACAAAGGGATTAACAAATTAGCTACCAAGTATATAATTCCTCAGTGTCTACACTGGATGAAGAGTACCTTTGGCCTACATACTGAGAACCGAATCTCAAATGATCAGAAAAATCGCAGGGATAATTGAGTTCATTTCCTTGTCTAGGGATATTCTAAATGTCTTAGAGGAACAGATTCATGAGAATAGTGTGGTAGGAAATTTATTTATTTTAAATTTATTATTAATTTCTATTTATTCTTTGAAAGATTCATACATGTATATAATGTATCTTGATCACATCTGTCCCTCACATCCTTCCTGATATCTCAGTACTTCACGCCATCCTTTGTACTTATTGTGAACTGTCTGAGTACAAACAATAGGCACGTGGCTGTGGTGTCATCCACTGAGGCTCTGGGATCCTAGCGATAGACACCCTCCTAAAGAAAAATGACTCCTTTTCCCATTATCCACCAACTTCCAACAACTCCTCAACCATAGCGAGCCCCTTCCCATCTATGATGGAGATTTTAACTGGTTTGATGCTGCACTTGTGTAAGTAACAACTGTCTAAGTTCATGTATACAAAAGCCACGCCGTGTCCCAAGGACAGCATTTTGCAGCTCTCCCCTGCCCATGCCTTCTGAGGTTCTTGAGCAGTGTAAAACACAACAAAACAAAGCAAAGCAGGGGGACCATTTATTTGACTTAGCTAATGTTATCGGTACAAAATATTAGTAAATAAAGGCTCATTACCATCAGAGTGCTACAAGTACACACAAAGTGTTCCTGCTTGTAACTGTTATCCCATGGAGTCAGTGTTCTCTAAAAGAATGCAACCAACAGAATTTATGCAGCATATTAAGAGGGGTTTATTAGACTGATCTATACAACCAGGGCATGGAAATCACAACAGTGCTATTTACAGACTGGAGAGATTGCTAAGCAAGTATATGGAACACGGGAGACCGTGATACAGAAGCAGTCTGAACCTAAGGCTTGGAAGCCTCTTGAAGAGTTGCTAATATAAGTGAAGGCTGAAGATGGACTCTGTTGTTTGCAGATACTGGCAGGGAAAAAAATGCAAGTTTAAAACAAAACCAAACCTCAAAGTTTGCTCACTTCAGCAGTCCTGCCCATAGTATGGGCACTGGGAGCTGAGCTGAGCAGACGGTCCTTATTGCCAAGTCAGGAATTCCCAATACCATTTCACTGAGCCTCATGTCCATTGCTTCTAGATATTTCATCAGGACCTCAGTGTGAAATGGAGTTGATTGAAGGTGATCTTCAATCTAGTCAGTCAGGATTAATCAATAAGCCAAGAGAGAACAAGATCATATCCCAAGTCCTCGTGATTACTGATTTTGAAAACGAATGATTATTGTGTATATATGTGCAGGCAACTATACATACCACTGTGAGGGTGGAGGTCAGACTGCTTGGAGTCAGGTCTCCTCTTCATCTCTTTTGGTTTTGCCAAACAGGGTTTCTCTGTGTAGATCTGGCTGTCCTAGAACTCACTTTGTAGAGCAGGCTGGCCTCAAACTCAAGTTCTGTCTGTCCTCGGCCTCCCAAGTGCTGGGATTAAAGGTGTGTGCCAGGACCACAAGGCTCAGGTCACTTCTTTCATTATGACACCTGGGGCTAGAGTTCAGGTCAGGCTTGGGTGGTACTTTAACCCAGCGAACCTTCTTACTGGCCCATGAACGTTTTTCAACTCTTTTCTTTTGTAATTGCTCCAGGTGTCTGTTGGTCTGGTGGCCGAATCACGTTACCATGCTCTTACATTCTAACACCTCTGCAGTGAAGACATTATCTATTCCAGTCTTTCATCTTACATTTGGTTTTCAACTTTAAAGGCTTTGTCGTTCCTTTGTACTTGTTTCTGTGTCTCAGATTTTTAAAAAGATTCATTTTTTTTTAAAATGTGCACTTTTGGGGGGTATATGCAATTATCTTCTAGTGCCCACAGAATCTTGAAGAGGGCATTGGATCTGCTGGAGTTGGACTTACAGGCTGTTGTGACTACCCAGCCTGGGCACTGGGAACTGGACTGAGCAGATGGTCCTTACTGCCAAGCCTTTTCTCCAGCCCCTTGACTCAGTTCTACCAAATGTGCGCATGCACACACACACACGGAGGCCAAGGACAGCCTTGGTCATCAGTTACTCAGGTGCTTTCCATACTTCGTAGTTGTTTTGAGTCTTTCACTGGCCCAAAACTCATGAAACAAGCTAGGATGGCTGTCCAGAGTCCATGGTCTTGTCACCACCTCCCCACCAGTGAGGTTATAAGGTTGTCACTTTTTTTTTACTTGAGTTCTATGGTAAAACAAAACAAAACAAAACAAAACAAAAAAAACCTGGGTCTCCCTCCAAGCACCTTAGTTACTCAGTCCCTAATATTTGTGGATGCATTATTTTTCTCCTAGAATTCCTTTAAAACACGGTTTTCACAATACTTCAATTGTGGTTGTCATGTGAAAAATAAAAGCTTGTTCTTGGTCCTGATAATGGTGATACAGTGAAAAGGTCATGTGTATAATAGCTCTCAGAGCTAGATAAATGCCTTACTAGCTGCGGAAAAAATTGAACTGGGGGCTTTTAAAAAATGGTTCAGGCTACCAAATGCAACATTGTACCCACTTGCCATGAAATGCCCAGCCATATGCTGCTGCCCGACCGATCGACCCAGGGCTTCTGATCTTGGACACTATATACAGACTTTACAATCTTTCCTGCCAAACGTGTTTGAGCATCTCATCTCAGCCGCTCTCTTCTACATCAGTGGCGGAGGCCATCCTATTTAAAACTGCACTGTTGCTTGTAACCAATTCTGCTTGATGGCATCCTCCCACCCAGCTTCAGCTAACTTGCATCCGTCTAAAATGTCTGAATTGAAAGAGTCAGGGCTGATTGGACGGCTCAGCAGGCGAAAGCTCCGACTTCCAAGCCAGAACTTGATCCCAAGGCCCAACAATCAAGAGCACTTGTATCGGGCTGGAGAGAGGGCTCAGGAATTAAAAGCACTGACTGCTCTTTCAGAGGTCCTGAGTTCAATTCCCAGCAACCACTTGGTAGCTCACAACCTGTAATGGGGTCTGATGCCCTCTTCTGGTGTGTTTGAAGACCTCTACAGTGTACATAAAAATATTAATATTTTAAAGAGCACTTGTAGCTCTTACAGAAGACCTGAGAGGACCTGGATTTGGTTCCCAGGACCCAGATGGGTAGACTTTAGTCCCAGGGAATCTGATGCTATCTTCTGGACTCCATATGTACCAGGCACAAAAGATGCAGACACACAGCTCAGCAGTAGTGGAGAATGCCCTACACTAGGGAAGCAGAGGCAGACAGATCTCTGTGAGTTCCAGGCTAGCCTAGTCTACAGCGAGTTCCAGCACAGCCTGGGCTACACAGAGAATCCTGTCTCTAACAAAAACCAAAACCAAACCAACCAAACAAAAAACATAAAAAAACCCAAACCCTGCTGGAATAATCCTAACAAAGTAAAGCTGAACATTTTAAAGATAAAAAAAAAAAAAAAGTTAAAGGGAACAAGGTGTCAGACATCTCATGTTTATGGACTGGCAGAATTGGTGCTGTGAAAATGTAAGTCTATTAGCAAACTAGCTGGGCAGTGCTGGGGCACTGGCACACACCATTAATCCCAGCACTTGGGAGGCAGAGGCAGGCGGATTTCTGAGTTCGAGGCCAGCCTGGTCTAAACAGAGAAACCCTGTCTCGAAAAAACAAAAACAAAAACAAAAACAAAAAAAAAAATCTGAAAGTTATATGAACTCAAGAGAAGCATAGAAAATTAAAGACACCAGACACTGAGCAAATGGCAACACTGGAACAACTGCAGACGTGCACACCCAAGGCGCAGAACAGAGCGCTGAGATGTAAACCCGCATGGAAGGCACAGAACAGAGCGCTGAGATGTAAACCCACACCCAAGGCGCAGAACAGAGCGCTGAGATGTAAACCCACACCGAAGGGTGCAGAACAGAGCGCTGAGATGTAAACCCACACCCAAGGCGCAGAACAGAGAGCTGAGATGTAAACCCACACCGAAGGCACAGAACAGAGCACTGAGATGTAAACCCACACGGCAGCAGCAACCTAATTTTGACAGATGCCACAAATAAATGACGGAGAAAAGATTTCTATTCCACAGACTTGTACTGCTTAACTAGATATCTACACTTAGAAGATAAGAACTCTCACCTTGCTTTAAAAAATCAATATAAGATCTGAAACCCTAAAACTGTTACAAGAAACAGCAGGAAAACAGTGCAAAGTAGGTACAGGCGAATACATTCTTTAAAAAACAGACTCTAAATATTCTAGGCTAGGTGTTGGAGGGCCTAGGGGGAGTCTAGCCTGTCCCATTCTGGTCTGGATGGATGACAGCATTTTACACTTGGTCCACTGATTCAGATTACAACTATGCCCCGGAGCAGCTTGGCAAATCTTCCACAACCTGGAAAATGTAGAAAGTAACGCTTCTTTTCTGTTAAATCTCCCACATACATATGCAAACATCGGCCGCCCTCAAGTACTTGGGAAATAATGCTAGGTGTTAACATAGAGAATTGCATTAAAAAGTTGCAGTACAGGAAAAGGAAGAATTTACTGAAAAACCTACAGAAGAAAATCTTTGTGGACAGAGGATCGGTATGTATTGCCAACAGATTAATATGCCTGCAACAATTACATTCACATGTAAACAACAATAACAACAAAAACTAAATACTAGGCTGGAGAAACAGGTCAAGGGTTATGAACACCTGCAGAGGACTCGGGTTCAGTTCTTAGTACATATGGATAACTACCTTCAACTCGAGTTCCAGGGCCTCCCATGCTGCCTTCTGTGGGCTGTTGCATGCCTGTGGTGCATATGAATGACTCCCCCACACCCCCTACCCCCGCAACACACACATACACACAGAGCAAATAAATACCAAGTATTCAAAGAATACTTGAGCTAATAAAATGAATAGAATTCTAGGCAAAGAGCTCCAAATACTCGGTAAATATATAAAAGCTATTTATTTCCTCTTCATACCAACTGTCAAAAATTAGAGTAACTTTCTATTGTGGTTTTGCAACATTTACAGACAGATTGTTTTATGTAATTCTGTTGTCCAGTTTATTATACATAAAATAGGTTTCCAAAGGCCTAGAAAATAGACAAACAGAAATGAGACAAGATACTCGGCTACCTTTTAAAACTGTCTGTGGTATTTTAAACAACAAAAAATTTATTTGATGAAACAAATGAAGTACGTTTCCTATGCATAAATCCTATTTACAAAGTTTAATTTCATTAAGAACCTTTATTTTGATCTTTGTTATTTGTTATTTTGGGAGTGGTGGGACCAAAGCCAAGGTGAAAAAATATTTAATAAGTGTTTGAGAACTTTTTTGTTCCTTTTGTTGTCTTTTTGAGACAGGAGTGTAGCCCTGGCATCTTAGAACTCACTCTGTAGACCTGCCTCTGCCTCCTGAGTACTGGGATTAAAGGCATCTGCCACCACCACCTAGCCTACTTTTATTTATATTTTTGTTGTGTTAAGACAGGGTTTCTCTGTAACAGTTTGGCTGTTCTGAAACCTTGTAAACCAGGCTGGTCTTGAACTCAGAAATGCTCCTGCCTCTGCCTCCCCGAGGCTGAGATTCAAAGCATGTGCCATCACCGCCCACGGAAACTGAATTCTAACCAGCTTTATTCCCATGTCATAAATATTTGTTCAATGTTTGCATACGACTTCACTTATTTTCACCACAGTATCAACACCAGACTTTGCAACAGTTTTTCCCCAACAGTGTAGAGAACAAAGAATACCTCTATAGTACATGTTTAATTCTGAATGTCCCTTATCTACCATTCTGACATGTGAAAGTAGTCTAATATATTTTCTAAGAATCATAAACTTGTTTGAAACAATGGTACTGCCTCTGCCCATTACTAGGAATGTACTAGAAACCTCAGACATATATATATATATACCTTGTTTTACAATAAAGGACATTAGCTGACTGGAGTCATGTATTTTCATTGGCGTAACCGCCTTATGATAGAAACAAATTTTTATAATAACATGACAATGGGAAAGCAAGAGAGTAAGGCTGAAGCACATAGTTATGCTCATAGCAATATGATAAATTCTACTTACTGGTATCATGATTCGGGGCAGCAGGAGATAATATGTATACATACACACAAATGCAGCAAGCACTACATAGCCCACCACACACAAATGAATGGTCTATTACAAAAGACACATGGTTTGATGTTTTTAACGAACTTTATACTAAGTAACTAAGGCAATGTAACACCACAGGCCAAGAGTTAGTGTTTACCAGTTGGTATTAAATGTATACCTCAGTCATTTTTTCCCCATTTACCAGGACTTATCAGGATGCAATCTAGAAATAACGGAAAACAGAGTTCAGTATATTTTAATGAAATACTGAGTTGACAGCAAGTAAAACAGGGAAAACAAGCCCACACAATTGGGTCTGAATGCCTAGAAAAGTGACACGTGAAAATGTAAGTAATTCTCCTCATATCTAGGATAGATAGTTACATCCTGGACATTTGTCTGGAAATTCAAACATAATTGACTGAATCATGAAAACACAATCACCACTTTGTAAAAATGAGATTAACTTATACCCAGGAGTTAATACTTCTTTTCTATCACAATCTTCCGGGTGAGACCAATTCCAAAAGACAGAATTATATTCGATCACAAAGTATTTTTAACAGCTAGAAACCCCAAACTACATTAAAATGTAATCAGTATCAAGATTAAAAATTGCATTTAATGAAGAATAACACCAACATTAATCCTAGAAAAGATCACTAGGATTTATACATTTTATTGGAATAAGTGGTATGTATGGCCTTACTTATTTTTGACCAGAAGACTATATCACCATGGCATGTTTTGATGAGCAATGAAAACTTGCAAAAAAGTTGACAAACACGAGCATAAGGTAAAAGTTACATGTTACACTTCAGTTTCAAACTTTTCAACCTGACAATGGGTTTTAACATGTAAAGATAGTTCAATTTTAAACTATGTTGAATAAGAAAGGGTGACTGAAGATGCCTCTGAGTCAATGGGAACGGTAATCTACTTACCAGAAAACAGCTAAAGAATGTAAAAGGGGAAAAATGTGTGACAATCAGCCAGGCACAGTGGCGCACACACTTCTCTAATTTCAGCACGTGGGAGGCAGATATCAGGCAGATTTCTGCAAGTCAAGGCCAGTCTGGTCTCCATAGTGTGTTCCTGGAGAGACTATGTCTAAAAAAAAAAAAAAAAAAAAAAAAAGAAAGAAAGAAAGAAAGAAAGAAAGAAAGAAAGAGAAAAAGGAAAAAAAAAAAGAAACCAACAGGGCAAAAATCCTATTTGGGTCTGATAACAAGGCCCAGTGAGGAAAGGTGCTTGCTAAGGAATACTGGTAGGGAAGCAACTCTCGATGCTCTCCATACCTGTGCTGTCTGTCTGTCTGTCTGTCTGTCTGTCTGTCTCTCTCTCTCTCTCTCTGGCGTGCGCGCACACACACACACACACACACACACACACACAAACACACTTGCACAAAATAAATAATAAAATAAAAAAACTCATTGGAAGAAAATATACATTAAAAGTACAAAATATAAAATCTACATAAGAATGTTACTCTGAGAAAATCCAAGTATGCACCTAGATGTAAGCAAACTGCAATGTAATTAATAATTAACAATATTCTCAAAATAGAACATGCCATAAAATAACAGCAAGAAAAATACTAACAACACATAGACATTGATAACTTTACAGGAAACATGATTACTTAAAATGTTTCTAAAAATTAAATATACTGGATGATTACAAATTCATCTGAATTTAACAAATCCAATACCGTCTTTTAACAAAAGAAACTTGCATTACTTGTTTTAAAAAGCAGCAGCCGTTAAATTGAAATGCAATTAATTTACCAAACAGACTTTTATCTTTACATGGTTGTTACTGTTGTTCCTTGCGATGTGTCCTGGGGATTTTCAACTGTGCACTTAAGTTCTTGTCCTGCCCCAGTTTTCCAGCCATTAAAGAAAACAGGCAGGTGAAATGATGCCAACGTTTTTTATTTGCCAAACCATACTTTAAAAGTTTTTCAGCTATCTTTAAGTATATGCATAAGAATGGAACAAAAATAAAATCATTTATTACAGTTTTTTAGTGTATTCAGGTTTTCAGTAATAAAAAATTGCCTATTTCTTCCATTTCTTGCTTATACAATATTGAACCACGTGAAAAACATGTAGTAACTTTAATTTAAAATGTACAATTTTCTTTTATTTTGTACAATAACAATTTCATTTGGTTAGAAATGATACATCTTAAATCTCCCAAGTAATGCTCAGACCTTTCAGGTAGCCTAAGGCTTACTGGATGTTGTAATCCTCTAAACTTCCATTGCCCTAGTGTTGGAATAAAGGCATACACCAACAAACCTGGTACAACAGGTTCTTATCCCGTGTATACTTGCAATGTAAGTAAAATTACACAATCGTCCATATTCTCTTGGTTTCTCTCCATTCTTCCTTCCTTGCTTGCAATAACAGTAAGCTGGATACAAAGGCTCTCAGATGGTTTACACTGGTCTAAGTTCTATCCACTGGATTTCTTTTCACTGTGAGTTCTTTCATGTTGGTGAAGATATGTAGAACATGTAAAGGCTTTCCCACACTGCTTACATACATATGGTTTCTCTCCAGTGTGGTTTCTTTCATGTATTTGAAGGGATTTTGAAAAGGTGAATGCATGTCCACACTGCACACACACATAGGGTTTCTCTCCAGTGTGAGTTCTTTCATGATTGTAACAAGCCCTATGTTGGATGAAGGCTTTCCCACACTGCTTACATGAATAAGGCTTCTCTCCAGTGTGAATTCTTTCATGTTTGTGAAGGTATGTGGAACAGGTAAATGCTTTTCCACACTGCTTACAAACATAGGGCTTCTCTCCAGTGTGGATTCTCTCATGAATATAACAGGCACTGGAATAGGTGAAGGCTTTCCCACAGTGTTTGCAGGAGTAAGGTTTCTCTCCAGTATGAATTCTTTCATGGATCAGAAGTTGAGAGGAACGAATGAAGGCTTTCCCACACTCCTTACATACATAGTGCTTCTCTCCAGTATGAGTCCTCTCGTGGTTGTTACGGGTTGTGGGATCACTGAAGGCTTTCCCACAGTGCTTACATAAATAAGGTTTCTCTCCAGTGTGAATTCTTTCATGTTTGCGAAGGTATGAAGAACGTCTGAATACTTTCCCACACTGCTTACATGCATACAGTTTTTCTCGGGTGTGACTTCTTTCATGTTGGAGAAGGTGGTAAGAATGAATACATGCTTTCCCGCATTGTTTACACACATAAGGTCTGTCTCCAGTGTGAGTCCGTTCATGGTTATAACAGGCCCTTGGATGAATGAAAGCCTTCCCACAATACTTACATGCAAACGTCTTCTCTCTAGTATGAATTTTATAATGTTTGATAAGGTGGCTGGAATTAGCAAAGGCTTCTCCACACTGCTTACACACAAATGGTTTTTCTCCAGTTTGGATTCTTTCGTATGACTGAACATAACTACATGTCACGAGAGCTGTTTCAAGTTGCTTGTATTCATGGAGGTTATCTCCTGTATGTGTTATCTCATAATCTTGATCAGAAGTGAGACTCCCGTAGGGGTCATTAGATTGTTTATTTCCACAGGCTTTCTCTTTGGAAGGATTCTCATGGGTAAGAAAAGACTCAGAATATGCAAAATCTTCCCAACATTTCTTATGCTTAACAACAGGCTTTTCCATACATTTCTGATACTCATAGGGTTTCTCTACAGTTAGAACTCGAAGGTGCGTATCTGACTGTGAAAGACCAGTGACATCCTTTTCATATGCACTGTTTCCATATACTGCTATTCCATGAGGCATGTTGTACTTATTTACAATATGTTCTTGAGTCTGTTGGTGTGTTTCTCTATACTGAATACCACGTTCAAATTCATAGAATCCTTCAATCACGAGAGTGCTGGAAAAAAAAAAAAAAGGATACTACCATAGTCTTATGGCTAGCCCAGAGAAGTGTTGGAGGCTGGGTTCTGTGCCCACACTTGTTATTGCACTTAGAAGGTAAAGGCTGAAGAACTTCAAGTTTGAGGTCAACCTGAGCCACACAGAAAGACCTCATACTAAGGGGGAAAAGAGTGTCGACTTTACTGCCATAATTTATAAACCTGAAATGATGGAACACTGAACTACAGGCCCTGAGAACATCATGCAATCTTATTTCCTCTAATATCATCGCTGTCTCCTAAAATAATCTACACATACATTTACAAAAGGAATGGTGAAAAACACTGCAGATACACAGTGGTTTATTTTGCTCATTTCGTGCTTTGTTCTTTATTTATCCTTATTTCATGGCTGGCTCATATATGGCAAACATGGTCTTTTGCAAAATTACCAAAATTGAATGCTCATTAGGCAAAATGGTGAGGGTCAGGCTTTATGGAACTGACAGAGCTAAATATTTTTTAATGGAATTTTATGAAGGTGTGTCACAATACATCTCAAACACACATATATTTTATATCCAAAGTCCAAGAATTATTAAATAATTCCACACTCAAAGGAAAGTTTCTGTATATAAGAGAATTGGAAAATGTCTCATACAATGTAAAGTTGCAGGTCATTGTGCAACGCCCCACTCCAGAGCGGGGACCCCCAATTCTGAACGGTCAAGCTAAATGCAGCTCACATTCAGCTGGAAATATGGACTATTTGCTTGGGTCTTGGATTTCCTATTACTCCAGTATTTGATATAAATTCCTTTTCTTTGAGCATACATTTACCTCAGATTTCTCCTAATATTTTGGTAATCTTCTATATTTTCTTCCTCGGTTTTCCCTGAAAGGTAAACCCAAAGAAAGTATTATTCAACATTACATTAAAAATCATTACATTCTAGTCCCCCCCACACACACCCTGTGGTATAATGTAACAAGGCATACAATATTCACCAACATCTTTCAGTATTTTAAATTATGCAGGTACACAGATGAATAAGAAAGTTATCATGCTGTATATTTGTTACCTATGGAGATCAGGTTGCTAAAGGTCTCCTTCATCACATCTCTGTAGAGCTCCTTTTGATAAGAATCCAACAAAGCCCACTCTCCTAAGGTGAAGTTCACAGCCACATCCTCAAAGGTCACTGGCTCCTAAAATAATCCACATACATTTTCAAGACTAATGGTGGAAAAACACTGGAAACATAGTGTGACTTGATTCCTTCACTTCATGACCTGTTCTTCATATATTCCCTATACATCATAGTTGGCATTACTTTTAGTATTTATAAATAGTAAATACTCACTTACTATTCATTCTAACTCCCACAATGTCACACAATTTTGATGCTAATATGGAACTATATGATAAATGAACACCAGAAGATGATTATCTCTTGTGATGTTAGCCTCAGTACTCTCTGTACACTGTATTTTATTTTTATTAATTTGGAATCCATCAGAGTAGACACCAGCTCTAGGGAGCCTGTATAGTTAGTAGAAATGTCTATTTATTGATAATAGTTAATTATGAAAACTGAGGACACTCAAGGGAATAGAAACGACCAGCTTAACGGTAATGGGGGAGTCACCGCCATGCAATGCTTTATAACATTACAGTATTTTAAGCACTCCTAATATCTTGCCAACTTTTTGCCTATTTCTGACATGCTAAGAGATTTTCTCTGATCAAAACCCCATCGAAATCTGGATGAATTTGTTCTTATCAGGACTGAGAATGTGCACGGTGGTGCATGCCTTTAATCCCATACTCAAGAGGCAGAAGTGGATCTATGTGCATTCAAGGCCAGCCTTACTTACATAGCAAATGCCAGGACCCCCAGAGCTATGCAGTAAAACCTTGACAAAAAAGAAGGAAGGAAGAAAGGAAGGAAGGAAAGGAAGGAAGGAAAGAAGAAAGGAAGGAAGGAAGAGAGAAACAAAGAAAAGAGTCTGAGAATGCTAGCCCTAAACAAAACATTTTTTATCAAGGCTCAGGGAACATCAGAAAGAGGTAGAAAGAATTTAAGAGCAAGAGGGTGGACAGGAGTGCTATAAAATGCTGACTTCTGAACATAACAAGGCTATTGTACTTGTGAATTTACAACAGCTGTGGTTACCCCGCACCAAGATCAAGCCAGCCAAATTCCTGGCATAAATAGGGAACTCCTCTCCATGTCCCACCTTTCCTAAAGAGCTGCTGGCAGTGGGTAGCTGCTGGAGGACGGAGAAGCACTCTTCTTTTAGGGTGTGGCCACTGGTAGTTTCCTATGCTCCAGGGGCTGGTACCATACCAGTGCACATATGGGCTGTACTAAATGAGCTTAATGGCTTATAAGGAAGAAAAAAAAGATATGAAGTTGGGAGAGGGCATGTTAGGAAGGACATTCAGGAAGTTAGAGGTGGAAAATGGAAGGCAGATATGATCATTACTTTATTATGTATACAGTTCTCATAGAATAAAAACATATACAAACAATCTCATCACTGGTATGATAGATGACATGAAGCCTCTGTTGTCAAAGTGTGCTACACCAAGGCAGGATGGGAAAGCTTGCTGCTAAGGCAGCCTGAGCTGCATCACTGACGCTAAGGGGAAAGAAGCGAACCCACTTCTGAAGGCTGTCCCTGACCCCCACTCTCTGTGCTCCAGTGGACGGTGGCATAGCCACGCATTCTATGGGCCCAATCCATTGCAGGCATTACCACTTCTGGCAAGCGGTCCTGGGTTGTATAATTAAGCAAAACACCTTTCCTCCTATGAGGTCAATACTGTAATAGGAATACAAGGTCATAATAGAGGAGAAAACTTTTATGAATAAAAGTTTAAAATCCTTCCCAAATAACAGATTACATAGATGAGTATGTGTCTCATACACACACACACACACACACCAGTGATACGTATGTGAGTGATGAGGACATTCTGAGAAACTTGTTCTCCTTGTGTCACTGTCTACTGACATTCTTCAATAAAAATTATAATATTCATATATACTATCATAGAAAATTTCCCTGATGAATCTTCTTTAGAATTAAAGGTTGGTCTGAAAACTGATTCTGACCCATACAGCTCTTTAAGAACCTAGAATCTTTCCTAAAGATGTCATCAGTGAAATTGTAAGTGGGTTTTGTTTTTTATAACAGGATTTTAGTTTTTGTTCAGGATTGGTTATTTGTATGTTTATATATTCATGTGCCTTGGTGTGTTTGTTGGCTACATATAAACACACACACACACACACACACACGTACACAGAGTAAGTATAACAAAAGTATTTTTTAAATGCAGAGTACAGTCACATGCAGGGACAAATGCCTCAGAAGGTAAATGTGGTGTCTGCCTGCCTAGAGGACTGGACTACAGCTACTAAGTCATAGTTGGTGTTTGGTACAGCACTAAACTACTGAAAGAAAAGATCAAGTTCACCTCCAAAGAACTATTACTAAACAGGTCCACTTCCCCCACATCCTAATAACTTTTCTCTTCCACTGCCTCTGCTGGTTAATAGACTAAAGGAGAAGTTGAACCCTTATTAAAAATGTTACAAAAATTTATGCCTACAGGTCAGTGTCACGGTTCACCATGCTTCTTCCTCATCTTCCTCAGTAGTTACTCCAGAAATATACAACCATTGGTCATTAATTTGATGGGAATTCTTAGCAAATTAGTTATATCTTTATCTATATAAATTAGTTATATCTTTATATTAGTTATAAATCTTTAAAGTGTGATTTCTTTTTGGAACACAGAAACTGCAGGAAACAATGTGTCTCATTGTGAAATTTTGATACATCCATTCTACAGACCTGGACTCAAAAGTGTGGTATTCCTTTGGGAAACACATTCACACCCTCTGACATACCAAGAACTTTTAGTTTGGTCTCTTAATCTTACCAAAGAGGTCTCAATCATCACGTTTCTAATTTCTTTCTTTACCTATCCTTTCCCTTCTTCTCCCTTCCCTCCCCTTCCAGATCTTCGTCTCTCCTGCTCCTCCAAAGCCAATACTCCAGTCTTATTCCCAGCTATGGGAATGGCAGACCACCCAGGGTAGCCTCTCTTCCCCCACAACCCAGTGCAGCACACAGATCCTCCTCTCCAGAGTTTCCTTCCTCCAACTCATTGCTTTATCCCAGCAGCCAACCCCAGCAGGCTTCCCTGGAAACCCACTGGCCGCCCCAGCTAGGGACGCAGGTAGGCTAACTGAGGTAGGCTAATGTTCATTTCTCTCTGCTCTTCCAATCCCATCCCCTCCCTCATGCCAAGTCTGCAGCAGGCCATCTGCTGCAGCTCCCCATCCTCTGTCTCCTTCTCCAAGGGACCACACAGATCTTCCTCTCCAAGCTTCCTTCACCCCACTCGTTGCTTTAACCCAGCCCCAAATCCAAAAGACATTCTCTGTTAACCAGTCGGCCACTCCAGCCAGCAAGGCAGGAGGGCAGATCTTCAGCATTTCCACTGCATTCCTCCAAGTCCACTCCGCCATCCTTACCCCCAGTTCTGTAGCAGACCTGCTGTGACCTCTCCTTGCTCTGTGCCTGCATTCCCAGGAGACAAAGCAGACCCCAGTGGGACACTGCTTTGCCTCCCTCCTTGGGGCCCTTTAGCCTCCCCCCGCCCCCCACCCCCGCCCCCATCCTAACTCATACCCTATTACTACTGTCAGCTCACAACACCTAGAAACACATTTTACCTGGAATCCCTAGTGACCACAGCTATCCGGCACCACAGCCACCACACTCTCCTAAGAACCAGGGATAGCAACAGAGACCAAGGAACAAAACACTGACCCAACAAAGATAACCAAATATCAGCCCCTAGAATTACAATCTTCCCAAACCCAGATGCCTAGACGGCAACATAAAACCACTAACAGCCAGGACAACATGTCTGCACTGGAGCCCAGCAACCCTGCCACACAAGACCCTGAGCATTGCAACACAGCTGCGATACAACGAGATTTTAAAATACCCCTTATGAACATGATAGTAGGCCTCAAAAAGAAAAAAAAAATCCCTGAAAGAAATCCAGAAAACACAGTGGAAGGAAATGAATAAAACAGTTCAAGACCTGGAAGTGGAAATAAAGGTTTATATAATGATAAGGATGATGGAAAAATTAATGATGACAATGATGGATAATAATAATATCTGGAAATGAAAAGTTTAGGACCTTGAACAGGAAACTCAAAGGTAGACTCACCAATAGACTACAAGAGATGCACAAAAGAATTTCAGGCATTGGGTACATAATAGAAGAAAGACATACATCAGACAAAGAGAATGTTAAATCTAAAAAACTTCTAGAACAAACATCCAGAAAACCTGGTCACCATGAAAAGTCTAAGAATAACAGGAATAGAAGAAGCAGAAGAAACCCATGCCAAAGGCATAGAAAGAATTTTCAACAAAATCATAGAAGAAACTTTTCAGTGTTTAAAAATACTGGATACACTGGATCACAAAACCAGGTTCTCTTGGAGCTGAGAACCAGGCCAGTTTAGTCATTTTAGTATCTGACAAAATAAAACTCCAAACCAAAACTAACTAGAAGAAGTAACTAAGGACATTACATACTAATCAAAGAGGGACAAAGAGGACATGTCAATTCTTAACGTCTATGTCCAAACCACAAGGGGACCCAGGTTTGGAAAAGAGCCACATCTACCATTTAAATCACATGTTGAACCTCACACACTGAGAGTGGGAGACTTTTATACCTACCTCACTCTTGCCAACAGACAGATAATAGAGACAAAAACTAAATAAACATGGGAGCTAACTGAAGTTATAAACTAAATGGACTTAACAGATATAGAAACATTACACCCAAACACAAAAGAATATACCTTCTCAGCACCTCATGAAACAGTTTCCCATACTGACCACATACTTGGACACAAAGTAAGTTTCAACAGGTACAAGGAAATTGAAATAACTTCCCCTATCCTATCTGAACACCTTGGATTAATGTTGGGTATCAACAACAGTAACAACTGAAAGGTTACAAACTCATGGAAACTGAGTAACTCTCTACTGATTGAAAAATGGGTCAAAACAGAAATTAAAGACTTTCTCGAACTGAATGAAAATAAATATACAACATACTCAAACTTAGGGACATATTAGAGGTCTAAGAGGCAAGTTCATAGTACTCAATGCCTACATTAAAAACTTGAATAGATCTCAGACTAATAAGTTATCAGCACACCAAAACAAACAAGCAAACAAACAAAAGAAAACAAAAGTACAAAGAATCAATGAATCGGAGTTGGTTCTTTGAGAAAATCAGTCTTAAGACTAAAAAACATCCAAATTAAATAAAAAGCAGAGAGAAGATCCAAATTAACAAAATTAGATATGAAAACAAGGACATAACAGACACTGAGAAAATCCAGAATTCGTAAGGACATACTAAACAAACAAAACAACCACCACCCCACGCTTTCATGGCTTTGTAAAGAATTCTACCAGGCTTTAAAAGCAGAATTAATGCCAATCATCCTCCAATTATTCCACAAAATAAAAACAGAAGAAACACTGCCTAATTCTTTTTACCCAGGCAATAGTTACCATGATATCCAAACTTCATAAATAGACTCAATAAAGAAAATTACTGATCAATTTCACTTATAAACACATATGCAAAAATTCCCAACAAAATAGTTGCAAACTGAATTGAAGAACACATCACAAAGAGCATCCACTATGATCAAGTAGACTTCATCCCAGAGATGCAGGGGTGGTTCAAAATACATAAATCAATACAGTTAAGCCACCATATTAAAAAAAAAAAAAAAACCTAAAAGAAAAAGAAACCACAGGATCATCTCAGCTGCAGAAAGGGCCTTTCACAAAATCCAATGTCCCTTCATAATAAGAATCCTGGAGAGATAAGATTTTTGTTTTGTTTTGCTTTGTTTTCTCTCCTATCTGACGACAAGTGCCAGTATTTAAAACCTGCCTACCCTGTTTCCTGCCTTCCCCCTCTCAACCTCAAACTCGACTAAATGTTCCTCTGGTTACCCTCCAACTTCATCTTTAATTTAGAAGAACCAAAAAAAGGCTACCCCAGCTTCCCCCACACACGTGGAGAACACAGAGACATGTCAAATAAACAGTTCCACTTAGTGACTCAAACACAAGAACAAGCCAGATAGAAGAGCAAAGACAGCAAGAAAAAAAAATAAGTTGAAAAATTAATGAAATTGACTCAAAGAATACAGTCAATGTCGATCTCAGAAATGGTTCTTTAAAAAAAACAGTAAAATAGGCAAAACTCTAGTAAAGTAACAAAAAAAAAAAAAAAACGGAGGGAAGGGACAAATTAATAAAGTCACAAATTAGGGGAGGTTACAAGAGACTCAAAAAAAAAAAACAGAAAAAAAGAAAAGCAGAGGAGCATTTGGTAATATTTTGGGGGGAAAAACTCCCCAGAAGGAAAAAAATATGCAAAAAATGGTTTAATTCTGAGTCACATACAACAAACTAAAATTAAGTCAAGAAGATATAAACAACTTAGAAATATTCATAACAATGAGATGGAAACAGATATAATGAGATGGAAACATATAACCCTCCCATCCTTTCTGTTCAAGACCATAGCCAAAGAAACCACAACGTTTTTGTTTTTACAATTAAATTAGTCACCTCATCTCATGTTTTCACAGGCAACAATACTAGAAGAAAAAAATATTTATTTATTTATTTATTTATTTATTTGGTGTTTTGAGACAGGGTTCCTCTGTGTAGCCCTGGCTGTCCTGGAACTCACTCTGTAGACGAGGCTGGCCTCGAACTCAGAAATCCGCCTGCCTCTGCCTCCCAAGTGCTGGGATTACAGGCGTGCGCCACCACAGCCCGGCAGAAAATTTTTTTTTACCCAAATTCCACCTGTGCCTAGACCATAATTACCAAACTGGTTGGTGAATCCAAACAATTTTGAAGCAAATTGAAAATCCTCTCTTCTTTGCAAGCCTGAGCATTTTTCCTCCCTCTCTCAGCCCAGAGAGAGTCAAACAAATCCTCCCGCATTAACACTAACAGCAAAAATCAGGATGCGGGATGCACTGGTACAAGATTTGCCTAGAATGTGCAAAGCCTGAGGTTCGATGTCTTAAAAAAAAAAAAATAAGAAAAGAGAAAAGAAAAAGGTAACAGCGCGTATCAAAGTCCCCTTCCAACAGTCTGAACGCTACAGAGCATCACACCAACTCGCCAGCGATGCGATGTCCGGAGAGGCTCGGTCTCACCCGAGAACCCAGGGGACTAGACGGCGCTGCTTGGGAAGAGGGGCCGGACGGCCTGGACCAGACCCCAGGCTCCGCGCGGGCTGCTCTGCACCGGATGAAAACGCACGTGGGTGGGCGGGCGCGGGTGACAGACCGTGCAGCACCGGATCGGGCGGCACCGCATTGGGACAAAGCCTCCGCAGCGTCACCAACACGCCGCGCACGACTCCAGGAAGGCGGGCACACTCACCATCTCCGGCTCCGGACGCGAGCAGGGTTCCTCCTAAAGGGCCTACAGTCAGCAGGAGGCACAGCGACCCCGGCCAGGCCACCGCCCGCCTCCCTGCAGCTACACACGACTCAAACAGGGCGGCAATGGCGGCCGCTGACTATCCGCGCTCCTCGTTGGACAGTTCATGCTGGAAAGTAACGGAGCCCCTGATTGGTGAACGGTTCCGACCCGCCCCCTTGACTCTCTTCTGCACATCAGTCTTTCACCTTTAATGGAGCTCACCAGGCAAACTGATTACAGAACCTCCCTAACTCTGGCATCTCTCAAGCTCTGGAGTAAAACCGGAGTATATTGGGCTATCATTCTATTTAAAGAGAATATACTTCGGGATTTTTAGAGCACGCATTTAGTTCCTCGTGTCTTTCCCACTTACCCACACTACTTTTTTTTCTCAACATTCAGGACTCAGTGACCATTAGGACATCCCTACCTCCAGCTTTAGAGATAGAGGCTTGGCCGGCTTTTTACGTGGGTTCTGGGGATCCAAACGCAGATCCTCATGAAGGATGATCAGGCATGTTACCAAGCATCCCTTCTCAACAGCACTTCTTTGGGCTTGTAATATAGGCGTTCATCACACTGCTTTCTGCACAGTGTTTGGGTTATATAACGCACAGGGAATGCTGAATTCGGAATGTATCTTCAACTTGAAGAACTTCCGTGGTGGTTAAGATTAGAGATTCATGGCCGGGCATGGTGGTGCACGCCTGTAATCCCAGCACTTGGGAGGCAGAGGCAGGCAGATTTCTGAGTTCGAGGCCAGCCTGGTCTACAGAGTGAGTTCCAGGACAGCCAAGGCTACACAGAGAAACCCTGTCTCGAAAAACCAAAAAAACAAAACAAAACAAAAAAAAATTGGAGATTCATTTCAACAAACTCCTGGAAATAGTATTTGTGGATTTGATGGTTTATTTCAGTTAGAACTTCAATGTGGCTGTAGAATACACTGTCCCGCTTCTGAATATTAAGATGTTGAGATTTGTTATGGTAGAATAAGCAATACAAGGCATTGTGATCTCCTAGAGTTAAATCCTTAGGTGTGTCTGTCTCATCATAGGCTGTGAGCCACAGCTGGAGGAGGTGGAAGACGGTATCCTCATCAGCAACCAATGTAAGCTTTTTATAATACTTGTGGATTATTACCCTCGTGTAGTTATGTTTTCTGTTTATTAAATAATTGTATTTCCTTGTTGGAGATTTCCTTGGCAAGAAATGTGAGAAAAAGTTGTCTCATCCCAAACTCTTAAATATTGAGAGCTATAACGTGGCTCTGTGCCAGGGCTGACCTCATGACCCCTTCTACTTCTAGAGCTAAGAGTGTAGAGTGAGAACCCATGCAGGAGTGATCCAGGATGCTTACTGGCCAGCAAGTATCAACCACTGGTGAGGTTCAGGTGAATGTGTGTGAAATCCAAAGGCAGAGTGCAACTGAGGAAAATACCGGGCATGTCCCTCTGGGCTTCACATACATACATGACCTCACAAGAACACACGCATACACCCACACTAACAAGTGTATCTTACACACACTTAGTACACCACTCACACATGTAAATTTTACATCTGGTTATTCATGGAAACTGCATAAAAGACACAAAGGTGTTGAATCCAAGTTTTAAAAAAAAATCACAAGAGTCCCAAACAGTTTGCTTACAAACAAGATAATGAAAACTTTAACATACTTTACATGAATCCCCAAACTGGCAGAGTTATTGTCTTAACACTGCAATCACATGCACAAACTATTTTGTTTTTGATAGTCACTATATCTGCTGCATCAAAACTAGGTCCAGCAGGAGCTCCGGGGAAGCTTGATGAAAGAAGGTGCTCCTCAGAGAGCTGCCCGTCTCCCCCACCTTCTCTCTCGTTGTTTGTGGACGTGATGGAGTTGAGAGTGTGAACATCACACTGATAAAGTGTCTCCTTCCAGGCAGTGGGATTATGATACTTGAGTTAGATAACGGGAGTAGCCGGAGTCCATGACCATAGCATTGTGGTGGAACACAAGATGAGAAAAGGTTTTATGTTAACCTCAATTGAGTACAGAGGAATTAACGTAAAGCTCAGACATACATACAAAGTGGTTGGGATGCATACACATTTCCTGTCTCCCACATGTATACATGATATCACATATGGAGAGAGAATTTTGGGCAAAAAGATGAGGATGGGCTCTTAGAGAGTCTGTGCTGCTAAGCCTTTAGGCACAGAGGATGAGGGTATGGAGTCCATTTGAATAGATTCATTAATAAGTACATTTGAGGGGATGGAGAGATGACTCAACAGTGTAGCGCACTTGTTACTCTTACAGAAGACCCGGGATTGCTTTCAATTATCCACAGGATGGTTTGAGAACATCTTAACTCCAAGAGCTTCATCATCACCTTTTTAATTTCACAGGCACCAGGTTCTCACGTGGTGCACATACATATATGTAGGTAAGATATTCATACAGGTATAATAAAATAATCTTAAAATTTAAAAATAAGTATATCTGAAATTAGATATAGGAAAAAGGAGTCATTATAACTTTTAAGAGAGAATGTAAATTAATACAGACATTATGAAAATAAAGTATGGAGATTTCTAAAAAAGAAAAGAAAAACCCAAAAACTTAAAACTGCTGGGCATGGCAGTACATGCCTTTAATTCCAGGACTTTGGAGGCAAGTAGTTAAAGATCATCATGGTCCAGGGAGGGATGGAGGGAAGGAGAAAAGGAGAGAGAGAGAGAGAGAGACAGAGACAGAGACAGAGACAGATGATGGAGTGATGGAGACAGAGACATAAGTCTACCCAATTACACTAACTTGATTTTTTTTTTTTTGCTTTTTTACAAAAAGCCAAATTGGAGAAAAGATATTCTCTTTAATATACTGTTAAAGGAACATTGGTTATCTTCTGGTAGAAGGAAACAAGGAAACTTTTTCTACGTTGGAAGAAAGATTAAATTTCAACTGTATCAACTCTTCATGTTATACTCAAAATTCTGCTACTACTAGATGATATCAGGAAATGTGTTTAATGATACAGGGAAGCACTTCTAAAGGAGATTCAAATCTCACAGGATATCTGGTTAATACTCTACAAGTATCCCTTTAAAAATAAATGGTTTCTATATTTTCAAATAAATGAAACAAAAAAACTCGTTAAGTGAAAAGGCGACCTACAAAATGGAAGAAAACGTCCAGAAAAAAAAAAAGGCTGGAATAGTGTTTGCAATAAACAAGTTTATGAACATCTAGGAATAAAACAAGCAATTAAAATAGTCTATGGAACTGAACAGAGCACTCACACATACAGAAATGAGTGGCTAATGCATACACAGGAATTGTTCAAAAAATTTTAGCCAACAGGGAAATGCAAATCAAACATTCTGTGATTTCATCTTATTCTAGTCACATGGCTATTATTAGACAAAAATGTTAGCAATGACGTGTGAAAAAAGGAAACCTTACACCTTACAGTTCACACGTGTGTTGGTGGTAAGGCAAGCGAGCACAATGCCAGGCACTATGTGAGGAAGTTCGACAAAATATTAAAAATAGAAATGTCATTCTTTTTATGTCAGCTCTTAGCAGGGCACTTCCAGGGGACCTCCACCATTGAAGCAGACTATGTAAAAGTGTTATGGGAATTTTGGATCAAGTATTGTCGTTGCTATGACATCTCAAACACGGAGAAGAAAATAATGAAAGTAGTATAAAATATATTAACTGAGGTCCTGCTTTCTTTAGCATTTGATAGTCTTTCCAGCGTCTCTGCTTGTAGGATTATGAGACCCAGGGGTTCCATGATAATGCCCTCTAGGACCTGGACCCTGTGTGTCAGCTTTTCTGCCAAATAATGTAAATCTAACAAAGTTTTGGTAACAAAAATATACAACTGTCCTATGATCCAACAATAGCAATCAATATAGCGAAAGGACTATATATCAAATAGCATAACTGCACTTCCATGTTCAATGTGGTTGTATTCATTACAGCAAAATGGAATGACCCAAGACACCCATCAACACAGGACTAGGTACTGAAAATGTGGCACTTACATAATATAATTTTATTTCAGTGTAAAGAGGAAATGAAATTGTCAAATATGCTGACAACATGATGGATTTAGAAAATATACTGACTGAGGAAATGGAGAAAGACAAAATACTCAATTTCAGTTATTGCAGTGTTTAGCTACCAAGGTTTAGTGTAGCACAGTTAAAAACTATGTGCCCATATTGGGTAGTCTTGTGAAAGAGTAGGGGGATGTTTTGAGGGAGCTGGAGGGTTCAAGGACACCATAAGAATAGAATCAAATAACCTGGGCCCATGGGGGCTCACAGATACTAAACCACCAACCAAAGAGCATGCATGGGCTGGATCTTGGCCCCTACACATATGTAGTAGATGTGCAGCTGGTGTTCATGTGGATTTCCTAACAATCAGAGCAGGGGCTGTCTGTGACCCTGTTGCATGCCTTTGGATCCTTTCCCTCTAGCTGGGTTGCCTTATCTGGCGTCAATGAGAGAGGATGTGCTTAGTTCTTGCGACAGTTTGTATATGCGCTGTTGGGAGATGTGGCCTTGTTGGAGTAGGTGTGTCCCTGTGGGCATGGGCTTAAGACCCTCACCCTAGCTGCCTGGAAGTCAGTATTCTGCTAGCAGCCTTCAGATAAAGATGTAGAACTCTCAGCTCCTCCAGCACCATGCCTGCCTGGAGGCTGCCATGTTTCTGCCTTGATGATAAGGGACTGAACCTCTGAGCCTGTAAGCCAGCCTCAATTCAATGTTGTCCTTATTAAGAGTTGTCTTGGTCATGGTGTTGGTTCACAGCAGGAAAACCCTAAGACAGTTCTGCTGCAGCTTGATGTGCCAGGGCAGGTTGGTACCCACATGGGGAGGGCGTCCTTGGGGGAGGAGGTTCTGACGTTTGGACTGGGAGGAGAGGAGGGGAGGTAGGGCTGCAATCTAGATGTAAATGGAATAAATAAACATGCTCATAAAGACCAAATGACAGGGACCATTAAAGAGCAGATAGCAGAACACCTCACATAAATGAGGAGTAATACTGGGGGAGTAGAAAGTTTTAAGTATAGAGGAGAAGAGAAACAATGTGGAAGAAGAGGAAGAATTGGAATAAATAAGACAGGATATTCAGGAGGAAAATGTATAGAAAGGTATTTTATAATCCTAATAAAAAATATAGGCTAAACAAAAAAGTTTGAAAGGACCCATCTCCACTGATCGACAATGTGTCTCCCCAAAGCCAGGGGTAACGACATGAGAATCAAATGCGAAGTTTAGGGTACCTCCCTACCATTTGTTGCCCAAGGAGGACCTGAAGTCTCACCCAGGAAGACAGGTCATTGTCATTGTTCAAGAGTGTCAAACGGAATTTGATAGTAAAATCCCATAGCTGAAGACAGTATCCATTTTGGTCCCACACAGGACATTGAGAAGTCAAACTAGAGATGAGCTAGCTTTCTCCCTTTAGATGGCTTTCAAGCTGCAAGGGGTTGTTATGCCACTTGATGGGAAGGGATTGGCTGCGAATTCAGTGAGATAAATGCAGGTAAAGCACAGAAAATACTGGAATGAAAGTTATGAGCCTGCATGGGATTGACCTAGGCCCTCGGCTCATATGTAACAGGTGTGAAGCTTGGTCTTCATGTGGAACTTCTAACATCGGAAGCAGTGACTGTCTCTGAGTGTTGCCTGCCTTTGCGACCCTTTCCCCCCTACTGGGCTGCCTTGTCTAGCCTCAATAGAAAAACTGCACTGGATTTTGCTGCAACTTGATATGTCAAGGCTGACTGATAACACACTGGAGTTCTCATCTTTATAAAGAGAAAGGGAAGAGTTAATGGAGGGGGAGGTGGGGTGGGAGGACTGGGAGGAGGGAGAGAAACTGCATTCAGAATACAAAGTAAATTAATAAATTAATTAAAAAGAGTTATGACAAGTTGCCCTTACTTTCTTGGAGTTTTGACTAGCTACACAAACAGGAAGTCAATCTTATTTATATGTGTCTTAGGATGTGATATGTATTTGTGGTTGTCTTCAGAGTCTAGAAGAGTCTTTGATTCCTGGAAGTCACGGGTCATTGTAAAACACCAAATGTTGATATTGGAACGTAAACTAGGAGCCTTTGGAAGATTAGTAAGTACTCTAAGATGCATTATCATCTCTCCAGCCTTGATTCTCAAATTCTCATCAAGAGCCAGTGGATGGGGAGGCCATCCACATATAAGCAGGTACATATTATTTTCCTGTTAAAATGCCCTGCCAATTCTCATGTTCACACTCATATATTAAGGAATGGGTCTATTGACAAGTATTGAAAGGAATTGGGGATTTAAAGCACTAAAATTTATTATAGAAACACACAAGACTACAAAAAAAGGGGAGGGGATCAGTTAAAACTGATTTTAAAAATACAGTCATTTAAGTACAATGGAACATTTAAAAAAAAAAAGGCCACAGAATTTATGTAAATACAAGGGCTGGAGTTTGGTTCCTTAGGGCACCAAAACTGAGTCTGATTTTAGTTCCAGGAGGTCCTACATCCTCCTCAAATCCCAGACACTTGGATTTATGTGCATATACTCATATAGAAACACACACACAAATAATATAATAAATTAAAACAATCTATATCACTCAGGAAAAATATTTTTTTTCATGTAAAGCTAATTACCAATGTAATAATAGGGTTTTTTTTTAAAAAAACAAACAAAACAGAATTTGCTATGTAAGGGACCTTAGAATAATATTACAATAAAGAACAACAACTTTTTTACTTCCAGTCCACACACACACACACACACACACACACACACACACACACAAAGCCAGAAAGAGAAGTATGTGTTCTTAGCTACTGAACCATCTCTCTGAATCGCCAATTTCTTTCTTTCCTTTTTTTTTTCAGATTCTTTAGTTGTGTATGCACATGACTGAACAGGTACCCGGGGAGGACCAGACAAGTGCTCAGGCCCCTTGGAATTGAAGGTACAGATAGCTGAAAGTCACCTAACACATATACTGGGAATCAAACTAAGCCACCCCAGAAGAGCAGCAAACAGTTAATCACTTTTGCTAACCATCTCTCCAGGCTGCAATCCATCTCTTCAAATGCTTGCTATCGTTTGTCACAATTTCCTGGTAACATGTCTTTCAAGTGACAGGAATGGCAGACCAGAAAATTATGCCAATGTTATTAAGCAAATATATAAATATAAATATATGTATATATGTATACACACCCCCCCCCACACATATATATATATATATATATATATATATATATATATATATATATATTATTAAACAAATCTTGACTCCAAGATTACAAACAAAAAAGCAAAAATCAAAATCTTGTGTGGGAATAGACCAAAGATCAAAATGCTAAAATTTTATTGTTTCTTTTTTGGGTTTTCTTTTTTTTTTTTATTAAAGACTTATTTATTTATTATATATGAGTACACTGTAGCTGTCTTCAGACATCCAGAAGAGGGATCAGATCTCATTACGGATGGTTGTGGGCCACCATGTGGTTGCTGGGATTTGAACTCAGAACCTTCAGAAGAGCAATCAGTGCTCTTAACCGCTGAGCCATCTCTCCAGCCCCTCGGGTTATTTCTAAAATACACAAACTTAAATTCTTCTTATATGATTTAGCTATATGAAAACGTTCTAGCTTTTTTTTTCCTTTAAAATTTATATTTGGTTGGAACAGGTTCACCTTAAAAGTCCTAAGTGCTATTCAAATGTCCTGTATTCAATACTGTATTTCCCTAGCCCCCTACCTTACCTGTAAGGAAAACAGACATTAAAACATGTATGGGAACAGGATTTCATCCTACATATGTATGTATATTAGGGCTAAAATTACATTTTGCTGGTCATGTCTGTTTCCACTTCAAAATGTTTTCATATTTTTTCTTGTCTAGCACTACATTTATTTACTTCATTTGTGTACATACACAAATACATTCATTCATTGCTGTGCACATGGAACTCAGAAGACAACTTTTGGGAATTGATTCTCTATTGAAACTCCACTTGAGTTTCAGGGTTAAAATCGAGATCAGGCTATCCTAAAGAATCGTGACCAACTGAGCTACCTTGTGACCCATACAAACTCTTTTTTTCCACCCCTCACAAAAAAGGCAAGTTGACCATACAGCTTATAGTTATATAACTTCTATCACTCTGAGATTTTATATTGGTTTCTAATGGGACGTAGGACCCAGAAATGCTTTTACATATTGTTCACATGGACAATGTTTCCATGGTGTGAATTCTTTCATGCTTAAGGAAATTACCACAGTAAGTGAATTCTTTCCCACAGTGTTTACATACATAAAGTCTCTCTTTCATAGAGTGGATTTTTTTATGAGTGTAATAGGAACTCTGACTGTTGAAGGTTTTCCCACACAGGTTACATGCAAAATGCTTCTCCGCAGTGTGAGTCTTTTCATGACTGTTCCGGGTACTGGAAGTGGTAAAAGTTTTTGTGCAATGTTTACAAGTGTAAGGCTTCTCTCCAGTGTGAATTCTTTCGTGGCTGTTACGGGCACTTGAAGTCGTGAAGGCTTTCCCACAGTGTTTGCATGCATACGGCTTCTCTCCAGTGTGGATCCTTTCATGCTTGATCAGATCACCAGAAAGAATGAATACTTTCCCACACTTTTTACACAGGAAGGACCTCTCACCAGTGTGAATTCTTTCGTGACTGTTTCTGTCACTGGAAGTGGCAAAGGCTTTTCCACAGTACTTACACGGATAAGGTTTCTCTCCGGTATGAATCCTTTTATGATTGATAAGATAATCAGAACGACTGAAGGCTTTCCCACATGTTTTACATACAAAGGGCTTCTCTCCAGTGTGGATTCTTTCATGACTGTTACGGTCACTGGAACTGGTGAAGGCTTTTCCACAATGTTTACAGGCATAAGGCTTCTCTCCAGTGTGGATTCTTTCATGATTCATAAAGTGACCCAAACGTTTGAAGGCCTTCCCACATTTCTTACATACAAAGGGATTCTCTCCAGTGTGAATTCTTTCACAACTATTATAGTCACTGGGACTAGTGAAAGCTTTTCCACAATGTGTACATGAATATGGCTTTTCTCCACCTTGAATGTTTTCATGAACATCATGGGCACTGGAGATAGTGAAGACTTTTTCACAATGTTTACATTCATAAGAATTCTCTCCATGAATCCTTTGGTGCATGAGGAGGTATTTCAACTGAATAAATCCTTTCCCACATTGCTCACACACATAAGGCCTCTCTCCGCTGTGAATTCTTTCGTGTTTTTGGAAGCATGACAAATATCTAAATGTTTTCCCACACTGTTTGCAAATATAACACTTTTCTACAATATGAATTCGCTCATGACTGATAAGGTGACTAGAATTAACAAAGGCTTCTCCACACTGCTTACACACAAATGGCTTTACCTCACTGTGGATTGTTTCATCTCTCTGGTCATATGTACACTTCATAAAGGTGCTATCGTTGTGTTTATTTCCATCGTGAGTTCTCTCATGATGCTGATCACAGTGGAGACTCCCACGAGCTGCATTACATTGCTGATTTTCACAGGATTTCTCTCCAGAACGCCCATGTACCTGAAATGACTCAGGATGGCCCACATCTTCCCAGCATTTCTCATGCTTGAAATCCTTCTCCACAGGCTCCTTACACTCAAATGGCTTCTCTTGAGTTTGATCACTGAGGTGCATATCCAAGGGTGAATTACTGATGATGTTTCTTACATACAAACTGCTTTCACATACTGGTGAATGTGAAAGCATGTCCTCACTATCAATATACTCTGGAGTCTGTGCCTGGGTTTGTTCACAGTGACTGCCATGTTCGCATTCACCATCTTTCTCAATCACCTGAGTTCTGGAAAAAAAAAGCAAGAAGAACATTATGGGCACTGGAGATAATGAAGGATTTTCACAACGTTTACATAGTAAGATTTTGCTCAAGTGTGGACTTTTTGGCACGTGAGAAGGTATTTCCGATAACTGAATCCTGTGGTATATGGGAGGGTACTGGTACTGGGAGGTTTTTGATTTGGCAAAGAAAGTGTTGGTGACTGACTCCAGCGGTCCACCATAGTTATAGTACTCCAGAGGCCAGAGCAGAAAGCCTTCAAATTTAAGGCCAATTTGGGCCACGTATAAAGATCCTGTCATGAGTAAATAAATAGACCTTCGACTTTACAAGAATTATGAAGAATCGGGAGCAATAGCTCTGTAGGTAAGAGCACCTCTTCCTCTTCCAGAAGACCAGAGTTCCAATCCCAATGGGTGGGTTTGCAGTGGCCTATGACTCCGCCTTCAAGGGAACCTATAGCCCTCTTCTGGCTCCATAAATCCTTTCCAGATATGTAGCATGCATTCACATGAACCCAAACATACACATAAGCTTAAATAATTTACGACCATAAAAAGAGAAAATATTCAACCAGTGTTCTTGTGTTAGCGTATAAGACTACCACATACCATTAGGAAATACTAGACTACTTAAGCATTTAAATTACGTAACATGTACTGGTTAGATTTTTACCAACATGATATAAGACAGGGCCATCCTAGAAGCTGTAACTTTAATTTAAAAAATGCCTCTAACAGACTGGCCTGGAGGTAACTCTACAAGGGTGCTTTCTTGATTTACTAAGTTATGTGGGAGGGCCCAGCTTATTGTGATTTGTTCCTTCTCCGAGCAAGTAGGCATGAGATGTATACAACAAGTAACAGAGCCAATCAGTGAGTGGTGCTCTTTCATGGCTTTACTTGAGTTCCTCCGTCCAAACACCTGCCCAGCTTAACCTCCTGGCCTGGCCTCCCATGATGATAGACTGTGCCATGAAGTATAAGCCAAAAGAAACCAGTTTCTTTCCAACTGCTTTGGATTGTGGTATTTATCACAGGACAAGAAAACAAACTAAAACAGAAATTGGTACCAGGCCCATAGGCTACGGCCATTACAGACTAACCATGTTTTTGGAAAGAAAGTTTAAAGGGTTTAGATGTTTCAACTGGAAAAGCCAATGAATGCCCCAGAATTTAATTATCTGTTTTGGCAACCTGGGATGTAAGAATGCTAACAGCAACGGGGACAGCGCCTTGTCAAGATTTAGAAGGACGTCTGAGAGCGCAAAGGTGATGTGGCTGCAACTTATGTCGCTCTCCTTGATCACTAGGATTGATGCAGCTGCTACGTCCGGCTAGGGAGTGTCTTATTCCTCCCTCACAGTTCCAAGTATTCCCCCCTGAGGCCCCGTGCTTTGTCAAAGGGGATGACCTTCCCTGTGGAGAGGAACACCAGTCTTCAGTTAAGGGTCCACCATGTTATAACATCCAAACAAACTCTCAAAGGGATACTTAAGAGTACCTCCAAGCCTGTAGGAGTGGTTCATGAAATATTTTGTATTAAAAATCTATGCTTTCTGGTCAGCGGGGGCTTAAGAGTCAGATATAATAATCAACACCACCACCGAGGTGAAATCTTTTAAGAGATTCTGATCAGCACAAAGATCACGGGGGGGGGGGGGGGCTAAATGGGCAGCGAAGCACAGCAATGTGTGAGAGTCTGTCAGCTGGTATTAATTTTGGCAGTATGAGAGCTGCGGGAAACAAACAGGTCGTGGAAAAGCTGAGGCAGGATGCCATGAAAGGCCAGGTGATGTCCCTGCTGAAGCGGAAATCACAATTACAGTGGGGACACTAGGATTGAAGGGTTGATTGAGAACAGATGAGATTTTGTACCAAGGGTCAGGACTGGGGTTCCTGAAGACCGGAACGTGAATGGCGAGGGGGTGACCTACATGAGCCGGAGCGTATCAGAGGTGACAGTTCCACTGATGATTGCCAAGGACTGCAGCAGTCGTGGGATGGAGCCAGTGTGAGCCTATAAGTCCAGGGATGTGTGTGTGTGTGTGTGTGTGTGTGTGTGTGTGTGTGTGTACGGCAGAGCCAGCAACACCGCGTTACCCAAGCCGTTAGGAGACCAGGAGATCACGAGTGAAGCCCAGTCGAAATACGTTCAGCTACAGAACTGGACTAGCACTGCCGGATTCTGAATTTACTTTGATCTGATTGTAGCTTTGCCCTGCTTCTTCACCTCTGAAACCAGAAATGCATAACTGATATTTGATTTACAGGAGCCCGTAGCGGAGAACTTTGGGAACCGGATACTTAATGTGTATACCCCAGTTTTTAAAGACTGTGATATTCCTGAAGTTGTGCTGTGATTTATATTTTGATATTAACATGAGATCATGGGAACAAGGAAACAATTGTGCCTTTTTTTTTTTTTTTTTTTGTCAACTTGACACAAGATATGGTCATCTGAGAAGAGGGAACCTTTACTGAGGGAACAGTTCCATCAGATTGGATTGTAAGCAAGTCTCTGTGTGTGTGTGTGGGGGTATTTTCTTGATTAATATTTGATGTGTGAGGCCGAGCCCACCCTGGGTGGTGCCACTCTTGACCATAAGGGCCTTCGTTCTATAAGTTCTTTAAGAAAGGAAGCTGAGCAAGTCTTTAGGAGCAGCTCAGTCAGCAGTGTTCTCCCATAATCTCTGTTTCAGTTCCTGCCTCCAGATCTCTGCCCAGATATCCCATGAAGAGAGGGGGCTGTGATCTGGAAGGCAGACAGGAACCAAAATAAGCTCTTTCCTCCTAAGTTGTATTTTTGTCCTGGTGCTTATCTCAGCAGTAAAAAGCAAATTAAAAAACACCTCTAAAGTGAGGAGGCGACTCAGCAGTGAAGAGGATTGATAGTTCTTCCACAGGACCCATCTTTGATTCCAGCACCCACGGAGGCTCACAGCTGTAACTGCAATCCAGGGAAGGGGGTCTTAGGCCCTCTTCTGGCCTCCAAGGGCACTTCAGGAGTGTGGCACACAGACACACATGCAAACCAAGCACACATAAAAAACAAATATTCTTATAAACCAAGATAACAACAAGAAAAAACCCAGCTCATATATATATATATATATATATATATGGCCTTAAAAAAAGATCATTAAAAAATTTATCAAATACTTGTGAGTATGAAGGCAGCGTTTTATGTAATGCACCACTGTGGGGGGGAATCTCTTTTATAGCTAATTGTTACACCGCATTAAGAAATTACAGAGATGGGATACTCAAATTCTGAATAATCACACCCACCGCAGTTTTATAAACATCTATTTTAGAATTAATTTATACTTAGATATATGTGGATAATATACAAGGGTCTCAGTTGTCCTATATTCCCAGATGCTTGATGTAAATTACTCTTTCTCGAGTTTAAATTTACCCCAGATTTCACCTGAGATTTTGGTAGTCCTCTTCAACATTTTCTTCTTCGGTTTTCTCTGAAAGTAAACCCAGAGAAATCATTATGGTAGAGTCAACATTGTAAAAATGTATTCCATTCTAAATCTTATGACCTGACCGGGCACATTACATTCACTATATGTCCCCTTTCAAGCCGTAAGCCACTATACATATAGGCAGGAGCCAGCTGTCTGAATGAGTAAGCAAAGGAAGCACGGTGTGCTGTCACCTATGGAGATCAGGTTCAGAAAGTTCTCCTTCATCACATCTCTGTAGAGCTTCTTCTGACTGGAATCCAACAAAGTCCATTCTCCTGAGGTGAAGTTCACAGCCACGTCCTCAAAGGTCACTGGCTCCTGAAACAGTGCACATGTTAATTAGGATGGCTAGTCTTAACCGCGAGGTTGACAGGATACAGAATCACCTAGAACCCGAAGCCTCTGAAGACCCCACTGAGTGTTTACGTAGATGTAGGTTAACTTGAGAAAGTATAGTGCTTATGTGAGTCCACACGAGAGGAAATCCACTCACTGGGTGTGGAAGCAGTCTCTGACTCGTATGAAAGATTATATTAGAGGACGTTTTAGACATGAGCTATCAAGAAGGCAGCTGTAAACTGCTATGAGATTAATTCTAGGCACTGGGACATTAGTGAGGCAGGCGGGCGGGCAGGCACAGAGGAAGCTGAGCAACCTGAGACTTTATTTGGGTTTTGCACCTAGTTGTCTCTGAACAGTGCAAGTAGCACCTTGTGGATATTCTTTTTTGAACTGTAGGTAACCTTGGACCATATCTACTATCAGGTTTCATGTTTTTAAAAAAAGGCAACACGTTAGTCCCTCTAGGAACACTTTATTAATTCCCTATACCTAATTCAAATACATTTTGGGACACATCTGCTAACAATGGAAAACGGTCTAAAAGTAATGGGCTACTTTCGGGTGCATGTACCGTACGGTGAATCCTTTTACCATTTTGCCTTTGAATGAGGCCTATGATTATAATCAGATGCATGATGGGATATAACACATGCAGTGAGCAAGGCTTCCCGAATGTGTACCTATCAGTCAAAACACAGAGTGCTTAGTGCGCTACTCTCCGGCAGCCAAATCCTTTCTTTCAGAGCCCCAACCCGTAGTTGTTGCCCTTGAGAACTGTCCTAGAGTTTTATTGCAGTAAAGAAACACCAGAACCAGAACAGCATTTTACTGGGGCTGGCTTATAGGTCGGTGGTTTAGTATATTATTGTCACAGCAGGGAAACATGGCAGCGTGCAGGCAGACAAGGTGCTGGAGGAGCCCAGAGGCAGCTCGATCTGCAGGCAGCAGAAGGGGAATGTGTGTCACTTTGGGCATAGCTTGAGCATACAGGAGACCTCAAAGCCTGTCTTCACAGCAGCACACTTCCCCAACAAGGCCACATCTCCTAACAGTACCAAGCATTCACACATATGAGGCCAAGGGGGCATTCCTATTCAAACCACTGTAAGTACCCTAGTTCAGTGGCCTGCTGTCATTCTTCACAGAACATTTTAAACTTCTGCTATGGCTTGGCTTTGAATCAAGTTACCTTGGGCACACCCGTCATGCTGTCCATACTCTTTCATCGGCTGGTACCTCAGAGACATCAGAAGTGCATGCCCAGGAGGATGTTTTGAGGATTCAGGTATCCGGGTCAGATACAGGACTTGATACTGACACAAAGGCCATAAAAATGAACCAGTCCCTTCACTTGGGATGCTTTAAATTTAGCAGACAAAGACACAGCAAATACTAAGTGCTTGTGCTTGGAGGCGTTGGAAAAGAAGACAGTGTGTTTATTTCACTAAGGGAAATATGGGATTGGTTGGTACAGAAACAGGAATAGAAACGGTTTTGCATAAAATGGGTATGGAATATGTGTGTAGAGTGACCTGACTCTGTCCAAGACTACAGTTTGGATGATCGTTCAGGAAGATTATTGAATAAAGGGATTGGGAAAGACCTTGGGTCACCCGATACTGTGCAAAGGAACCGGCGAGCAGACCTGCAGATCCCCCATTTGCACTCATGTGCTTTCTGATCCTCTCTGATGTTCCTTTCAGTTCTCTCACTGTACGTGATGGCCATGCTTCTGTGAGCTTCTACTTCTCAAGAGGGAGTGAGGCCCTGCTACGTGAAAAATGGATGAGCATGGAAAACACTCAGTCTGCCTCTTAAGTTTTAAGCCTTGCTGCGAATCACCCGATAATTAGAGGCAATTGAGCTAAGCAGGGCAATGCAGATCTGCCATCTAAAGACTCATGAGACTAAGAGGGGGAGGGGGCGAAGGAGGGATGGGGGAGGGGGATGGGGGAGGGGGATGGGATGGGATGGGATCATTAGTCTGAGGCCAGCCTGAGCTACCAAGTCTTAACTGTCTCAAAATAAATTATCAAAAAGGAGACCGAAAACAAAAGACTGGCTCCAGGGCTAAAATTGTGATGATGTCTCTTATTTTTTTATCATCAACTTATCAATTTGTCAACCTATCAAAAGTATCACCTTTTTTTTTTAATGGAGGCAACCGACACGATAAACTTTCCTCACACCCGCGTTCATTCTGTCCCATCAACTGATCACACTGTGTTTCCCTTTTCATTCGATTTTAGAAGCTTGAAGGATTTCCTTCTTCGTTTGTTCCTTGATCTAATTATCATTCAGTAGCGTTTACTTTCCAGGAGTCTGCGTGCTTTTTTGTAGTTCTACCGCTGATAATAAAAGTGGACTTTTATTCCCAATTTAGAATGTAATTTCCTTATATGTATAGAGACCCTCTTTGTGCGGTTGAGTTTGGAATAAACTAGATAAAAAGCAAACAGGAAATCTGTAATTCAATGGCATTATGAGGTCTGGGGTGGTAGGGTATGCCTTTAATCTCAGTACTCAGAAGGCAGAGGCTAGTAGGTCTCCATGAGTTTCAGGGCACCCTGGTCTACATTGTAAGCTGTAGGCCAGCCACAGCTGTAATATTAGATCAAGCGGTATGTCTTTTACAAAATTAGGTCCACCTCTGTTTGTTGTGTATGTTTACTGACTGAGTCTCAAAAGATAAATAAATAAATAAATAAATAAATAAGACACCATAAAACAAATGAACCAAGTAAACATACATAGAACATTCCACTCAAACATAAGACACTTAAGCAACCAATGGAAAGTCTCTTAATTGCTATACTCAGATACAAAAATACAGGAAGCCTAAAACAATCCAATGACAATGCAATGAGTCTGACAGCAACAGAAATGACAGTTTTGTTTTATTTTGTTTTTTTTTTTTTACTTAGTTTTTTACCTAATTTCAGCCTTGATCTTCATTATTTCCTTCACTTAGCGATTTGGACTTTGGGATCTTGTTTTCGCAAAGCCTTCACGTGCTTCTTTAGGTCGTTCACCTAAGATCTAATAACCCTGACTTTCAGCCAAAACACAGCGAGCTATCACCCAGCATTCTTCACCAGTGATTTCTACCTTAGGGACTCCACATGACCTCCTCTAGCCTATAATATCTGACTCAGAAACCTGTACACTTGGGAACCTGGGACTTTTATCTCATGTGATTCAGTGGATCATTCTGTGCTAGCTCTGACCCCAAGGACTCTTGTATTAGTCCTGTCCTATTAGTCATGTCATTTACTAGGGCAATGTTATTCTTCAAGCTTTTCCTATAAAATACGAGTTTGGACTTTGACAGAAAAGTCAGACAGGAAGATGGAGGGATGGATGGCTCTGTAGTTCGGCCACGTGTGGCTCTTCCAGAGGGTTCACGGTTGGTTTCCAGCTCCTACACCTGGTGGCTCATAGCTGCATAGACATTCAGCTCTAGGGGATCCAACACTTTCTTCTGACCTCTGCAGGAACCCAAGCATGCATGCACACGTGCACAGGAACACGAACACGAACACACACACACACACACACACACACACACACACAGTAAATCTTTTTCCAAAATAAATTAGATCTTAGGTGAACGACCTAAAGAAGCACGTGAAGGCTTTGCGAAAACAAGATCCCAAAGTCCAGATCACTAAGTGAAGGAAATAATGAAGATCAAGGCTGAAATTAGGTAAAAAACTAAGTTAAAATAAATAAATAAAATAAAACAAAACAAAATAAAACCCACTGAAGTGGAGGAATGTGCTCAGGAGAGCACATGTGCCTTTTGCAGAGGATCTGAGTTTAGTTCCCAGGATCTACATAGTGGATCAGAACCATTTATAACTCCATTTCTCAGGGATCTAATATTTTCTTCTAACTCAGTGAACATCTGGAAAACATGTTACATAGCCTTTCTGGCAGGCAAAATGCACACACACACACACACACACACACACACACAATTGGTGTTTGAAAAGATAAACCCTTAGCCCAATAAAGCAAGACACCCATTAATGAAATGAGAGATGAGAAAAGAGGCATTCCAATAGACACCAAGGAAATTCAGAGAATCGTGGTAACTACTTGAAGATTTTGTATCTCGAGGTTGTGTGTAGTGGCGCATGCCGTTAATCCCAGCACTTAGGAGGCAGAGGCAGGCTGATCTCGGTCAGTTCAAGGCAAGCCTCATCTACGGTCCAGGCCAGCAAAGGCTACAGAGTAAAACTCTGTCTTGAAATTAAAAAATACCCCAATCACATCATTAGGATGCATTCCATGCTCGTCACTAAGCAGACAATGACACACATGCTGCTCAGGAAGCTCAGAAAATCTTAGGATCTTCCTGCCAGAATCTGAGGGGGGAAAACTGTACAGCAGGGAGGAGGGTGTGGCTCACGTAGTAGTGTTTACTTAATATACAGTAAGCCCCTCCCTCTGTCTCCATCCCCAGCACCGTATCAAATCAAGTGTGCTGACTCAAGCCTTGAAATCCCCAAACCTGAAGGCAGGAGGATCACAAGTTCAAGGTCATCTACAGCTACGTTTCATGATAGCCAGGGACACATGAAACCCAGTTTTAAAATAAAAATAAAATCTGGCATGCTTCGCGACCTCTATTTGATCCCTGCACCCGGGTAATGGTTAGAACCACTCCTACCACACACCGGGGTCCTTTGGCCTGCACAGTAACGCCACGGCACGGGAGCCCAGAGATTGGTTCACCACACACGAACAGCACTAATACAGTTTTAAATGTTCTGCACACTCAAACCAACTCTCAAACAAAAAATATCCAGAAGACAGAAGACACCTATGTTTTTCTCCCAGATGGACCCTCTCAACTGTTTCCCTAGTCACAAACTACACTCTCTAGAAAATCCATTATATAAAGGCAAAGGAAACGAGCGACGATGTTAATATTTTTCCAGGACTGTAATCTTGGTAAAGGCTAATTAAGGAGCCCACCTTGTAGGGCATGATGGTGCACGCATCAAAATTGCAGTTCTCAGGAAGCAGAAGCAAGCGGATCTCTGAGATCAAGGTCTGCGTAATGAGTTCCAAGAAAGAAAACAAACAAACATTACAGGCAGAGGCAGGCGAATCTCTGAGTTTGAAGGCAGCCTGGTCTACCGGGGAGTTTCAGGATAGCCAGGGCTACTGAGAAACACTGTCTAAAAGACAAAAAACCAACCAACCAACCAACCAACCAACCAACCAACTAAAAACTCACCAGCACCAACAAACGCACATTACAAATCCCTCCTTTTTGGAGAAGCAGCCTAGAGCAAAACTAATACAAAACCAAGGAGGTCGCAGGACACAATAAAGCATGCCAAACGCCAGTGCAAGGGCAGGCCGGCAGCCACGCTCACCACTCCAGTCCTTTCACTGCACCGACCAGACTGCATCACCAACCCGTCACCGCTGCAAAATCTGCAGGGTGTGGGTCCACTGCGCGGATTCCCCGTGATAGCCCGGGGACTGGAATAAAGCAGTTTCACAGCGACAGGACTGGGGGAGCCTCGGACTCCCGGCTCCGCCGGTGCCAGACTCCACCTCGGACCGCAGCACAGCGCCAGGGGAACGTCGTGGCCCCCGATCCCAGGAGCCACCGGGCACTCACCATTTCCAGCTTCGGACGCATGCAGGGGTCCTTCGGAAGGGCCTGTCGACAAAAATAGGTGGCACTGACTGAAGCCAGCTGTCACAACACCTCACAAAAGCTACACGGGATTCAAAAATGGAGCCAGGGGCTGAAACTTCAGAACATCGGTGTTCCCCATTTGACAGTTCCAGCAAGGAAGTAACAGCGACTCTGATTGGCGAAAGATACTGGACCCGCCTTCTTATTCGTGATTAGCAGGATCCACGACCTTTCCCAGACCGGACGCTAATTAAAAAAAAAATGATAGATAAAAGCAACACCCAATCATAACCCAGGCGTTCGTGCCCTTTGGAGTAAACCGGAGGGATCCTTGCTTTTAAGCACAACGCCCTCTGGGATTTTAGTGCTCGCCCTCGCTTGCTCCTGTACTCAGTGGGCTTCTACTGTTTGACAAGATAGCGCTACCGATTGGCTCTGGATATATTCCAGACTCAAGTGCAGGAGAAGGAAAACCCATGACCTCAAACAGGAAGGTTACCCGGCCTGTGAAAGCACAGCGCCAATAATGAGAGCTTACTTAAGAGATGAGGCAAATGGACTTTTGCACCTATACTTTTCGAAAGTTAAGATTTAAAAGTTGATTGAGTCCCAGGTTTGAAGAGAAACCTGTCCGCGGTGTTAAGGCTTTGTCTGAAGAAATACAATGGTAAACCACGTTTGATAAATACATGTGCTTTTGCAAATAATGCCTCTACTTAAAAGCTTTATTGGGACGACTTCTGGGTGTTGAACGTTGTTACTATAAACCAAGCAGAGAGCAGGAAACTACTTATATGAATTAGTAATGTAAACAGAAAAAACTCGGAAGCAAACTCGGAAGCAGAGATGAGGGTTTGGCGCTCCTACTGGTTAGTCTTTTGTCAACTTGATAAAGGCTGGGGTTATCTGAGAAGAGGGAACCTCAACTGAGAAATGCCGCCATTAGATCGGCTATAGGCAAGACTGCGGGGCATTTTTCGGATTAAAGAATGATGTGTGTGTGTGTGTGTGTGGGTCTACTGTAGTCATTCATACTTAGGTAGATAGACCTAGGCTTTATAAAAGAGGAAGGTGAGCAAACACGAGAAGAGTATTTCCCCATGACCTCTGCTTCAGTTCCCACCTCCAAAATTCTTGATTTCTGTGACGACGACGACGATGATGATGATGACGATGACGATGACGATGACGATGACGATGACGATGACGATGACGATGATGATGATTATTGGTTGTCAACTTGTCTACACGCATCAGTAATGAACTAAAAATCTGGACAAGGAGGGCATACCTGTGAGAAAATTTTGTGCTTGTTTTGAAGTGGGTGAATCTACTTCAGGTATGGACCTTTGAGGTAGAAAGTCACAGGCCTTTGATCCAAATCTTGAAGCAGAGAGACACAAACGCTTCACCCTCTAATCTAAGCCACATGTTTTGCTAGACCTGGAAGCAAAGAGAAAGCTTTTGCCCTCACCTGCTTACCCTAGCCTTGCCAGCAAGTCCATTCCTTCACTGGCATCAGAACCTTACTTCTTTTTTTTTCTCTTTCTTTTTTTATTAAATATATTCTTCATTTGCATTTCAAATGATTTCTCCTTTCCTGGTTCCCCACCCCCGAAAGTCCCATAAACCATCTCCCTTCTACCTGCTCCCAAACCAACCCCCTCACGATTCCCTGTCCTGTATTCCCCTACACTGCTGCATTGAGCCTTTCCAGGACCAGGGGCATCTTCTCCCTTTGATGTCCAAAATGACCATCCTCTGCTGCCTATGCATTTGGAGCCACGGGTAACTCCATGTGTACTATCTGGTTGATGGTTTTGTCCCAGGGAGCTCTGGGAGTACTGGGTGGCTCATATTGTTGTTCCTCCTATGGCACTGCAAACTCCTTCAGCATCTTGGGTCCTTTCTCTAGCTCCCCCATTGGGGACCCTGTGCTCAGTTCAGTGGCTGGCTGAGAGTGTCCCCCTCTGTATTTGTCATGCACTAGAAGAGCCTCCCAGGTGACAGCTATACGCGGCTCCAGTCAGCAAGCACTTGTTGGCATTGATAATAGTGTCTGGGTTTTGTAACTGTACATGGGATGGATCACTAGGTGGGGTAGTCTCTGGATGGTCTTTCCCTCAGACTCTGCTCCACCGTTTGTCTCTGTATCTCCTTCTGTGGGTATTTTGTTCCCCCTTCTAAAAAGGACCAGAGTATCCAAACTTTGTTCTTCCTTCTTCTTGGGCATCATTTGATATATAAATTGTGGTCTTGGGTATTCTAAGCTTCTGGGCTAATATACACTTAACAGTGAGTGCATACCATGTGTGATTGGGTCACCTCACTTAAGACGATGTTCTCCATTTCCACCCATTTGTCTAAGAATTTCATGAATTCATTGTTTTTAGTAGCTGAGTAGTATCCCATAGTGTAAATATACCACATTTTCTGTATCCATTCCTCCGTTGAGGGACATCTGTTTCCATTCCAGGCTCTGGCTTTTATAAATAGTGCTTCTATGAACATAGTAGAGTATGTGTCCTTATTACATGCTGGAGAATCCTCTGGGTATCTACACAAGACTGGTATAACAGGGTCCTCCGGTAGTATCATGCCCAGTTTTCTCAGGAGTTGCCAGACTAATTTCCAGAGTGGTTGTACCAGCTTTTAATCCCACCAGCAGTGGAGGAGTGTTCCTCTTTCTCCACATCCTAGCCAGCACCTGCTGTCTCCCGAGTTTGTGATTTTAGCCATTCTGACTGTGTGAGGTGAAATCTCAGGGTTGTTTTGATTTGCATTTCCCTGATCACTAAGGATGTTGAACATTTCTTTAGGTGCTTCCCAGCCATTTGATATTCCTTAGGGGAAAATTCTTTGTTTAGCTCTGTACTCCATTTTTTTTTTTTTTTTTTGGTTTTTCCGAGACAGGGTTTCTCTGTATAGCCCTGGCTGTCCTGGAACTCACTCTGTAATCCAGGCTGGCCTTGAACTCAGAAATCCGCCTGCCTCTGCCTCCCAAGTGCATGGGCCACTAACGCCCTGCCGTATCCCATTTTTTTCAAATAGGATTATTTGGCTCTCTGGAGTCTAACTTCTTGAGTTCTTTGTATATCTTGAATATTAGCCCACTGTCTAATGTAGAGTTGGTAAAGATCTTTTCCCAATTTGTTGGTTGCCCTTTTGTCCTATTGACAGTGTCCTTTGCCTTAGAGAAACTTTGTAATTTTATGAGGTCCCATTTGTCAATTCTTGATCTTAGAGCATAAGCTATTGGTGTTCTGTTCAGGAAATTTTCCCCTGTGCCCATGTCCTCCAGGCTCTTCCCGTTTCTTTTCTATTAGTTTCAGCGTGTCTGGTTTTATGTAGAGGTCCTTGATCTACTTGGACTTGAGCTTAGTACAAGGAGATAAGAATGGATTGATTTGCATTCTTCTGCATGCTGACCTCCAGTTGAACCAGCAGCATTTGTTGAAAGGTTGACTTTTTTCCACTGGATGGTTGTAGCTCCTTTGTCAAAGATCAAGTGACCATAGGTGTGTGGGTTCATTTCTGGGTCTTCAATTCTATTCCATTGATCTGCCTCCCTGTCACTGTACCAATACCATGCAGTTTTTAACACTATTACTTTGTAGTACTACTTGAGGTCTGGGATACTGATTTCCCCAGAAGATCTTTTACTGTTGAGAATAGTTTTAGCTATCCTGGGTTTTTTGTTATCTCAGCCGAATTTGAGAATTGCTCTCTCTAACTCTATGAAGACTTGAGTTGGGATTTTGAAGGTAATTGCATTGAATCTGTATATTGCTTTTGACAAGATGGCCATTTTTACTATATTAATCCTGCCAGTCCATGAGCATGGAAGTTGTTTCCATCTTCTGAGGTCTTCAATTTCTTTCTTCAGAGATTTGAAGTTCCTGTCATACAGATCTTTCACTTCTTTGGTTAGAGTCACACCAAGATACTTTATATTGTTTGTGGCTATTGTGAAGGTTGTCATTTCCCTAATTTCTTTCTCAACCTGTTTATCCTTTGAGTATAGGAAGGCTACTGACTTGCTTGAGTTAATTTTATATCCAGCCACTTTGCTGAAGTTGCTTATCACCTGTACGAGTTCTCTGGTGGCTTTTTGGGGTCGATTAAGTATACTATCATATCATCTGCAAATAGTGAGAATTTGACTTCTTTCTTTCCAATCTGTATGCCTTTGACCTCCTTATGTTGTCTAATTGCTCTAGCTAGAACTTCAAGTACTATATTGAATAAATAAGGAGAGAGAGAGCAGCCTTGTCTAGACTCTGATTTTAATGGGATTGCTTCAAGTTTCTCTCCATTTAGTTTGATGTTGGCTACTGGTTTGCTGTATATTGCTTTTATTATGTTTAGGTATGGGCCTTGAATTCCTGTTCTTTCCAAGACCTTTAACATGAAAGGATGCTGAATTTTGTCAAATGCTTTTTCAGCATCTAGTGAAATGACCATGTGGTTTGTTTTTTTTTTAGTTATTTTTATTTTCTATATTCTATGTTTACATTTCAAAGGCTTTCCCCTTTCCCAGTTCCCACCCACCATAGTTCCCATAGTTCTTCTCCCCCCCAACTATTCCCCAATCATTCCCCCTCCCCCCTCGGTTTCTTTACTAAACTGGATGCAATCTTTACATGCCCAGGGTCCTCTCCTTTCTTCTTCTTGGGAATCATTTGACTTGCTATTTGTGTCTTGAGTATTTAGTGCTTCTGGGCTCATTAATATCCACTTATCAGTGATTGCATTTCATGTGCATTCTTTTGTGATTGGGTTAGCTCACTCAGGATGATATTTTCCAGGTCTAACCATTTACCTACAAATTGCATGAATTCATTATTTTTAATTGCTGAGTAGTATTCCATTGTATAAATATACCACATTTTCTGTATCCATTCCTCCTTTGAGGGATATTTGGGCTCCTTCCAATTTCTGGCTATTATAAACAAGGCTGCTATAAACATAGTGGAGCATGTGTCTTTATTGCATGTAGGGGAATCCTCTGGGTATATGCCCAGGAGTGGTATGGCAGGGTCCTCTGGAAGTGACATGCCCAATTTTCTGAGGAACCGCCAAACTGATTTCCAGAGTGGTTTTACCATTTTGCAATCCCACCAACAGTGGAGGAGTGTTCCTCTTTCTCCACATCCTCGCCAGCACTTGTTGTCTCTTGAGTTTTTAATCTTAGCCATTCTGACTGGTGTGAGGTGGAATCTCAGGGTTGTTTTGATTTGCATTTCCCTGATGACTAATGATGTTGAACATCTCTTAAGGTGTTTCTCGGCCATCCGAATTTCTTCTGGTGAAAATTCTTTGTTTAGCTCTGTGCCCCATTTTTTGATAGGGTTATTTGTTTCTTTGCGGTCTAACTTCTTGAGTTCTTTGTATATATTGGATATTAGCCCTCTGTCGGATGTGGGGTTGGTAAAGATCTTTTCCCACTTTGTTGGTTGCCGTTTTGTCCTTCGGACAGTGTCCTTTGCTTTGCAGAAACTTTGTAATTTTATGAGGTCCCATTTGTCGATTCTTGATCTTAGTGCGTACTCTATTGGTGTTCTGTTCAGGAACTTTTCCCCTGTGCCCAAGTCCTCCAGGGTCTTCCCAAGTTTCTTTTCTAATAGTTTCAGTGTGTCTGGTTTTATGTGGAGGTCCTTGATCCACTTGGAGTTGATCTTAGAGCAAAGAGATAAGAGTGGGTCAATTCGCATTCTTCTGCATGTTGACCTCCAGTTGAACCAGCACCATTTGTTGAAAAGGCTATCTTTATTCCATCAGATGGTTGTGGCTCCTTTATCAAAGATCAAGTGACCATAAGTCTGTGGGTTAATTTCAGGGTCTTCAATCCTGTTCCATTGATCTGTTTGCCTGTTGCTATACCAATACCATGCAGTTTTTAACACAATTGCTCTGTAGTACTGCTTGAAGTCAGGGATATTGATTCCCCCAGAAGTCCTTTTATTGTTGAGAATAGTTTTAGCTATCCTGGGTTTTTTGTTGCTCCAGATGAATTTGAGAATTGCTCTTTCTAGATCTATGAAGAATTGAGTTGGGATTTTGATGGGGATTGCATTGAATCTGTATATTGCTTTTGGCAAGATGGCCATTTTTACTATATTGATCCTGCCAATCCAGGAGCAAGAAATATTTTTCCATCTTCTGAGGTCTTCTTCGATTTCTTTCTTCAGGGACTTGAAGTTCCTGTTGTACAGATCTTTCGCTTGTTTGGTTAGAGTTACGCCAAGATACTTTATGTTGTTTGTGGCTATTGTGAAGGGTGTTATTTCCCTAATTTCTTTCTCTGCCTGCTTGTCCTTTGAGTACAAGAAGGCCACTGACTTGCTTGAGTTAATTTTATAACCTGCCACTTTGCTGAAGTTGTTTATCAGCTGTAGAAGTTCTCTGGTGGAGTTTTTTGGGTCGCTTAGGTAAACTATCATATGGTCTGCAAATAATGATAGTTTCACTTCTTCCTTTCCAATTTGTATCCCTTTGACTTCCTTATGTTGTCTAATTGCTCTTGCTAGAACTTCAAGTACTATATTGAAAAGATATGGAGAGAGAGGGCAGCCTTGTCTAGTCCCTGATTTTAGTGGGAATGCTTCAAGTTTCTCTCCATTTATTTTGATGTTGGCTACTGGTTTGCTGTAGATTGCTTTTACTATGTTTAGGTATGGGCCTTGAATTCCTGCTCTTTCCAAGACTTTTAGCATGAAAGGATGCTGAATTTTGTCGAATGCTTTTTCAGCATCTAATGAGATGACCATGTGGTTTTTTTCTTTCAGTTTGTTTATGTATTGGATTACATTGATGGATTTCCGTATATTGAACCATCCCTGCATCCCTGGGATGAAGCCTACTTGATCATGGTGGATGATCGTTTTGATGTGCTCTTGGATTCGGTTAGCAAGAATTTTATTTAGTATTTTTGCATCTATATTCATCAGAGAAATTGGCCTGAAGTTCTCTTTCTTTGTTGGATCTTTTTGTGGTTTAGGTATTAGCGTAATTGTGGCTTCGAAGAATGAGTTGGGCAGTGTCCCTTCTGTCTCTATTTTGTGGAATAGTTTGGAGAGTATTGGTGTTAAGTCTTCTTTGAAGGTCTGGTAGAATTCTGCACTAAAACCATCTGGTCCCGTACTTTTTTTGGTTGGGAGGCTTTCTATAACCCCTTCTATTTCTTTAGGGGTTATGGGACTATTTAGCTGGTCTACTTGATGCTGATTTAATTTTGGTATTTGATATCTGTCTAGGAAATCGTCCATTTCCTCCAGATTCTCCAGTTGTTTTGAGTATAGACCTTTGTAGTAGGATCTGATGATCTTTTGAATTTCCTCAGTTTCTGTTGTTATGTCTCCCTTTTCATTTCTAATTTTGTTAATTTGTATACTGTCTCTGTGTCCTTTGGTTAGTCTGGCTAAGGGTTTATCTATCTTGTTGATTTTCTCAAAGAACCAGCTCCTGGTCTTGTTGATTCTTTGTATGGTTCTCTTTGTTTCTATTTGATTGATTTCAGCCCTGAGTTTGATGATTTCTTGTCTTCTACTCCTCCTGGGTGAATTAACTTGTTTTTCTTCCAGGGCTTTAAGGTGTGCCATTAAGCTGCTAGTGTATGCTCTCTCCAGTTTCTTTTTGGATGCACTTAGAGCTATGAGTTTTCCTCTTAGCACTGCTTTCATTGTGTCCCATAGATTTGGGTAGGTTGTACCTTCATTTTCATTGAATTCTAAAAAGTCTTTGATTTCTTTTTTTATTTCTTCCTTGACCAAGGTGTCATTGAGTAGAGTATTGTTCAGTTTCCATGTGTATGTGGGCTTTCTGTTGTTTTTGTTGCTATTGAAGACCACTCTTACTCCATGGTGATCTGATAAGAGGCATGGGATTAGCTCGATCTTCTTGTATTTGTTGACATCTGTCTTGTGACCGATTATATGGTCTATTTTGGAGAAGGTACCATGCGGTGCTGAGAAAAAGGTATATTCTTTAGCTTTAGGATGAAATGTTCTATATATATCTGTTAAATCCAATTGGTCCAGAGTTTCAATTAGTTTCACTGTGTCCCTGTTTAGTTTCTGCTTTCCTGATCGGTCCATTGAGGAGAGTGGGGTGTTGAAGTCACCCACAATTATTGTGTTAGGTGTAATGTGTGCTTTAAGCTTTAGTAAGGTTTCTTTTACGAAGGAGGGTGCCCTTGCATTTGGAGCATAGATGTTCAGTATTGAGAGCTCTTCCTGGTGGATTTTCCCTTTGGCCAGCAAGAAGTGACCTTCTGAGTCTCTTTGGATGATTTTAGGTTGAAAGTCAATTTTATCTGATATTAGAATGGCTACTCCAGCTTGTTTCCTGAGACCATTTGCTTGTAAAATTGTCCTCCAGCCTTTTACTCTAAGGTAGTGTTTGTCTTTAACACTGAGATGTGTTTCCTGTATGCAGCAAAATGTAGGGTCCTGTTTCCGTATCCAGTCTGTTAATCTATGTCTTTTTATTGGGGAATTGAGTCCATTGACGTTAAGAGATATTAAGGAATAGTAATTATTACCTCCAGACATTTTTGAAATTATATTTATTTATCTTATTTATTTTTTATATTCGAGAGGTTATCTTCTTTTGGGTTTGATGAGAGGAGGTTTCTATCTTGCTTCTTCCCGGGTGTAGTTTCCGTCCTTGTCTTGGTGTTTTCCCCCTATTATCCTTTGTAGGGCTGGATTTGTGGAGAGATATCTTGCAAATTTGGTTTTGTCATGGAATACCTTGATGTCTCCATCAATGGCAATTGAGAGTTTTGCTGGGTAAAGTAGTTTTGGCTGAAGTTTGTGTTCTCTTAGAGTTTGCATGATATCTGCCCAGGATCTTCTAGCTTTCATGGTCTCAGGTGAGAAGTCTGGTGTTATTCTGATAGGTTTTCCTTTATATGTTACTTGGCCTTTTTCTCTTGCTGCCTTTAGTATTCTTTCTTTGTTTATTACATTTGGAGTTTTGATTATTATGTGACGGGATGTATTTCTGTTCTGGTCCAGTCTGTTTGGGGTTCTATAGGCTTCTTGTATATTCATGGGCATCTCTCTCCTTAGGTTGGGGAAGTTTTCTTCCATAATTTTATAGAAGATATTAGCTGGCCCTTTAACTTGTAAATCTTCACTCTCGTCTATACCTATAATCCTTAGGTTTGGTCTTCTCATAGTGTCTTGGATTTCCTGGATGTTTTGGGTTACCACCTTTTTGCATTTAGTATTTTCTTTGACTGTTGAATCAATGGTTCCTATGTTATCTTCGGCTTCTGAGATTCTGTCTTCTATCTCTTGTATTCTATTGTTGATACTTGCGTCTATGGCCCCTGATTTCTTCCCCAGGTTTTCTATCTCCAATGTTGTCTCCCTCTGTGATTTCTTAGTTGTTTCTACTTCTGTTTTTAGTATCTGGATGGATGTGCTCAGATCTTTCGCTTGCTTGATTGTGTTTTCATGTATTTCTTTAATAGATTTTTGTGCTTCCTCTTTCATAGCTTCTACTTGTTGGCCCACGTTCTACTGTAGTTCTTTAAGTGACTTTTGTCTTTCTTCCTTATTGTCTTCTTCTCTTTGATCCATCTTCTCCTGCATTTCTTGAAGTGATTTTTGTATTTGCCTCGTAAAGGCTTCTAACTTTTGATCCATTTTCTCCTCTATTTCTTTACGAAATTTTTCTATGTGTTCAGCTACCAGCATCCTGACCAGTGATTTTATATCCAAGTCTTGTTTTTCTGGTGTTTTAGGGTATCCAGGGATTCCTGTTGTTGGAGAACTGGGTTCAGATGCTGTCATGTTGCCTTGATTTTTGTTAGTAACGTTCCTTCGTTTTCCTTTTGCCATCTGGTTATTTCTGGTTTTAGTTGGCCTTGTTGTCAGTGGCTGGTGTTTGAATCTCCTGTGAGGCTGGGCTCACCTGTTGTTTCTCTGGGCCTTTCCAGCTGTGTCCTGGTCGCAATATGGAGGCCCGCCGCTACACCGCTGGTCTAGGGGCCGGCGAGCTGGTTGCAGAACGCAGCTTAGGTGCTCACCCGAGGGCGGGGATGTCCCACAGAGCCTGGGCCTTTCCAGCTGTGTCCTGGTTGTGATATGGAGGCCTGCCGCTACACCGCTGGTCTAGGGGCCGGCGAGCTGGTTGCAGAACGCAGCCTATGTGCTCACCCGAGGGCGGGGATGTCCCACAGAGCCTGGGCCTTTCCAGCTGTGTCCTGTTTGCAATATGGAGGCCCGCCGCTACACCGCTGGTCCAGGGGCCGGCGAGCTGGTTGCAGAAGCAGCCTTGGTGCTCACCAGAGGGCTCGGGGATGTCCCACAGAGCCTAGGCGGGACTCCGCCTGCTTGGCTCGGAGACCCTAGCAGATACCCCCGTGAGTGTAGCCCTGGAAGGGGTGTTTACCTGGGCCTTTCCAGCTGTGTCCTGGTTGCAATATGGAGGCCCGCCGCTACACCGCTGGTCTCGACCATGTGGTTTTTATTTTGAGTTTGTTTATGTAGTGGATTACACTGATGGATTTCCATATATTGAACCATCCCTGCATCCCTGGGATGAAGCCTACTAGATCATGGTGAGTTTTGATATGTTCTTGGATTCGGTTGGCAAGAATTTTATTGAATATTTTTGCATTGATATTCATAAGGGAAATTGGTCTAACGTTCTCTTTCTTTGTTGGATCTTTGTGTGGTTTTGGTATTAGCAAAATTGGGCTTCATAGAATGAGTTGGGTAGTGTTCCTTCTGTTTCTGTTTTGTGGAATAGTTTGAAGAGTATTGGTATTAAGTCTTCTTTGAAGGTCTGATAGAATTCTGGACTAAAACCAACTGGTCCTGTGCATTTTTTGGTTGGGAGACTGTCAATGACCACTTCTATATCTTTATGGGTTATAAGACTGTTTAGATGGTCTGTCTGATCCTGATTAAATTTTGGTAGTTGGTATCTGTCTAGGAAATTGTCCATTTCATCCAGATTTTCCAGTTGTGTTGAATATAGGCTTTCGTAGTAGGATATGATAATTTTTTTTAATTTCCTAAGTTTTTGTTGCTATTTCTCCATTTTCATTTCTGATTTTGTTAATTTGGATACTGTCTCTGTGCCCTCTGGTTAGTCTGGCAAAGGTTTATCTATCTTGTTGATTTTTTTCAAAGAACCAGCTCATGGTTTTGTTAATTCTTTGTATAGTTCTTTTTGTTTCTACTTGGTTGATTCAGCCCTGAGTTTGATGATTTCCTGCCTTCTACTCCTCTTGTGTGTATTAGCTTCTTTCCGTTCTAAAACTTTCAGGTGTGCTGTTAAGCTGCTAGTGTATGATCTGTCCAGCTTCTTTTTCGGAGGCACGCAGAGCTATGAGTTTCCCTCTTAGCACTGCTTTCATTGTGTCTCATAAATTTGGGTATGTTGTGCCTTCATTGTGTCCCATAAATTTGGGTATGTTGTGCCTTCATTTTCATTAAACTCTAAAATGTTTTTTTTCTTTCCTTATTTCTTCCTTGACCAAGGTATAATTAAGTAGAGCACTGTTCAGCTTCCATGTTTATGTGGTCTTTCTGTTGTTTTTGTTGCTATTGAAGATGACACTTACTCCATAGGGATCTGATAGGAGGCGTGGGGTTGGTTTGATCTTTTTATATCTGTTGAGTGTCCCTTCCCCCAGTTCAGCATTCCAGCTAGGCAGTTCGGCTGGCCGCTGCTGGCTCTATCCTCAGCCTGTGAACTTCCTGGCCTTTGTTCTATTTAGAACATCCCAGCCACACCTGGAAGCCAGGGAAGAATCCTGGATCTGCAATTCTCAACCTTCAGCAGGCAAGTTGACACCACCTCTTGAGTCTGGAGCCAGCAAAGATTTCTCTTGAGACTTCACCCCAAGTCTCCACCTCATACCTGGGGGGAGGGAATTTTTCAGACTATATATTGGGTTACATTTTATCAAAATTGGGTCTTGAAAGACAATGTCTCCTTGATCTCATTCTTTTGTGCCGCTTTTCCCATCCATCCCATAGTTTTCTCTTACAGAGCCAGTCCGGAGTAGCTACAAATAGCTACAGAACTCAACAGTTGAGGTCTGTTTTGTGACCAATTATATGGCCGATTTTGGAGAAGGTACCATGAGGTGCTGAGAAGAAGGTATATTCTTTTGATTTAGGATGAAATTTTCTATAGATATCTATTAAATCCAGTTGGTCCAAAACTTCTGTCAATTTCACTGTGTCTCTGTTTAGTTTGTGTTTCCCTGATCTGTTCATTGAGGAGAGTGGAGTTTTTAAGTCACCCACAATTATTGTACGGTGTGTGATGTGTGCTTTAAGCTTTAGTAAAGTTTCTTTTACACATGAGGGTGCCCTTGTATTTGGAGCATAGATATTCAGAATTGTGGGTTCTTCTTGGTAAATTTTTCCTTTGATGAGTATAAAGTGTCTTTCTGTGTCTTCTTTGATGACTTTTTGTTGAAATTCTATTTTATTGGATATTAGAATGGCTACTCCAACTTGTTTCCTGGGACCATTTGCTTGGAAAAATGTTTTCCTGCCTTTTACTCTGAGGTAATTAATGTTTGTCTTTGACACTGAGATGTATTTCCTGTATGCAGCAAAATGTTGGATCCTGTTTACATATCCAGTCCATTAGTCTATGTCTTTTTTATTGGGGATTGAGTCCATTGTTGTTAAGAGATATTAAGGAATAGTGATTGTTGCTTCCTGCTATTTTTGATGTAATTTTTATGTTTGTGTGGTTATCTTCTTTTGGATTTTTTTTTAAAGATTTATTTACTATATCTAAGTACACTGTAGCTGTTTCAGACACTCCAGAAGAGGGCATCAGATCTCATTACAGATGGTTGTGAGCCACCATGTGGTTGCTGGGATTTGAACTCAGGACCTTCAGAAGAACAGTCAGTGCTCTTAACTGCTGAGCCATCTCACCAGCCCCTGGGTTTGTTGAAAGAAGATTAATTCTTGCTTTTTCTAGTGTGTAGTTTCCCTCCTTTTGTTGGTGTTTTCCATTCATTATCCTTTGAAGGGCTGGATTTGTGGAAAGATACTGTGTAAATTTGTTTTTGTCATGGAAAACCTTGGTTTCTCCATCTATGGTAATTGAGATATTTGCTGGATATAGCAGTCTGGGATGGCATTTGTGTTCCCTTAGGGTCTGTATGACATCTGCCCCAGCTCTTCTGGCTTTCATAGTCTCTGTTGCGAAGACCTGTGTAATTCTGATAGGTCTACCTTCAAATGTTACTTGACCTTTTCCCTTACTGCTTTTAATATTCTTTTTGTTTAGTACATTTGCTGTTTTAATTATTATGTGACAGGAGGAATTTCTTTTCTGGTCAAATCTATTTGGAGTTCTGTAGGCTTCTTGTATGCTCACAGGCATCTCTTTCTTTAGGTTAGGTAATTTTGTTGAAGACATTTACTGGCCCTTTAAGTTGGAAATCTTCACTCTCTTCTATAACTATAATCCTTAGGTTTAGTCTTCTCATTTTGTCCTGGATTTCCTGGATGTTTTTGGTCAGGAGCTTTTTGCATTTTTCATTTTCTTTGACTGTTGTATCAATGCTTTCTATGGTATCTTCTAAATCTGAGGATCTCTCTTCTATCTCTTATATTCTGTTGTTGATGCTTGGATCCATGATCCATGACTCCTGACTTCTTCCCTAGGTTTTCTCTGTCCAGAGTTCTTTCCCTTTGTGATTTCTTTATTGTATCTACCTCCATTTTTAGATCCTGGATGGTTTTGTTTAATTTCTTCTCCTGATATGTTGTCTTTTCCTTTAGTTCTTTAAGGGCTTCTCCCTGTTTACTTATGTTCTCCTGTATTTCTTTAAGGGAGTTATTTATGTCCTTCTTGAAGCCCTCCATTGACATCATGAGCTGTGATTTTAAATCCAAATCTTGCTTTTCTGGTGTGCTGGGGTATTCAGGACTTGCTGTTGGGTTCGGATGGTGCTATATTGCCTTGAGTTCTGTTAGTAACGTTCCTGCGTTTGCCTTTTGCCATCTGGTTATCTCTGGTTTAGTTGGTCCTGTTGTAAAAATATGTAATCTTCATGAATTTGCGTGTTATTTTTGCGCAGGGGCCATGCTAAGCTAACCTTCTCTGTGTCATTCCAGTTTTAATATATGTGCTGCCAAAGCAAGCACAGCAGGGATGTTCTTATGGCAGTGTCAGAATAAAAGAAAATGTGAAGAGAATCCATTGCTGTCAGTAATATGCCCATGTAAACAAAAGTATGATTTCTATGTTCTCTGTGTGGTCACCTTCCATTTCAGGGGCATGAGACTTGATAATATATGTAAAATTCATTGATCACCATCATAAGAAATTTATTGCCTAAGCAGTGATTTGCAGATTATGTTGTACAGCATTAGGGGTAAACAAATTAACATGAAAATGCAACAATGTCTATACTATAACACAAAGTATTTCTCCTCCATAAAATTACATTATTGACTAGAAAATAATTCCTACATATGATGGATGTATTTGCTCAGGATCATTATGCAACATAGAGATACTCTACAGATATTATGTTCTTTGAAGATAATGGAGGCATTTCTATTATACAGTCATATCAGAAAAGGGCAAAAGTGTGGTGCTAAACTGCCAGAAGGAGACTGGGGATGCATTCATTCAGTCATCCAGCATGGATAAAATAGAAAACAATACAAAAAGAGATATCAAAATTAAGATTAAATTAGTAACATGATTCCTGCAATCAAATTAAGTTACATGTCTGAGTGGCAAGTTCACCTTGACAGTTGGTCACACAAGAATGAGACAAAAAGGGCCTGGAATAGAGAATAGGCAATGCTTTGTGTGTGGACACGCCCAGCTCATACACAGAGTGGTCTCTGAGTTCTGAGGTCCATAGGAAAGTAACAAGTAGAAATAACAGCAGTTTTATGGGGCGTGGTCTGTCCTCATTTAGCTTTTTAGTGCCTGGCATGGGTCTTTCCTTGCCTGCTCATCTTTTGCCAACAATGATTTCCTCTGATGTAATATGTGTGCAAGATTTTCCAGGGCTCTATCTAACACAAACACTTTCTTAGTAAACCCTTGCTTCCAAAAGCACAGAAGACTCCAGCCCTGGGATCCTGCAGTCTTGCAGGAAATAATTTTGATTCTGCCTGGAGATGAAAATAGGTTATCTCCTGTTTTTCACTGTGGTGCCTCAGATGCAGGGCCTGAAAGATAATGTGCACTGGGACTCTCAAAGGGTGGAGGGAGGAATCCTTGTCAATAAATTTCTCAGGCTGATTAGAGTTACATATTCAGTCATTAAGTCATCAAAATCATAAGGCTACACACACACACACACACACACACACACACACACACAGAGAGAGAGAGAGAGAGAGAGAGAGAGAGAGAGAGAGAGAGAGATGCCCACATACATAAGCCTATATGTGCTGCACAATGGGTCTTAACACTCCAAGACTTAGAACTTGGCAGAAAGATCTATTAACATGCTGTTCTCCTGGTTTTTTATTTTTTGGTTTTTACAGATGCCAACTCTCATATGGATCATTGCAACCCCTTCTTGCCTAAATGAAACAAATTACCGTTTATACTATAATGGGACTGTGATCATTGGTGCATTTTTCCCCATTTTTCAATTATTCCCAGAGATGGAAACAGACTGGAAAACATCTTTTGACACAGAAAATGATTTAAAGTAAGTGTATTGTATTGACACATTCTTTTTAAATGTTCAACTGTCTCAGGTTAAGTGTGGATTTTAACATTATTGTATGTATTTCCCACCACAAGGCTCTGTGTCTTCCCTTAAAAGATCCTCTCTTCAATTTTGTTTTCTTGTTGACTCCTTTCGTTCTTTCAAGAAAGAAGGGAAGAGAGACGTTTGGTTTCAGAGTTTTATATTCCGTATTTGACAGTTAACAATTTGTCCACCCTTCCCTGTGATGCCTGTGATTCCTCACACTGAGCACATACAATGACACCTCCTTAGTAGAACTGTTGGTAGCACCTTGACACACCAGTTCACAAAATTAGAGAATTTCACACATGCGTATGTTAGAGTAGGCAGAGCCTTTGAAAACTTTGACTTCGGATTTCCTCTTCATGTTCTAGAGTGATTCTTGTTGCTTATTTCAGCCACCTCTGATTCAGCTGCAGTAAGGTAAGAACTAGAAATATATCCAACTTTACTTCTGTTTTGTTCCTTAACACTTTGCAAAGATTGAAACAAATATTTTCCACATCTTTTTGTATCATACATTTTAAACTAATTTTACCTACTCAATCCATATGTTTGCATTATACATTTACTTGATTTTAGGGGTTATTCATACAGACGTATTCTATGAGGTTGTGTCCACTGAGTGCTTTCCTTTAGACCATCTTAAATCAGTAGGGATAGCACATCTGGGCAGACAGATTTCTTTTCAGTTGCCTTGGTGAATTTAGAGACAAATAGCCGTGAGCAATTATTTTAAATGAAAGAAAAAACATTGTGTAACATGCAGATACTTTGAGCACTGTAGGGAATTCTAGAATTAAATATTAGAAATGGAGGAACAAAGTACATTATCAACTCTGAACTCAACATGGGGGAAATAAAAAGACACAATAAATGTCCCAGCTCATGACCAGTTAACAGAAACATGCTGAAAGTTTAGCAAGGATTCTGGAGAAAGTGGCATTGGAATATTTTGTTAACACCTTATTATGGTGATAGTCATCACTAAAAGTCAGTGGAAAGGAAAAATAATTCAAAAGTAAAATGTAATTTAATAATAAGGTCATCTTTTCATATTTTGTGAGAAGTTGAAATAGAAAAGATGCTCAGAGTAATCCAAACTTCACAACTGGGTGAAATATTTTATGTGGATCTCTACATGCCCCAGGGATGATTTTTTTTAATTTTGCAAGGAATAAGTCACAAGATTCTGCTTTTGCTATGCAGTCCAGTATCACCTGCTTAGGCTGCACTATGCACTGTGCCCTGTGTCTCTATAAGAATAGTATGTTATGTATGAGTTTGTAATATGAAAATGAGGTAGTGTTTTTCTTATCCAGGCTAATTTACTTTGAAAAAATTATTTATGCATCAGAGGAGAAAGTGCAGTCTATATGTGGACCAACAACATGCCATGATTTTTTTTGTACTAACATTTTCCTTCAGCTCACATGATTTTCCCAATTGTCAGGAAAAGTGTAAACATGTTATTTAAAACATAATATAGGCCTGGATTGTTATACTACATAATCTGCCATTTTCTAATAATTTGTATTTTTCTTTATAATACTTTATTATACTTATCATACAAATATATCATTTCTCCGCTAGACTTTCTCTTCCGAAATTTCCCTTGTTATAGGTCCCAATTTATTCCTCTCAAATTAATGGACTCCTAATGTCATTACTGATATATCTATGCACAATATAATTATATGCCTACAGCCTGTTGAGTCCAGTTAATGTTGCGTGTCTGCATATGGTTTTAGGACTGAGTAATTGGAATTGGTTTAGTAATTGAATGCTCATCCCTCCAAATGACTGCTTCTCCCCCTCTCGGCATTAGTTCGTTGCCTACTCTCCTAAGTATTTGGTTGAGTCTCTAGGAAATCTCACCCTGTTAAAGGAGGTCCAGAGTTGTTGTCCTAGTTGAGTTGTTCTGTAGGCAGCCATATTGCTGGGGTACCATATGTGTCTTCTCACTTATTGATAGGATATACTCTCACATATGTTTTTTAATCATTTGATTCTTATAATCATTTTGGCCTAACTTCTACAGTGTTCCCCAAGGCTAATTGCAGAAGGTGTGTGGTAGATATTTCAGTTCTTTTGGGCATCTGCTTTGACCACTTGTATTATTCTTTAGTCATCTGTTGCAGTGAAAGCTTTATACTGTGAGTAGCAAGAGCTACACTTATCTGAGGGGATAAGCAAACATACTTAGAAGTCATTTAGGAATGTCTCAGGCTTACAGTTCCAAGCCTACTTTGAAAATGGGAGAGGATTAAAGAGGACGATCCAGTTAGACCATGCCAGATTGTGAAATGCTGTGTCTCTTTTTTTCTTTTCACACATGTATCAATGAATCTATCTATCTGCCAAAGAATATTTTAGAAAGGATAAAATAATATGAAATTTTATGAATCTGTTAAAAGCATGTTCATAGTAATTAGAATTTCAGATATAGAACTTAAGACCAATTTGAAAAATTAGGAATAGTGACACATACCTTTTTAAAGAATACATGTTGATATTATTATCATTTGCCCCCATATATAGTTTACCTTCCTAAGTATAATTTATATTATTCGCTAGATGTCATTATCATAAAAGTGAGGGGATGCTGCATAATATAAAGTAGTTATAACACAGGTGAAGAGCATGAGATCAGATTCACAGAGTCAAAGTCCCACTGGAAATGGCAGCACCCAGTTAAATTGGAAGTACGTTTACAAGGAGATGGGAAGATGAGACAGAAATATCTGAGCATGTATAAGGATGACAACAGAGACACGTAATCTGAAGAAGACTGACTAACAAAGTTGTTTAGAGAGCTTATCTGAATTTCTTGTACAAGCATTGAAATGTGTTATTAACTATACACACACACACACACACACACACACACACACACCAGAGACAGATACACTGACACACAGCATACAGACATACAGAATATGATACATATATAATTGTAGGAAAGCCAACAGTAGTCACAGATTGAGATTAGTAAGGGAATCTCTTTCATAATAATCTATCCCAGGAACCTCATGGTTTAATAAAGAAACAATTGCCTTTCATATGTTTTTTTGAGTCTGAAAGACCAAAAGAGTGGAATTTTTGTGAAGGATTCACACATCATTCAAGGGTAAATTTAAGCTATATTCCCACATATGGGTATCAGAGGAATCAAGCTCTCCTGGACCTATAATTAATAAGTATCCCGCTTCTCTATCTTGTCAACATTAAATGTCATAGCACATCATTTGAATCGAAATGATTAATTGGCAGATATAAAAGTTTAGGTTCTATGAAAAAAAAACCTTTCAAACTGTAGAAGCTATTGCATTAATTTTTAGATATAATTGGTGTGAGTTCCCCCTTATGAATGCTATAATACTTCTATGCAGGTTCCAAGAACAAAACTACCAGCTTGTTTTGGCCATGTTATTTGCCATCAATGAGATCAACAGGAATTCCCATATTTTACCAAACATCTCTCTGGGACTTGAGATCTATAATCTGCCATTTTATGAAAGGAATGTTCTGAGGAGTGTATTCTATTGGCTCACAGGCTTGAGCAACTTCATCCCTAATTACAGCTGTAGAGAAGAGAGCAAATCAGCTGGTGTGCTTACGGGAATAACATGGAAAACGTCTGAAATTGTTGGGAGAGTCCTGAATCTTTACAAATTTCCACAGGTGAATTAAGAGTTATGTGAGTGATGATTCTCCAGGTCTTTTTTAACATATCTTAGCTATGTGCAAAAAGTGGAGGAGGAGATTTTCATTACTTTGCATAAAAGAACAACTACAGAGACAGATAAAAAAATTCTTCCATCTTTTTAAATTTGAAATATGGTTAAGAGAATGAACTGTACACAAGGTACTTTAAAACCTTAATCTTTTCCTTAGTTTTCTCAAAATAATAAAAAAACTGAGGTGTGATATTAAGAACTGTTGAAGAGATTTACTTCTCTATCAATTCAATCTGACATTTATGACTTAAACAATATTTTTGGAATGATGATTCTTATTCTAATGTTTTAAATACTGTGTTCCTTTTAGGTTACATATGGGGCTTTTGATGACCTTCTTACTGATAGAAGTCAGTTTGCATATCTGTACCAGGTGGCCCCCAAAGAATCATCACTATTGTGTGGTATTACCTCGTTGATGCTTCATTTCAACTGGACCTGGGTGGGACTGCTGGTCACAGATGACCACAGAGGCACTCAGTTTCTATCAGACTTGAGAAAGGAGCTGGACAAGAATAAAGTCTGCTTAGCTTTTGTGTGGACAGTATCATTTATAGGGGAATCAGTATATTATTTGTCAAGTGATCTTAGGATGTATATTCTGGAGTCATCAGCAAATGTGATCATAATTTATCCAGACATGCCTTTGATAATATCTCAGATAGGAAATGGGCATAGTAAGGATCTACTGAGAAGAGTTTGGGTCATGAACTCAAAAAGGATTGGCCTGAAATTTATAGAATATAATCTGTTAGATCCATCCCATGGGACTCTCACTTTTTCACCCCATCATGGGGAGATTCTTGGTTTCACAGATTTTATGCAGGAAGCCACCCCTATCAAGTACCCAGAAGACACTGTTCTTCATGTCTTGTGGAATTGGTACTTCAACTGCTCACTTTCACATTCTGATTGTAAAATCGTGGGAAACTGTATGCCCAACGCCTCGCTGGAATTGCTGCCAGGGAAAATGTTTGAAATGGTCATGACTGAAGAAAGTTACAATGTGTACAATGCTGTGTATGCAGTTGCCCACAGTCTCCATGAGATGATTATCAATCAATTCCAAATTCAACTCCAAGCAAACAAAGATAGGAATACATTTTTGCCTTGGCAGGTAATGCCCCTTTCGTTGCATTGTGATATTAGCAAGATGACACCAGATGCTTAAAACTGTCCCAGACTTAGATAGATTTAGTTTTTCTTTCAATAATTTCTAAGAGGTAGGATATGTTTCAGTAATTAGATATCAATGTACTCCCAAGTCTATGTGGAAGTTTTCATTTAACAGAATAATTCTGCTTTTGATAGACCCACCAGGGATATTTATTTCCCTTGGTATTATCTCTTTATGAAACTCCAGCATTTTCTGTCCATTTCTCACACAACATGTCAACATTCCAGTACAACACCAGATTTGTTATATTCTCTAATCCATTCCTGATTATCCACTAACGTCAAGCAAACTCACATTCTACATGGAGTTTGTGTAAAAATTCAGAAATAGAAGAAGATAGCTTGATTTAAAGAAGTTGAGGCTTGTTCACAGTATATTCGTTATTGTTTAATACTGCCTGGGTTTGATTGTTCTCTAAAACTGAAATTTTAGAAACCAAATTTTAGTTATCTTCTTCTAAGCTGTTCTATGTTCAACACCATAGGAAAAAAATTTTAAATCATACATTACAGTCAGGAAATAAGTTCAACTTTGTAGTTCTGTTACATCTCTAAGACTAATATTTTTATACAATTTCAAATATCTTTTAGCTTCACCCTTTTCTGAAGAACATTCAAGTGAAAAATTCTGTTGGTGATGATGTGGTCCTGGACTGGAAAAGAAAGACAGATCCAGGGTATGATATTACCAGCCTTTGGAATTTTCCAACAGGTCTTTCACTATTTGTGAATGTGGGTACATTTTCTCCAAGTTCTTCCCAGGGCCAACAACTGACATTATCTGAACATATGATACAATGGCCCATAGTATTTACAGAGGTAGGTATGTTTCTTATTGAAAAGATTCTAATGTATGTAAATAATGTTTGATTCTGGATCTAATTGCTCTTGACTGTTTACATGGGCCCCATCAATATACCCATAACTAAATATAAAGACTTTTACTGATTGCTTAATTTAGTGGATGTGTTTTCAGATATTTTGAAATTATATAATCATTTTGTCATTTAAAGGCATAATATGAATGAGTAGGTTTTTTTACATCACTGTAACAGAACAGCTGTTGAATGTTTATAGTGTCTTCCATTGTCTTATTCAATTTTGATCAACATGAAATAAATTGGAGTTGCCTGTGTAGAAGAATGTCAGTAGAGAAAATATTTACAAACTACTGGTCTAGAGCCAAATCTGTCAAGCATTTTTCAAGTACAGCATTTGCAGGAGGGGTCCTTAAAATGAAAGTAATGGCAGATGGTTCTTATGTGTTTAAGAAACAAATCTGAGAAAGCCATGGTTAGCAAGCCAGTAACCAGAAATCCTACATGGTCTATTACTATATCTAGTTGTCTGTCTTTAACTCTTGTCCTTATTTCCATTGACAATAAATGGTGAGGTAGAAGTGTAATCTGAAATGGGAATTTCTATTTACACTTTGCTATTGGCATGCCATTTTATCATAGCAATAGAAACCCTAGCTAACCCAACTTAGACAGTATGAGTCAGTCTTCAGTTGGGTTTTACTTAGGCCCTTGACAAACAAATCAAAAAAGTCAGAGCATGTCCCTTTTTTACTTAATGGTTTCTTGTAAAATGTAGACAGAAAAATCAATGTGAGGAATGAAGCTTTTTGTTTTTACCATCACAGATTGAGGACGGAGTCCATTATGGCAGGCACTCATGACAGCACTGACTTTAGGAAACTAGGAAGGCTTCATTCACGATCATGAGTGAGAGAGTAATGGTTGCTGCTGACCAAACTTCCTTTCCATTTTCATTTATATTCCAAAAGTGATAGCACTCATTTGAATAAGGTTGTCAAAATGTAGGATATATAGGAAATGCTTCTCAGAAATGTCCAAACATTTGTTTTTATGGTGGTATTAATTCATACCATGCTGACAGATAGACACAAAGGAAGACAAATGTTTTCATTTGTGTAGCCAGGAATTTCAGGGACAGGATCAGTCTGGAATCCAAATACACTCACTCTACTTAGACATTTTCCCAGCCACCTAACTTACCCTTTTTTCTACCTTTAGAAATCTTTGCAGATATTACATATTTTAAGAGTCTTAGGACCTAGCTTGACATAGAAACATGGAGTGACATATCTCATAACTATATTTTTAGATACTAAATTAATAAATGATCTGAGATGTTAAACATCCTTTACTTGGGCACTCATTAGGATGTAAGCATTTTATATCCTGTATTAAATATTTTTCAGCCCCCACAGTCTATATGCAGTGAGAGCTGCACTCCTGGATTTAGGAAAATCATCCCGGAGAGAAAGCATACCTGTTGCTTTGACTGCATTCCTTGCCAAGAAAATGAGATTTCCAATGAAACAGGTGAATGACCAGACTCTCCCTCTTTTCCACAGTGTTCCAACAAAGCCAACCTATAGGAAAAATCAGCAAGAGAACCACATAGCTATTCCTTTACTTCAGTTTAGCAAAAACTGTTCCAGTGCATTTTCTGTAAAAATAAATACATATGAATGATTTACATTTTAGATACATTATAGGCATTGTTGCCTCAAGAAATTACTTCCTCACAGCAGAGATGCATGTTCCATTCCAGCATAGAATTTAATTGATAATATTCTGAGTATTAAGTCCTCATAATCTTGAAGCTATGTTTTTTAACTTATTTATTTATTTATTTGTTTATTTATTTATTTTTTACTTCACATCTTGCTTACAACACCCCCGTCCTCCCACTTGTCTTCCTCTCCCAAATTCCTTCCCACCATTCCCTGGTCTCCTCCTCTGAACAGGTGGTGCTCCTCTGGGTATCACCCCACCCTGAAACATCAAGTCTCTGTGGGTCTAGACACATCCTTTCCTGCTGAGGCCAGACAAGTAAACTCAACTTGGTCATACACAACAACTTTTGAAGACCTTACACACTAGTTGTTCAGGAGCCACATGTAGACCAAGCTGTACCTTTGCCACATATATATGGGGAGGCTGTGGTCCAACCCCGTTATGCTCTTTGGTTGGTGGTTCAGTCTCTGACAGGCCCAAGAATCCAGGTCAATTGTTTCTGTTGGTCTTCCTGGGGATTTCCTTTCTACTCTTTCTCATAATCCTTCCTCTTATTCTTCCATAAGACTCCATCACGAGTTTCACTGTAGGTATCTGCGTGAGTTTGAGTCAGCTGCTGGGTGGAGCCTCTCAGAGTACAGTTAGTTTAGAATCCTGTCTGGAGGCATAACTGTATATTATTAATAGAGTCATGGATTGGTGTTCGCCCGTGAGATATGTCTCAATTTGGGCCAGTTGTTGGTTGGCTCTTCACTCCATCTCTTCTCGGTCAATGTTCTTGAACTTCTGGTAGGCAGGATACATTTTGGTGTAAGGTTTGTGGGTACTTTGCTGTTCCTTTCACTCCACTGGGTTCCTGCCTGGCTGTGGGAATACGAATACTTCATATTCCATATTCCCAACGCTATGAGCCACAGCTAAGGTCAGCCCCATTGATTTGGGGGCTCTTCCCTGATCCCCGGTCTTTGTCGTATCCTGGAATTGTCCCCCACATCCCTACCCCTGTCCATTGCAGATCCCCTCTTCGTGCTTCTGGAGGAATCACCGTCCCTAACAACCTTCCTCACTATGTGTGCTGAATTCAATAGACGAGAAAGTGGGAAAGAGCCTTGAAGTCACTGCCACAGGGGGAAATGTCCTAAACAGAACTCCAATGGCTCAGGCTCTAAGATCAAGAATTGATAAATGGGACCTCAGGAAACTGGAAAGCTTCTGTAAGTCAAGGAATATAGTCAATAGGACAAATCAGCAACCTACAGATTGGGAAAGTCTTCACTATCCCCACATTTTGTACAGGATTAATATATATATAGTATTATATAATATAATAATATATTATATATAATAATATATAATTATATATAATGTATGTAATATATTATATTTATTATATTGTATTTATATTATTATATTCATATTATTATAATATTATTATTATAAATACTTCCTGTATTTCTTTAAGGGATTTTTACCTTTAAGAGTTTCTACCTGTTTACCTATATTTTCCTGTATTTCTTTCAGTTATTTATATGTTCCTTAAAGGATTCTATTATCTTCATTAGATAGGATTTTAGGTCAGCATCCCGACCTAATTATATAAAGAACTCATAAAATTTAACCTCATAAACAAAAACCAAACAACCCAATCAAAAATGGTGTAGAGAACTAAACAGAGAATCCACAACTGAGGAATCTTAAATGGCTGAGAAGCACTTAAATGTTCAAAGCCCATAGTAACAATGGAAATGTGAATCAAAATGACACTGAGTTTCCACATTAACCCAATCAAAAACTCAGATCAATGTTGCTAAGATCAAAAATTCAGTTGGCAGACATGTTGGAGAGAATGTGGAGAAGGAGAAACACTTCTTGATATCTGGTGGTGTAATAGCCTAGGTCGGAACTTGTGTCCTCTTAGGGTCTGCATGATCTCTGTCCAGGCTCTTCTGGTTTTTAGGGTCTCTTTTGAGAAGTCTGGTATAATTCTGATAGGTCTGGCATTATATGTCACTTAACCTTTTTTTCCTTTATATTCTTTCTTTGTTCTGAACATTTATTGTTTTGATTATTATGTAGCAAGAGAATTTTCTTTTCTGGTCCAGTCTATTTGGTGTTCTATAGGATTCTTCCATATTTATGGCTATTACTTTCTTTCAGTTGGGGAAGTTTTCTTGTATGATTTTGTTGAAGATGTTTTTGGGTCCTTTGAGCTGGGAGTCTTCACTCTCTTCTATTCCTATTATTCTTAGATTTGGTCTTTTCATTTTGTCCTGGATTTCATGGATATTTTGGTTTAGGAGTTTTTTATGTTTTGAATTTTCTTTGACTATTGTGTCAATATCTTTTGCCAGGAGCATCCCAGCCCAGAGAGGGTAATGGCTGGGGAACAGAATAGGACTCTCATGATGGCTTTAAAGTCTGAGTGTCTCAGGATGTTGTATTTCTCTATTTGTACTGAAATGCTAATGATAACTTCTAAAAAGTCCTAATAACATTCTTGCTCTTTCTGGGGGTAAAAGACCTATGGCTTAGGTAATTAACACCTGTAGAGAGGCCCTGCCAGTGCCTCACAAATACAGAGAGGGATGCTCTCAGCCAACCATTGAACTGATCAAAGGGTCCACAATGGAGGAGCTTGAGAAAGGACCCAAGGAGGTGAAAGGGTTTGCAGCCCCATAGGAAGAACACCGATATGAACCAACTAGTACACCAGAGCTCCCAGGGACTTAACCACTAACCGAAGAGTACACATGGAGGGACCCATGGCTCCAGCTGCATGGGTAGCAGAGGATGGCCCAGCCAGACATCAATGAGAGGAGAGGCCCTTGGACCTGTGATGGCTCATTGCCCCAGTGTAGGGGAATGCCAGATCAGGGAAGTGCGAGTGAGTGGGTTACTGAGTAGGGAGAGGGGGAATGGGACAGGGATTTTTGGAGGGGAATCGTGGAAGGGTGATAGCATTTAAAATGTAAATAAAGAAAATATCTAATAAAAAAACACCTGTAATGTAACAGCGGAGGATTAAGCAATTGGCCTTTGTTCTATCTCAGTAGGAACTGTTCAGCTCTTTCAGCCTGCTAGTTGGAAGTTAAGGAAGAAAAAGGGACACTTAGAAAAGTGATTATAACATTTATTACTAAGTTGTAAAATGTTTCCTGTGAAAGCTATCCAAGGGGAAAAGCAGAAAGATCTTAAGTAGGGAAAGGGAAACAATTTCTACTCTAAGTGGGAAAAGGCAAAAAAAAAATTCTCTCTACTTCTCATCTCTTTGTCCTCAGTACTTATACATCTTTCAGAGTACATGATCACATGTTACAAAGTTCATCACAGGGACACACACACACACACACACAAAAAAAAAAACCAAATCATAAATTGAAATAGAAGTTTACAACAGAGAATGTTAACATGCATATCCATTAGGAATAATTATCTAGCAGAGTTCTCATTGCAGTTTTGACTGTCAGAAAAGGACCTAATAACAGTTCCACTATAAAAGAGCTTAACAATCACAGATATAATTTTAGGAATTCTTATAGGATCATCATTAAGGTTTAAAAAGTTGTCTATTTGTCTATATTGCATTACTACCAGACAGTACATCTTCTTGGATCTGCAAATATCTGCTCCAAGGGGGTGTGCTATTACTTAGTGATTATTATATATGTTTAATAATAACAGGGAAAGCACATTAATAGCAGGAATCTTTCCTAAAATGAATCCCTTAGAGCTTAGCTTAATAAGGGCAACCCTGTTGCAGATTATACAACAATCAGAAGCAGGCCATCTCAGGAAGATCACTTGATAGTTATTAGCTTGTCACATTATGGCTCCTGAAAATCTAAGGTATCTTCTACACTTGAGATTCTCTCTTCTATCTCTTGTATTCTGTTGTTGATACTTGGATCTGTAGTTCCTGACCTCTTTCCCAGGTTTTCCATTTCCAGGGTTGCCTCCATTTGTGGTTTCTTTACTGTTTCTACTTCCATTTTTAGGTCTTGGACCATCTTGTTCAATTCCTTCACCTGTTTGACTGTGTTTTCCTGTATTTCTTTAAGGGATTTATTTTTAACCTTTAAGAGTTTCTACCTGTTTACCTATATTTTCCTGTATTTCTTTCAGTTATTTATATGTTCCTTAAAGGATTCTATTATCTTCATTAGATAGGATTTTAGGTCAGCATCCTGATTTTCAGGAACTTGGAGGTATCTAGGGCTTGCTCTGGTAGAATTGTGTTCTTATAATGTCAAAGTATATTGGTTTCTGTTGCTTATGGTCTTGTGCTTGCCTCATGCCATCTGGTTATCTATGGTGTTAACTGACCTGAGTGTCTCTGTCTGGAGTCTGGCTACTGTGTCTCTGGGTTGCTGAAAGTCTCCTGAGAGGCCTGTGACCCTGACTGAAGCATGTCTTCTTGGAGGCTTTCTGACTGTAGGGTCTTCAGAGGGGCATGCACATTGATGATCTGTTGCCCTGGCTACAGCATATCACTTGTGACATCTTCGGAAGATTGGGTCTATTGCTCTGGGTGCAGCAGATCTTCTGAAAGTCCTTCAGACTGTAGTGTCTACAGGGGAGCAGACACACTGATGACCTGCTCCACTGGAATGCAAAGGCCAGAAAGGGGGTGGAATTCATTAGGGGAAAAGGGTATGGGTCCTATGCGAAGGCATGTCACCTGGCCATTTTTCTTTTCCACCTTCAATATTCTGTCTCTTCTGTAGATTTTGTGTTTCTATTTTTTTTTTACTTTATATCCTGCTCACTGCCCCCACCTCGGTCTCCCCTGCCTCTTTTCTGCCCCTCCCCTTCTACTCTGAGCAGATGGGGGCTCTTCTGGGTATCCTCCCCACCCTCACACTTCAAGTCTCTGCAAAGCTAGGTGCTTCCTCTCCCACTAAGGCCAGACAAGGCAGCACGGCTTGATGAAAATACTCCATGTCCAGGTGTCAGCTTTTGGCATAGCCCCCATTTGAGTTGTTCAGGACCCACATGGAGGTCGAGCTGCCCATACACTACAAATGAGCAGAGAGCCCTAGGTACATCCTATACATATTCTTTGGTTGTGTGTTCAGTCTCTGACAGCACCAAGGTTCTAGGTTAGTTGACTCTATTGGTCCTCCTGCAGAGCTCCTCTCCCCTTTAGGGCCTGCAATCCTTTCTCCTGTTCTTCCATAAGAGTACCATAGCTCTATGCACTGTCTACCACCACCACCACCACCACCACCACCACCACCAACAACAACAACAACAACAACAACAACCCAGATTTTTGTATTCTGATTATTATGTTGAGGGATGATTTTCTGTTCTGGTTCAGTATGAATGATGTTCTATAAGCTTCTTGCATTTTGTAGGCATATCTATCTTTTTGTTGGGAAAGAATTCTTATACAATTTTTGTTGAGAATATTTTACTGAGCCTTGGAGCTGCAACTCTTTACCTTATTTATTTCTGTTATTCTTAAGTTAGGCCTTTTCATGGTATCCCAGATTTACTGGGTGTTTTGTGCCAAAAATTTTTTTTTTTAGATTTAACATTTACTTTGAATGACACACTATCAATTGTATCTTCTATGTCTGTGATTGATTCCTTCTTCTATCTCCTGTATTTTGCTGGTGATGCCTGCATCTGTTCTTACAGGTCTCTTCCCTAGGATTTCCATCTACAGGATTCCCGCAGTTTAGGCTTTCTTTATTGCTTCTATTTTCACTTTCAGGTCTTGCATACTTTTTTTTTATTTGTATATTTTCCTGTGTATCTGTAAGGAATTTATTTGTTTTCCTCTGTATAACTATTTATGTCTTTGGTTGTATTTTCTTGTATTCTTTAAAGAATTTATACCTTTCCTCTTTAAAGGCCTCTATAAACTTTGTAAGGTTGAATTGAAGTTCATTTTCTTGTGCTTTGGTTATGTTAGTATTTCCAGGGCGTGTTGTAGTGGGGTAGCTTTGAAGGTTTCCTGTTGCCCTTGTTTTGGTTGGTTGTGTTCTCTTTCTAGAGCTTTTATCCATCTTGTTGGCTTTGGTCTCTGGATGTTCCTCTTGTAGTAGCTATTGGAAGAGGGGTTAACCTAGATTGTGCACTGCTGTCTATGTACAAGTGAGGGTAGTTACACTATAAGGTAAGAGCCTGTGATTGGGCAGTGGAAAAGGAAGGTTGGCTGAGAATTTTGGAGAAGAGGACACAGAGACAGAGAGGGAGAATAAGGAAAACAGAGTAAGAGATAAGATGGAACCTATAGGAAAGGAAGAGGAGCCAGAACCACACAGTCCTGGGAGCCATAAGTATTGGGGAATTCTTAGATCAATGATTAAATAATAATTGGGGTGTGTTTGCCCCATCTAGGTGTGTAGCTTGTGCTTATATCAATTGAGTTTTGAGTTCATTGTTCAGGAATTTTGTGGGTTGAGAATTTACTAATGAAAAACTAACTGATAAATCACAAGCCTCTAGAGTTTTGATTTTACTGGATACAATCCACAGCAAGAGAACCAGAAAGATGGGCACTCTCAGCATGGGGCTAGCCATGGAGGTGACAAGACTGCCGGGGCAGAGAGTAGCCAGTGCTAGTTTGGGATGGTGATTTTTAAAATATTTCCCACTACATTAGATAGTTCTTGGTGTCAGACCTCTACAAAATTTCTGGTACTGCACAGATCTGGGTCAATCACATTTATGACCTATTAAAAACCTGATACTTTTAGCTTCAGTATGAAAGTTCCCTCATAATCATATTTCATACAAGAGTGTCAGGAAGGTATGTTTACTTTCCACAGAGTGGTTTTTTCCTTTGTTTTATCTTTGTTGTACACCATAATTGAGTTTCTAAATTAACTCTATTATAAGATTTTACTGCCAAGTCTTCTTCAGAACAATGAAGGCATATGAAACAATGGGTTATACAATGAACTTAAAGTATTGTGGTCAGTCTGCAAGACAGAGACAGTCAGAGACTTATGGGATGCAACTGAAAACAGAATTCGTGTTTTGTATAGCATTTTATAAAATTAGTCATATTCATTCATGGAGAATTAATGCTTTAACATTTAATATTTGCACATCTACTAATGAACTTGAAATTATAATTATATAGCCTCTGAACTATTTATTATAACTGTGGCAATAGTGTTGAAATTTTCAACGTTTATAGCATGTGATACTACTTGCTAACTTATTAATGCCCAAATGCCAATAGTGCATGGACATCCTCATTAAAGTATTAAAAAGAAAGTACAAATGTCGAGGAAGTCCTCTGAGAGCTTTTGAAATGAGAGCCTGTCACATGATCACCTTAAGTTGCACAATGAGATGGGTACATCTAATGTTTAAGTAAATATACCAAACTCTGCTGCACACACATGGGCTCACATCACAGTATATTTAAATGAAGTATAATTAGTTCTAAGCAAACTTGGGCAAAATTGTGAAATTGTGCCATTATCAGTTCACCAAACATAAGAAAAGTAGGAGTAGAATAAGCATTGTGTCTTTCCATGTTGAATAAGAAAGGTAACTAGAAAAGATTTGCTGGCATTATCATTGATATTAAAAAAGGTGTTTGTGTATTTATTCAGGATTCTACATAAAATAATTTTCATTTTGTATATATTCCTAGCTTTAAAAATATCTCCTTTCTAAATAGGACATAATTTTATTTTTACTTATTAGTTTCCATTATTTCACAATAAAAAAGTAGACATGTTTTCTCTTTGGAACATTTTGAGATTGAACATAAAGCCTACCAAACTGCTGAGCAGTTATAATTTCTCTATGCAGACTAAAGACATATCAAGTACATTTATGAGTTTTATGTGGATATAAAAGGAAAATATCACAGTTCACCTCAAAATGTTTTCATCACTACATAGTAAAGTTTAGACTCTATAGAGAAATGTATATTTGGAGGAATGGAATGACATGAAGAACGTATTTATGCCTATACCAATTACATTTTTATTGTAAATTATTCAAAAAAATGGCTATACATATTTGGACACTCAAAATGTAAATTACTGAGGAAATATGATAGAATATATTAAACCTATGTTTCAAGACAAATCTTAAATCTTATACAAAGGAAGTCAATGTCTTACAAGTCAATAACTATTAATGAATGAATTGACATTCTTATATAATACATTCATTAGAAGCTAAAATAGCACAGCAAAAAAAATAAACAAAATGGAACAGAAAAGAGTAATATAAGAATGTGACATTAATATGAAATGACATATTTAGAAAATATGAATTGTAACAGGAGAGTGAAATAAAAGATAAGCAAGATAAAATATTAATGTTGCCTGTAAAATGAAGTAATTGTGTATTCTTTCTATGTGATTTATAAAAAAATAAAACTAGAATTCTTTTAAAAAAACATGAAATTGTACAAGAATATTGAAAGTCATACCCAGCATGAAGCATGAAATGTGACATTAAATAACATCAGGATCATAGGTTTTCTTACCTTGGACTTTGATTCACAAGGAAATAGTCTTTAAAATCTGTACTAGAAAAACAAAGGAAACCTAAATTTAACTATTAAGCAGTAGTTTTCATGTAAAAAATCTTTTAATCTTGAGTTTTTTTAAACTTTAATAATTTAATAGCCATGGAGTTGACTTAGTATGAAAAGCACTTACATCTCAGACCATTAACCTGAATCTGACTGCAGAACACTGAAGTCAGTGAGAGAATTAAGTCTGCTCCTTTTCCTCAGACATCCACAGATTCACTCTAGCATATGTGATGACTTTCTGCCAAAGCAGAAAGGGGTGGGGAAAGAGATGAGAAAAGGTATTTAGGGGTATCCAATCAAGATCAACATGAGAATGAGAAATTTTCAAAAATACAGAAATTTATAAGTAAAAGTAAATGTGTGTCATAGCCCTGAGACCACAATCATTTTAGACAACAAACACAATGAGCACTATATACATTAAAATTGAATGCATACAATCATTTTGAATTGAGAAACATTTCATGAGAACTGGTGTAAGGACTGATTTAGATTTTGCTGTCTAATTTTGTATTCTCATGTTTGAAAAGTATTTGTCAATGATGCTACAAAAATATAAACAAAACAGATAAGAACGTGAGAATAGTTGAATACAACTAAAATAAATTGGCCCATTGAATGTGGTGTCCTAGATGTTTTAACTGCCAATTTGACAAATATAGATTTATGTGAGAAAAAGAAACCACAGTTAAAAAGTATACCTTCAACTGGCCTGTAGTCACTCCTCTTGGGCATAGTTCTGGTTAATGACTTCTGTGGGCTGGAGTACCCATCTGTGTTTGGTGCAATCTCTCAGGACATGGTCCTGAGCTACATAACAAAGTAGATTGAGTCAGGCAGTACAGGAAGGTCAAACAAAACTTTGCCCCCATGGACTCAGCTTCAGTTGCTGCCTTTGTATCCTACCTTGAGTTCCTGCCTGATTTCTTCAGTGATATGTTTACATGGTGTAATGTGAACGCCCTTCCTCCATAATTTGCTTTTGCTCATGGGGTTTTAGGAGAGGAACATAAACCTTATCCTGTAGGATTATTCACCTTAGAATACTCATTTATTTATACCTAAAATAACAAGTGAACATGGTTGTAATAACAATGCAATGGATTGAAACTGTAAAATGTATCTGGGTAAAAGAAAAACTTGTCCATCCTTTCATGACCAATCGGTATTACCCACAGATATGGATCAGTGTGTGATGTGTCCAGAAACTTATTATGCAAATGCAGAAAAGAGACACTGCCTCAAGAAAACGGTAACATTTCTGTCCTATAACGAGCCCTTGGGGATGGGACTCACAATCATGTCTGTGGGATTCTCTGCACTCACAGCTCTTGTTATTTGGGTCTTTGTAAACCACAGAGACACGCCAATTGTTAAGGCCAATAACAGATTTCTCAGTTACACCCTGCTCATCACTCTGACCCTGTGTTTCCTCTGTCCATTGCTCTTCATTGGCCTCCCAAACACTGTGACATGTATCCTTCAGCAGAACTTATTTAGACTCCTGTTTACAGTGGCTCTATCCAGTGTGTTGGCCAAAACCATCACTGTTGTTATGGCCTTTGAGATTACTGCTCCAGGAAAAAAGACAAGATGGTTGTTGATATCAAGGGTCCTGAATTTCATCATTCCAGTCTGTACCCTGATGCAAGTACTTTTTTCTGGTATATGGCTGGTTACAGCTCCTCCATTTGTTGACATGGATGCTCGCTCTGAACATGGACACATCATCATTCTATGCAACAAGGGCTCATCTCTTGCCTTCCATGGCACTCTGGCCTACTTGGGGGTCATGGCCTTTAGTAGCTACTTCATGGCTTTTTTGTCCAGGAATCTGCCTGACATATTTAATGAGGCCAAGTTCCTTGCTTTCAGCATGCTCGTGTTTTGTAGTGTCTGGATCACCTTCCTTCCTGTCTACCACAGCACCACAGGGAAGGCCATGGTGGTTATGGAAGTTTTCTCTATCTTGGCTTCCAGTGCAAGCATTCTAAGCCTAATCTTTGCTCCAAAGTGCTATGTTATTTTGTTTAAATCGGAGGAAAACACACTTCATCAAATCAGGAATAGAAGACAACAAAGGAGCAATATTATGCTTAAAAGATAGCTCACATGATTCTTCAAGTAAACTGAATATTACTAGTTATCTACCACACTAATAGTCACATATAAGATTATAATATGGTATCCCAAAACCAGCTGTGTGGGATTCTTCTTACAAAATTTTATATTCTGAGCTCGATTCTCTTGAATAACTACATAAACTAAGGAACAATCAATTTTCTCTGGTTGAACTAGTGTTTGTCCAGGATCCAAGATAAATAAACATGTATAATAAATCTTTTAAAAACATTTTAGTTCAAGATATGATTACATGAACTTTTATTGTTTTTACTAACTTAATAGAGTATTTTTTCACATTGAAATCTGTTACATTTTAGAATCATGATTCTCTATGCACCAAATTATATGATGATCCTGATGCTTTTCCTCTAATTTGTTATTCCTTACTATTCACATTAGTAATTTTGACCAGTGATGCTTTTACATAGAGAACAGTTCCAATTCTACCAGTGCTGACCATGAGCTGTTTTTCTGATGCTGCTAATTCTGATCTTTTCAGCTGTTATGAATTGCACACAGCAAAGCTGCAACATTAATTTCTCTAACACAGTATTTTCAAAATATTTCACAGTTTCAAATCAGTCTGTTCTTTTTTTAACTTTGAAAGAATCATCTATTCACAATCCATATGTTGCTGCCCCTCCAAGCTACCCACTACAAGAATTCTTCACCCCAACTCTGCTCATCTTCTGTGAGAGGGAACTAATCCCAGTGGGGTATACTCCATCTCTCTGTCATCAAGTCTGTATAGGATTTTGCACATCAAATCCTTCTGAGGCCAGACAAGGCATTAAGTCCTCTGATATATACATGCCAGGATCCTCAGACCAGCCAGTGTATCTTTGGTTGGTGGCTTTGTCTCTGTGAGCTCCCAAGGATCAGGGTACTTGAAACTTTTGGTCTTCCTATGGGGTTCCTTCAGTTCCTTTAATCCTTCCCCTAACTCCTCATTAGGGGTCGCTGAAATCAGTCTAAGGTTTGAGTATAAGTATATGCTGGCATACCACTCCTGAGCATATACCCAGAGGATTCCCCTGCATACAATAAAGACACATGCTCCACTATGTTTATAGCAGCCTTGTTTATAATAGCCAGAAATTGGAAGGAGCCCAAATATCCCTCAAAGGAGGAATGGATACAGAAAATGTGGTATATTTATACAATGGAATACTACTCAGCAATTAAAAATAATGAATTCATGCAATTTGTAGGTAAATGGTTAGACCTGGAAAATATCATCCTGAGTGAGCTAACCCAGTCACAAAAGAATATACATGAAATGCAATCACTGATAAGTGGATATTAATGAGCCCAGAAGCCCTAAATACTCAAGGCACAATTACCAAGTCAAATGATTCCCAAGAAGAAAGGAGAGGACCCTGGGCCTGTAAAGATTGGATCCAGTTTTGTAGAGAAACCGTGGGGGGAGGGGGAATGATTGGGGAATAGTTGGGGGGAGAGGAATTATGGGACATAGGGAGGGGGGACTGGGAAAGGGGAAAGCCTTTGGAATGTAAACATAAAATATAGAAAATAAAAATTAAAAAAATTTTTTTTGCATCTATCTTGGTCAGCAGCTGGTAAAGCCTCTCAGAGGACAGCCATGCTAGGCTCCTATCTGCAGGAACACCATAGCCTCATTAATATGGTCAGGGTTGGGTGCATGCCCATGGGATCAATCCCTAGTTGTGTCTGTCACTGGTCAGCCATTCCTTCATTCACGGGCACATTTTTTTTTCTTGCGTCTCTTTTAGATAGGAACAATTCTGGGCAAAAAGACTGGACCAGAACAGAAATTCCTCCAATCACATAATAATCAAAACACCAATGAACTAAACAAAGAAAGAATATTAAAAGCAGTAGTGGAAAAAGGTCAAGTAACTTATAAAGGCAGGCCTATCAGAATTACACCAGACTTCTAAACTGAGAAGATGAAAGCTAGAAGATCCTAGGCAGATCTCATACAGACCCTAAGAGAACAAAAATGCCAGCAAAGACTACTATACCCAAGAAAACTCTTAATCACGATAGATGGAGAAACCAAGATATTCCACAATAAAACAAAATTTACACAATATCTTTCCACAAACTCAACTCCACAAAGGATAATAGATGGAAAATGCCAATACAAGGAGAGAAACTACACCCTAGAAGGAGCAAGAAAGTAAGCTTCTTCCAACAAACCCAAAAGAAAGTAACCACACAAACATAAAGATAACATAAAAAATAACGGGAAACAACAATCACTATTCATTAATATCTCTTAACATCAATGGACTCAATACCCCCCAAAAACGACATAGACTAACAGAAATATTTTTCATGTAATTGTTCAATTTTATCAGAAAATGGTTGTGATTCCTATTGGAATTAATTTTGTAATGTTTATGTCTACCATTTATCTGTATTATTTTCCATGATAATCTTCAATTTTAACATGTTTTTCTATATATGTCTTCAATTTTATCAGAGATATTTTCCATGTAAATCTTCAATTTTATCCAAAAATGTTTATAATTCCACATTCAGTCAACTTAGAAATATTTTATGCCTACCATTTTATCTGTATAATTTTCCATAAAATGCCAATTTTAACATGTTTTTCTATATATTTTTTGAATTTTATCAGAATTTTTCCATGTAGATCTTCAATTTTATCAGAAAATATTTTAATTCCACTTTAAATCAACTTATATTTTATGCCTACCATTTTATCTCTGTAATTTTCCATGATAATCTTCAATTTTAACATGTTATTGCATATTTTTCTACAATTTTATCAGAAATATTTTACTCATAAGTCTTCAAGTCTATCAAAAATGTTTCAAATGTCTTTTGCAATTAATTTAACAATGTTGGTTATGTCTACCATTTTACTCTTTGATTTTCCATAAAAATTGTCAATTTTGACATGTATTTCTATATATTTCTTCATTTTTTCAGAAATATTTTCCATGTAAGACTTCAATTTTGTCATAAAATTTTACTTTCTTTTTCAATAAAATAAAAAATAGTAAGTAAATACATACATACATACATACATACATACATACATACATAAAAGAAAGAAAGAAAGAAAGAAAGAAAGAAAGAAAGAAAGAAAGGAAGGAAGAAAGAGGATTTTTTCCCCCTCCCACTTTACTGTTCTTGTACTCTCCCACAATGATGTTTTGGTCCATTCTAGCACCAGTGTCCACTCCTTTCTTCTTGTGAGACATCACTTGATATGTGATTTGTGTCTTTGGTGTTCCAAGCTTCTAGGCTAATATCCACTTATCAGTGACTGTATACCATGGGTATTCTTTTGAGACTGGGTCACCTCACTTAGTATGACATTCTCCAGCTCCATCCATTTCTCTAAGAATTTCATGAATTCATTGTTTCTAATGGCTGAATAGTACTCCATTGTGTATATATACCACATTTTTTGTATCCATTCCTCTGTTGAGGGACATCTGGGTTCTTTCCAGCTTCTGGCTATTATATATAAGGCTGCTATGAACATAGTGGAGCATGTATCCTTATTGCATGCTGGTGAATCTTCTGGGTATATTCCCAGGAGTGGTATGGCTGGGTCCTCCGGAAGTATCACGCCCAGTTTTCTGAGGAACCGCCATACTGATTTCCAGAGTGGTTGTACCAGCTTGCATTCCCACCAGCAGTGGAGGAGTGTTCCTCTTTCTCCACATCCTCGCCAACACCTGATGTCTTCTGAGTTTTTAATCTTAGCCATTCTGACTGGTGTGAGGTGAAATCTCAGGGTTGTTTTAATTTGCATTTCCCTAATGACTAGTGATGTTGAACATTTTTTAAGGTGTTTCTCAGCCATCCGAATTTCTTCAGGTGAAAAGTCTCTGTTTAGCTCTGTACCCCATTTTTGGATAGGGTTATTTGGTTTTCTGGGGTCTAACCTCTTGAGTTCTTTATATACATTGGATATTAGCCCTCTGTCGGATGTGGGGTTGGTGAAGATTTTTTCCCAATTTGTTGGTTGCCGATTTATCCTTTTGACAGTGTCTTTTGCCTTACAGAAACTTTGTAGTTTTATGAGGTCCCATTTGTCTATTCTTGCTCTTAGAGCATAAGCAATTGGTGTTCTGTTCAGGAATTTTTCCCCTGAGCCAATGTCCTCAAGGGTCTTCCCCAGTTTCTTTTCTATTAGTTTTAGTGTGTCTGGTTTTATGTAGAGGTCTTTGATCCACTTGGAGTTGAGCTTAGTGCAAGGAGATAAGAGTGGATCAATTCTCATTCTTCTGCATGTTGACCTCCAGTTGAGCCAGCACCATCTGTTGAAAAGGCTATCTTTTTTCCACTGGATGTTTTCAGCTCCTTTGTTGAAGATCAATTGGCCATAGATGTGTGGGTTCAATTCTGGGTCTTCGATCCTATTCCATTGATCCGCTTCCCTGTCACTGAACCAATACCATGCAGTTTTTAATACCACTGCTCTGTAATATTGCTTGAGGTCCGGGATATTGATTCCCCCCAGAAGTTCTTTTGCTGTTGATGATAGTTTTAGCTATCCTGGGTTTTTTGTTATTCCAGATGAATTTGAGAATTGCTCTTTCTAGCTCTATGAAGAACTGAGTTGGGATTTTGATGGGAATTGCATTGAATCTGTATATTGCTTTGGGCAAGATTGCCATTTTGACTATATTAGTCCTGCCAACCCACGAGCATGGAAGATTTTCCCATTTTCTGATGTCTTCTTCAATTTCCCTCTTCAGAGACCTGAAGTTTTTGTCATATAAATCTTTCACAAGTTTGGTTAGCGTCACTCCAAGATACTTTATATCATTTGTGGCTATTGTGAAGGGTGTCATTTCCCTAATTTCTTTCTCGGCCTGCTTATCCTTCACGTATAGGAAGGCTACTGATTTACTTGAGTTGATTTTATAGCCAGCCACTTTGCTGAAGTTATTTATCAGTTGCAGGAGTTCTCTGGTGGAGGTTTTTGGGTCACTTAAGTAAACTATCATATCATCTGCAAATAGTGATAGTTTGACTTCTTCCTTTCCGATTTGTATCCCTTTGACTTCCCTCTGTTGTCGAATTGCTCTAGCTAGTACCTCAAGATATGGCGAGAGGGGACAGCCTTGTCTAGTCCCTGATTTTAGAGGGATTGCTTCGAGTTTTTCTCCGTTTACCTTGATGTTGGCTACTGGTCTGCTGTATATTGCTTTTACTATGTTTAGATATGGGCCTTGAATTCCTGTTCTTTCTAGGACCTTTAGCATGAAAGGATGCTGAATTTTGTCAAATGCTTTTTCAGCATCCAATGAGATGACCATGTGGTTTTTTTCTTTGAGTTTGTTTATGTAGTGGATTACGTTGATGGATTTCCGTATATTGAACCATCCCTGCATCCCTGGGATGAAGCCAACTTGATCATGGTGAATGATCGTTTTGATGTGTTCTTGGATTCGGTTGGCAAGTATTTTGTTTAGTAGTTTTGCATCTATATTCATAAGAGAAATTGGCCTGTAGTTCTCTTTCTTAGTTGGATCTTTGTGTGGTTTTGGTATCAGGGTAATTGTGGCTTCATAGAATGAGTTGGGTAGTCTTTCTGTTTCTATTTTGTGGAATAATTTGAAGAGTATCGGTATCAGGACTTCTTTGAAGGTCTGATAGAATTCTGCACTAAAACCGTCTGGTCCTGTGCTCTTTTTGGTTGGAAGACTGTCTATGACCCCTTCTATTTCTTTGGGGGTTATGGGTCTGTTTAGATGATCTATTTGATCCTGGTTTAATTTTGGTATTTGGTAACTGTTGAGGAAATTGTCCATTTCCTCCAGATTCTCCAGTTGTGTTGAGTATAGGTTTTTGTAGTAGGATCTGATGATTTTTTGAATTTCCTCAGTTTCTGTTGTTATATCTCCCTTTTCATTTCTAATTTTGTTAATTTGAATACTGTCTCTGTGCCCTTTAGTAAGTCTGGCTAGGGGTTTATCTATCTTGTTGATCTTCTCAAAGAACCAGCTCCTGGTTTTGTTGATTCTTTGTATGGTTCTCTTTGTTTCAACTTGATTGATTTCAGCCCTGAGTTTGATGATTTCCTGTCTTCTACTCCTCCTGGGTGAAATTGCTTCTTTTTGTTCCAGAGCTTTCAAGTGCGCCATTAAGTTGCTAGTATATGCTCTCTCCTGTTTCTTTTTGGAGACACTCAGGGGTATGAAAGAGGATTTTTTTGTTTCATCTTTAAGGTCCTCTACCTGTTTGCCTGGGTTCTCTTGGATTTCTTTAAAGGAGTTATTTATGTCCTTTTTAAAGTCCTCTATCATAATCATGTGATATGATTTTAAATCAGAGTCTTCCTTTTCTGGTGTGTTGGGGAAACCAGGGCTTGCTGTGGTGGGAGAACTGTGCTCTAATGATGCCAAGTAGCCTTGGTTTCTGTTGTTTGTGTTCCTGCATTTGCCTTTCACCATCTGGTTATCTCTGTTAGCTGGTCTTGCTGTCTTTGACTGTGGCTTGTCTAACTTGTAAGCCTGTGTGTCAGTACTACTGGGAGACCAGTTCTCTCTGTGAGGAATTTAGGTATGGTGAGCTGTGGTATAGGGTCAACTCTGTTTTGGCAGGCATGTAGGCACTCCTGGGAGACCAACTCTTTCTGGGTGGTATTTGTGTATATAGCTCTGTGACTCAGGATCTGCTCTAGGCACAGAAGAAAATCAGAAGCCTCTTGTCCCAGGCAATGCCTCTGTTCCTGTGCACTGAGAGTCCTGGGCAGGTTCCTCTGAGCAGCAGGGGTATTACTACTTGGACACACAGGGCTTCTCAAACTTCTTGGGACCCCCTGGGTATGGAGTGCTGTGTGAGATCTTCTCCAGCCACAGACAGAAACCAAAAGGCTCCCATCACAGGGCACTCCTGGGTTCTTTTTTTTCCCCAATATTATAACATGCATTAATCTCAATTTCAAAAAATTGAATGAGAATACAATACTTGTTTTTCTAAATAAGAATAAATAATTCATTTTTATAAGCTATATTCTTTATTTACATTTCAAATGTCCTCTTTCCTGGTTCTCTTACACTGCTGCACTAAGCCTTACCAGGACCAAGGAACTGTCTTCCCTTTGATTTCCAACAAGGCCATTCTCTGCTGCCTATGCATCTGGAGCCATAGGTAACTCCATAACCATTCAATTTTACCACACACCAATTAAAATGCCTAAGATAAAAAACTAAGTAGACATCTGGTGCTGGCAAGGATGTGGAGAAAGAGGAACACTCCTCCACTACTGGTAGGATTGCAAGCTGGTAAACCACTCTGGAAATAATTTTGGCGGTTCCTCATAAAATATGGCATAATACTACCAGAGGATCATCTTATATCACTCCTGGGCATATACCCAGAAGATTTTCCAGCATGTAATAAGGACACATGCTTCACTATGTTCATAGCAGCCCTATTTATAATAGCCAGAAGCTGGAAAGAACCAAGATGTCCCTCAACAGAGGACTGGATACAGAAAATGTGGTATATTTACACAATGGAATACTAATGGAATACTAATCAGCTATTAAAAACAACAAATTCATGAAATTCTTACACAAATGGGTAGAAATGGAAAATATCATCCTGAGTGAGGTAACCCAGTCACAAAAAGAAAATAGATGGTATGCACTCACTGAGAAGTGGATATTAGTCCAGAAGTATGGAATATCCAAGACACAATTCACCCCTGGGTTCTTGTGTCCCAAACATTGTTTCTTAATTGTCTTTTTCTGCAGCTGAAACAGTACTACAGTTACTGGTTTGAAGGAGGAGTATCCAGGATACTATGCGTCTTTAGAATGTCTGATAAAGAGCAATTAGGATGAATAGAATTAGAGAAAAGAAAGAGCTTCTTCAAGAAGGAATACAGACAAATTTGGTGGTGTGACAATCCTGCACTCCACCTTCCCACACCCAGAGACAGTTTGACTACCAGGGCCTCTGTCACAACTAGGCTCACAAGAGGGACAGGATCCAGTCAGAGACAGCAAGGCCAGTTTATACCTGAGTTAACCAGATGGCAAAAGGCAAGTGCAGGAACATAACCAACAGAAACTGATACCACTTGACACAATCAGAACCCATCTTCCCCAAAGAAAATCCTGGATATTCCAACATACCTGAAAATCAAAACTTCAACCTAAAATCCAATCACATGAACATGATACAGGAATTACAGGAGGACGACCCTGGGCCTGTAAAGATTGGATCCAGTTTTGTAGAGAAACTGTGGGGAGAGGGGGAATGATTGGGGAATAGTTGGGGGTGAGAGGAATTATTGGACGTATGGTGGGGGTGAACCGGGAAAGGGGAAAGCCTTTGGAATGTAAACATAGAATATAGAAAATAAAAATAAAAAAATGAACATTAAAAAAAAAAAGAAATACAGGAGAACACAGGTAAATAGGGAGAAGTACTTAAAGAGGAGACACATACATCCCTTAAAGAAATACAAGAAAACACAAACTAACAGGCGAAGGAATTGAACAAAAGAATCCAGGATCCAAAATTAGAAACAGAAACAAAAAAGAAATCATAAACAAAGGAAACACTGGAGACTGAAAACCTAAGAAAGAGATCAGAAGATACAGATGCAAGCATCATGAAAAGAATACAAGAAATAGAAGAGATAATCTCAGTCATAGAAGATACTGTAGAAGATCTTGATACAACAAAGAAAATAAAAAGCATTAAAAGCTTCTAAAACAAAGCATCCAGGAAATTAAGTAAACAATAAATAGACCAAACCTAAAAATAATACGAATAGAAGATAGCAAAGATTCCCAGCTCTAAGGACAGGAAACATCTTCAACAAAATCATGAAAAAAAACTCCCCAGATCTAAAGAAGGAGATGGCCATAAATGTAGAAGAACTGTACAGAACACCAGATTGAGCCAGAAAAGAAAATCCTGTTACATAATAACCAAAGCACTAAATGCACAGAACAAAGAAAGAATATTAAAAGTGTAAGAGGGAAAGGCCAAGTAGCATATAAAGTCATACCTATCAGAATTATACAGACTTCTCAACAGAGACTCTAAAAGCCACTGGACATATGTCATGCAGACTCTAAGAGCATACAAATGTCAGTTGAGGCTACTATACCCAGCAAAACTATCAATCATCTTGGATGGAGAAACTAAGATATTGCAAAACACAACCAAATTTAAGCAATATTTATCTACCAATTCAGCACTACAGAATATTTTAGAAGGAAAATTCCAATACAATGAGGGTATCTATACCCAAGAAAACAGAAGAAATTAATCATCTCACAACAACCCAAAAGAAGACACACACACACACACACACACACACACACACACACACATGCAATACCGCTTCTAACAACAAAAAGATCAGTAATCATTGGTCTTTAACATCCTTCAGAATCAATGGCCTCAAGTGCCCCAATAAAAAGACAAGCTAACAGACTGAATATGTAAACAGGACCCAGCATTTTGCTGCATATAGGAAACACACCTCAAAAACAAAGACAGCCACTACCTCAGAGTAAAAGATTGAAAAAAGTTTTCCAAGCAAATGGTCCAAAGAAACAAGCTGGATTGGCTTTTCTAATATCCAATAAAATAGAATTTCAACCAAAAGTTATCAAAAGAGATGAGAAGGACACATCATACTCATCAAAGGGAAAATATTCTAGGATGAAGTTTCAATTCTGAAGGTCTATGCTCAAAGTACAAGGATAACAATATTCATAAAAGAAATTCTGTTAAGACTCAAAACACAAACTGAACCACACACAATAATAGTGGGAGACTTCAACACCCCACCCCCAGTAAATGGACAGGTCATTGAAGCAAAATCTAAGGAGAGACACAGAGAAGCTAATAGAAGTTATGAAGCAAATAAATGTATTTAGAGATATATACAAAAACATTTCACCCTAAAACAAAAGAATACATCTTCTCAGCATCTCATGGGGCCTTCTCTGAAACTGACTATATAATCAATCAAAAGAACTAGCTTCAACAAATACAAGAAGATTGAAATATTTCCATGCATCCTATCCTTCAATAACAACTAAAACAATAGAAAGACCACATAGTTGTGGAAATTGAAAAACTCTCTACTAAATAATAACTTTGTCAGAGAATAAATACAAAAAGAAATTAAGACTTTCTAGACTTCAATGAAAATGATGACACAGCATACCCAAACATTTAAGATACAATCAAAGCAGTGCTATGAGACAAATTCATAGTGTGAAGGCCCCTGTACAGAAGAGAGTTTCTACACTAGCAAATTATCAGCAGACCTGGCTTTTCTAGAGAAAAATAAAGCAAACATGTTTCCCCTTCCCTAATTACTCCAAAATTCTCCTCACCTCGCTGCCAAACCAAATCCACATCTTCACCTCCACCTCTAGAAAATAAGCAGGCATTAAAATACAAAACATTGCATTACCATACAAAGTGCTAAAGAAAAAGCATAAGACACACATCTTTATGTATAGGTATATACCTATAGGCATGCACAGAAAGTCCCTAAAAGGAAAAATTTTAAAAATCCTCTTATAAGAAAGTACTACTGAGTTTGCTTTCTGTTGACCATCATCTACTGCTTGGCAGAAGACCTGGCCTTCTCAGTAGTTTGCATACCTAATAGGAATCAGAAAAACAAGCTGATTTTTAATTCTCTCTCTCTCTCTCTCTCTCTCTCTCTCTCTCTCTCTCTCTCTCACCTTAATTTTATTTGGACATAGCTTCTTGATTAGGATCGAGGTTTTGCAATGACTTCCATACTTAACTTTGGAAATCTCAAATCTATCCATGCTGGCATACTGTCTATAAATTCATACATGTAATTGTCCTGCTATGTTTAGAAGAATGTGTTTCCTTGGTGTTCTCTATCCACTCTGAAACTTACATCTTCCTAACAACTCTCTGGAGGGTTCCCTGAGCTATGCAGAGAAGGAAATGATGGCATCATACACTTTATTACTGAGTGTTCCAAGGTCTCTCAATATGTGCACATGGGGATTCACTGTAATTATATTCAGGCATTTACTGGAGAGGGCAATTTCTCTTATGATGTCTAAGCTTGAGAGTGATCTATGAGTATAGAAGAATGCTGTTAGGAGTCATTTTATGGCTACATTCCATAACAGTATTCGATTGCCCACTATGTGTATAGCTGATCTAGTCTCAAAACCATATCCACCCTAATTGTATATAGAACAGCTCCATCTCAGAGGGTAGAAATTAAACCAGATCCCATGGGATTTATTCCACTTTTTCACTAGTGTATCTTGCAGGCAGGGCACTATTGAAGATTAAAGGGTTTTTACCTGATTTGGTGTTTATCTTTTTCCTCTGGAAACATGCAAAGTACCATTGAGTACCATGAAGAATACTCAGTAAGAGTGAAGTTCTTAGGCAGGCACTTGCTCAATAAACCCATGTTTCATTGTTTTGTGTACTTGTTGTCTTCAGCAAAACAGCAATACAACATTACCATAAGTTTGTGTAAAGGAAAAAATAGACTGGGCTTTGTAGTGCAGTTTGAAATCAGGATTGGTAAACTCCCCAAGTTTTTTAATGATCAGGATTGTTTTGGCCACCTTGGGTATGTGTTTGTTCCACATGAAATTAATCGTTTACATTCTGAGGTAATCAAAAAAATTGGAGAGGGAATTTTGATGGAGATTTCACTGAATCGTGTTTTTGATAGCTTGGCCATTTTACCTTGTTAATTGACATGGGAGGTTTTTTTTTTCCCCAATATTCTGATACTTTTTTCAATTTCTTTCTTCAAAGACGTGAAGTTTTTGTCAAACAAGGCTTTCACTTTCTTGGTTTGGAGTAGCTCAAGGCTTTTTATGCTGTTTGTGGCTACTGTAAATCACGTTGTTTCCCTGACTTCATAGGATTTACATGTAAATATGACAGATTTGTTTTTCTCTCTTAGAAGTTTTATGGAACCTTCAGAAACTCTGAATACTATTCTTTAGGGAGGAGGCTTCTTTGTCATTTTCAGCTTGGTACTTCCATATCCTATATCTGAAAGTTGTGGTGTCTTAAGGAATATGGGATAATTTCAAACCCTGGGAAGCAACAAATTGAATATTCACCTTTATGACTGAGAGCTTTAAGGATTACCCTGGAAAATGTATCATGTGTGATACAGAGACTCTTGTATCATGTCTGTGGATCTTGGAGAATTGTAATCAATGCATAAAGTACAAATATCTTTAATGTTTATAGATGAATGTATACCCATTTATATATGTTACATATGTACATATGTCTAATATAATTTTTATTAAAATTTCAAATATACAATTTGATTCTATTTTCCCACCCACTTGCAAATGGCATGCCAATCCTCCTCACCTATCTATGAATCTAATTTTGTGTTAATTCTTTTCCATCTCTTAAAAACACCTAAGTTTCAAATGGAAATTGTTAACAAACCAACAACAACAACAACAAAAAGAACAAGATGAAACAATGCCTAAAGGAAACAACATAAACAAAAGTGCCCCACAACATGCACAAAAGAAAAATACATGAAATTTGCAATGTGTTTTTCTTTTTTTTTTTATTCGATACATTCTTTACATTTCAAATGACTTCCCCTTCCTGGATCCCAGAAAGTCCCATAAGCCATCTTCCCTTGTACTGTTCCCTAATCCACCCCTGCCTGCTTCCCTGCCCTGGTATTCCCCTACACTGCTGCACTGAGCCTTTCCAGGATCAGGGGCCACTGCTTCCTTCTTCTTGGACACCATTTGATATGTGAATTGTGTCTTGGGTATCCCAAGCTTCTAGGCTAATATCCACTTATCAGTGAGTGCATACCATGAGTGTTCTTTTGTGATTGGGTTACCTCACTCACGATGATATTCTCCAGTTCCATCCAATTGTCTAAGAATTTCATGAATTCATTGTTTTTTTTTTTTTTAATTTTTTTTTATTTTCTATATTCTTTGTTTACATTCCAAAGGCTTTCCCCTTTCCCAGTTACCCCCCTCCATATGTCCCATAATTCCTCTCCCCCCCCATGCTATTCCTCACTCTTTCCCCCCCCCCACGATTTCTCTGTTCTGGGTCTACAATACTGGATCCAATCTTTACAGGCCCAGGGTCCTCTCCTTTTTTTCTTCTTGAGAGTCATTTGACTTGCTAATTGTGCCTTGAGTATTTAGGGCTTCTGGGCTCATTAATATCCACTTATCAGTGATTGCATTTCGTGTGTATTCTTTTGTGATTGGGTTAGCTCACTTAGGATGATAGTTTCCAGATCTAACCATTTACCTACAAATTGCATGAATTCATTATTTTTAATTGCTGAGTAGTACTCCATTGTATAAATATACCACATTTTCTGTATCCATTCCTCCTTTGAGGGATATCTGGGCTCCTTCCAATTTCTGGCTATTATAAACAAGGCTGCTATAAACATAGAGGAGCATGTGTCTTTGTTGTATGCAGAGGAGTCCTCTGGGTATATGCCCAGGAGTGGTATGCCAGGGTCCTCTGGGAGTGGCATGCCCAATTTTCTGAGGAACCGCCACACTGATTTCCAGAGTGGTTTTACCATTTTGCAATCCCACCAACAGTGGAGGAGTGTTCCTCTTTCTCCACATCCTTGCCAGCACTTGTTGTCTCTCGAGTTTTTAATCTTAGCCATTCTGACTGGAGTGAGGTGGAATCTCAGGGTTGTTTTGATTTGCATTTCCCTGATGACTAATGATGTTGAACATCTCTTAAGGTGTTTCTCGGCCATCCGAATTTCTTCTGGTGAAAATTCTTTGTTTAGCTCTGTACCCCATTTTTTGATAGGGTTATTTGGTTCTTTGGGGTCTAACTTCTTGAGTTCTTTGTATATATTGGATATTAGCCCTCTGTCAGATGTGGGGTTGGTAAAGATCATTTCCCACGTTGTTGGTTGCCGTTTTGTCCTTCTGACAGTGTCCTTTGCCTTACAGAAACTTTGTAATTTTATGAGGTCCCATTTGTCAATTCTTGATCTTAGAGCATAAGCTATTGGTGTTCTGTTCAGGAACTTTACCCCTGTGCCCATGTCCTCCAGGGTCTTCCCAAGTTTCTTTTCTATTAGTTTCAGTGTGTCTGGTTTTATGTGGAGGTCCTTGATCCACTTGGAGTTGATCTTAGTACAAGGAGATAAGAGTGGGTCAATTCTCATTCTTCTGCATGTTGACCTCCAGTTGAACCAGCACCATTTGTTGAAAAGGCTATCTTTTTTCCACCGGATGGTTGTGGCTCCTTTATCAAAGATCAAGTGACCATAAGTCTGTGGGTTCATTTCTGGGTCTTCAATCCTATTCCATTGATCTACCTGCCTGTTGCTGTACCAATACCATGCAGTTTTTAACACAATTGCTCTGTAGTACTGCTTGAGGTCAGGGATATTGATTCCCCCAGAAGTCCTTTTATTGTTGAGAATAGTTTTAGCTATCCTGGGTTTTTTGTTGCTCCAGATGAATTTGAGAATTGCTCTTTCTAGATCTATGAAGAATTGATTTGGGATTTTGATGGGGATTGCATTGAATCTGTAGATTGCTTTTGGCAAGATGGCCATTTTTACTATATTGATCCTGCCAATCCAGGAGCAAGAAATATTTTTCCATCTTCTGAGGTCTTCTTCGATTTCTTTCTTCAGGGACTTGAAGTTCCTGTCATACAGATCTTTCACTTGTTTGGTTAGAGTTACGCCAAGGTACTTTATGTTGTTTGTGGCTATTGTGAAGGGTGTTATTTCCCTAACTTCTTTCTCAGCCTGCTTGTCCTTTGAGTACAAGAAGGCTACTGATTTGCTTGAGTTAATTTTATAACCAGCCACGTTGCTGAAGTTGTTTATCAGCTGTAGAAGTTCTCTGGTGGAGTTTTTTGGATCGCTTAAGTAGACTATCATATCATCTGCAAATAATGATACTTTGACTTCTTCCTTTCCAATTTGTATCCCTTTGACTTCCTTATGTTGTCTGATTGCTCTCGCTAGAACTTCAAGTACTATATTGAAAAGATAAGGAGAGAGAGGACAGCCTTGTCTAGTCCCTGATTTTAGTGGAATTGCTTCAAGTTTCTCTCCATTTATTTTGATGTTGGCTACTGGTTTGCTGTAGATTGCTTTTACTATGTTTAGGTATGGGCCTTGAATTCCTGCTCTTTCCAAGACTTTTAGCATGAAAGGATGCTGAATTTTGTCAAATGCTTTTTCAGCATCTAATGAGATGACCATGTGGTTTTTTTCTTTTAGTTTGTTTATGTAATGGATTACATTGATGGATTTCCGTATATTGAACCATCCCTGCATTCCTGGAATGAAGCCTACTTGATCATGGTGAATGATCGTTTTGATATGCTCTTGGATTCGGTTGGCAAGAATTTTATTTAGTATTTTTGCATCTATATTCATAAGAGAAATTGGCCTGTAGTTCTCTTTCTTTGTTGGATCTTTTTGTGGTTTAGGTATCAGCGTAATTGTGGTTTCGAAGAACGAGTTGGGCAGTGTCCCTTCTGTCTCTATTTTGTGGAATAGTTTGGAGAGTATTGGTGTTAAGTCTTCTTTGAAGGTCTGGTAGAATTCTGCACTAAAACCATCTGGTCCCGTACTTTTCTTGGTTGGGAGGCTTTCTATAACCCCTTCTATTTCTTTAAGGGTTATGGGACTGTTTAGCTGGTCTACTTGATGCTGATTTAATTTTGGTATGTGGTACCTGTCTAGGAAATTGTCCATTTCCTCCAGATTCTCCAGTTGTTTTGAGTATAGGCCTTTGTAGTAGGATCTGATGATCTTTTGAATTTCCTCTGTTTCTGTTGTTATATCCCCCTTTTCATTTTTAATTTTGTTAATTTGGATACTATCTCTGTGCCCTTTGGTTAGTCTAGCTAAGGGTTTATCTATCTTGTTGATTTTCTCGAAGAACCAGCTCTTGGTTTTGTTGATTCTTTGTATGGTTCTCTTTGTTTCTGCTTGATTGATTTCAGCCCTTAGTTTGATGATTTCCTCTCTTCTACTCCTCCTGGGTGAGTTAGCTTCTTTTTGTTCCAGCGCCTTCAGGTGTGCTGTTAAGTTGCTAGTGTATGCTCTTTCCAGTTTCTTTTTGGAGGCACTCAGGGCTATGAGTTTTCCTCTTAGCACTGCTTTCATTGTATCCCAGAGATTTGGGTAGGTCGTACCTTCATTTTCATTGAAGTCTAAAAAGTCTTTGATTTCTTTCTTTATTTCTTCCTTGACCAGGGTGTCATTGAGTAGAGTATTGTTCAGTTTCCATGTGTAGGTGGGCTTTCTGTTGTTGTTCTTGCTATTGAAGACCACTTTTATTCCATAGTGATCCGATAGGAGACATGGGATTAGTTCGGTCTTCTTGTATTTGTTGAGGTCTGTCTTGTGACCAATTATATGATCAATTTTTGAGAAGGTACCGTGCGGTGCTGAGAAAAAGGTATACTCTTTTGTTTTAGGATGGAATGTTCTATATATATCTGTTAAATCCAATTGGTCCAAAGCTTCAATTAGTTTCACTGTGTCCCTGTTTAGTTTCTGCTTTCCTGATCGGTCCATTGAGGAGAGTGGAGTGTTGAGGTCACCTACAATCATTGTGTTAGGTGTGATGTGTGCTTTAAGCTTTAGTAAAGTTTCTTTTACGAATGAGGGTGCCCTTGCATTTGGCGCATAGATGTTCAGTATTGAGAATTCTTCTTGGTGGATTTTCCCTTTGACAAGCAGGAAGTGACCTTCTGTGTCTCTTTTGATGACTTTAGGTTGAAAGTCGATTTTATCTGATATTAGAATGGCTACTCCAGCTTGTTTCCTGGGACCATTTGCTTGTAGAACTGTCTTCCAGCCTTTTACTCTAAGGTGGTGTTTGTCTTTGACACTGAGATGTGTTTCCTGTATGCAGCAAAATGTAGGGTCCTGTTTCCGTATCCAGTCTGTTAGTCTGTGTCTTTTGATTGGGGAATTGAGTCCATTGATATTAAGAGATATTAAGGAATAGTAATTATTACTTCCTGACATTTTGGGAATTGTTATTATTATTTGTATTTGAGTGGTTCTCTTCTTTTGGGTTGGATGAGATGGGGTTTCTATCTTGTTTCTTCTGGGGTGTTGTTTCCCCCCGTGTGTTGGTATTTTTCCCCTATTATCCTTTGTAGGGCTGGGTTTGTAGATAAGTATCTTGCAAATTTGGTTTTGTCGTGGAATATCTTGGTTTCCCCATCTATGGCAATTGAGAGTTTTGCTGGGTATAGTAGTCTTGGCTGAAGTTTGTGTTCTCTTAGGGTCTGCATGAGGTCTGCCCAGGATCTTCTAGCTTTCATGGTCTCAGGTGAGAAGTCTGGTGTAATTCTGATAGGTCTTCCTTTATATGTTACTTGTCCTTTTTCTCTTACTGCCTTTAATATTCTTTCTTTGTTTAGTACATTTGGGGTTTTGATTATTATGTGACGGGAAGTATTTCTGTTCTGGTCCAGTCTATTTGGTGTTCTATAGGCTTCTTGTATATTCATGGGCATCTCTCTCTTTAGGTTGGGGAAATTTTCTTCCATAATTTTGTAGAAGATATTTGCTGGCCCTTTAAGTTGTAGATCTTCATTCTCATCTATCCCTATAATCCTTAGGTTTGGTCTTCTCATTGTGTCCTGGATTTCCTGAATGTTTTGGGTTACCAGCTTTTTGCATTTTGCATTTTCTTTAATTGTTGAATCCATGGTTCCTATGGTATCTTCAGCATCTGAGATTCTGTCTTCTATCTCTTGTATTCTATTGTTGATATTTGCATCTATGACTCCTGATTTCTTCCCAAGGTTTTCTATCTCCAACATTGTCTCCCTTTGCGATTGCTTAGTTATTTCTACTTCTGTTTTTAGATTTTGTATGGTTTTGCTCAGATCTTTCAGTTGCTTGTTTGTGTTTTCCTGTAATTCTTTAAGGGATTTTTGTGTTTCCTCCTTTATGACTTCTACTCGTTGACCCATGTTCTCTTGTATTTCTTTAGGTGATTTTTGTTTCTCCCCCTTATTGGGATTCATTTTTTGCTCTATATTCTCCTGGATTTCTTTAAGTGATTTTTGTGTCTGCCTTGTATGGGCTTCTAGTTTTTGATCTATTTTCTCCTCTATTACTTTAAGAAATTTATCTAAGTGATCCTCAATCTGCATCTTTACCAGTGATTTTAGATCTGAGTCTTGTTTTTCTGGTGTGTTGAGATATCTGGGATTTAATTGTGTTTGTCTTGCAATGGCTTCTAGCTTTTGATCTATTTTCTCATGTATTACTTTAAGAGATTTATCTAAGTGTTCCTCTATCAGCATCCTGACCAGTGATTTTAGATCTGAGTCTTGTTTTTCTGGTGTTTCGGGGTATCCAATATTTATTGCTGTTGGGGAACTGGGTTCGGATGCCGCCATATTGCCTTGATTTTTGTTAGTAGCGATCTTACGTTTGCCTTTTGCCATCTGGTTAACTCTGGTGTTAGTTGGTCCTGTAGATACTAGCTGGTGCTTGACCCTCCTGTGGGGTTGTAAGGCTATTTCCCAGCGACTGGGATACCTGAATCACTGTCCTGCGGGGTTCTTGCTCACAGATTGCTGACAGGTGGCCTGAGTCCCCCGAGGTCTTAAACTCAGGATATCCCAGGTATTTGGTTCCGCCTGTTGGGTGGCTGCTCTGCACTGCTCCTGCTCAGGGTTTGCTGTCTGATATCCTGTTTCCCCAGGGGTCTTAAAGTTGGGATATCTCAGTTATCTGGTTCAGCCTGCTGGTCCCAAGCTGCTGGGAAGCTGGCTGGGTCCGGTTTCCAGCTTCCCTGCCACTGGCTGGATGGGAGGCTGGTTCGGCCTCTGGCTGGGTCTGGGCACCTGGCACACTGGCTGACTCCGGCTTCCTCACCACCAGCTGGACGGGAAGCTGCAGGCAATATGGCAGCTGCCTGCAGGGAGCTCGGGGTCCGCCCCGCGAGTGCAGAGTGCACCCGCTATTCTGTGCCCAACTCCCACTCCAGGCCTGAGTCCCCGAAGGTCTTAAGCTCGGGCTGTGTCAGGTACCTGGTTCAGCCGCCGCCGCCGGATGGTTCTGAGCACCTGGCACGCTGGGTGACACTCAGGCTTCCCCACCACCAGCTGGGCGGGAAGCTGCAGGCAATATGGCAGCTGCCTGCAGGGAGCTCTGGGTCTGCCCCGCGAGTGCAGAGTGCACCCGCTATTCTGTGCCCAACTCCCACTCCAGGCCTGAGTCCCCGAAGGTCTTAAGCTCGGGCTGTGTCGGGTACCTGGTTCAGCCGCCGCCGCCGGATGGTTCTGAGCACCTGGCACGCTGGGTGACACTCAGGCTTCCCCACCACCAGCTGGGCGGGAAGCTGCAGGCAATATGGCTGCTGCCTGCAGGGAGCTCGGGGTCCGCCCCGCGAGTGCAGAGTGCACCCGCTATTCTGTGCCCAACTCCCACTCCAGGCCTGAGTCCCCGAAGGTCTTAAGCTCGGGCTGTGTCAGGTACCTGGTTCAGCCGCCGCCGCCGGATGGTTCTGAGCACCTGGCACGCTGGGTGACACTCAGGCTTCCCCACCACCAGCTGGGCGGGAAGCTGCAGGCAATATGGCAGCTGCCTGCAGGGAGCTCTGGGTCTGCCCCGCGAGTGCAGAGTGCACCCGCTATTCTGTGCCCAACTCCCACTCCAGGCCTGAGTCCCCGAAGGTCTTAAGCTCGGGCTGTGTCGGGTACCTGGTTCAGCCGCCGCCGCCGGATGGTTCTGAGCACCTGGCACGCTGGGTGACACTCCGAATTCATTGTTTTTAATGGCTGAATAGTATTCTACAGTGTATATATACCACATTTTCTGTATCTATTCCTCTGTTTAGGGACATCTGGCTCCAGCTTCTGGCTACTATAAATAGGGCTGCTATGAACATAGTGGAGCATATATGCTTATTACATGATGGGGAATCCTCTAGGTATATGCCCAGGAATGGTTTAGCAGGGTCCTCTGGTAGTATTGTGCCCAGTTTTCTGAGGAACTGCCAGACTGATTTCCAGACGGGTTGTACAAGCTTACAACCCCACCAGCAGTGGAGGAGTGTTCTTCTTTCTCCACATCCTCACCAACACCTGTTCTCTCCTGAGTTTTTGATCTTAGCCTTTCTGACTGTGTATTGTATTTTTCAACTTCAACACAAGACATGACCCTTCTCTAGAATGTGGATGACAAGACCACTACAACTACATTGTAGAAAACTGATTTTATCTTGTCAACAGATATGAAGAGAAAAATATATGTTTAGGGATAGGACTTGGAGTCCATTTCCACTTGCAGTACTAGGATATTTATTTCTTGCACCTGTGCATATATTATTCATACTTCCAAAAGCTATGTGTTCATACAGTCATCAGCTCCTTTGCTTCTGGATAACAATGACTCTGTGAAGAAATCCATCACCTCTGTCTCTCACAATCAATCTTTCCACCTCATTTTCACATATATCACTGAGGCGTCAGTGCTGTGATTGATCTATAAATCTTGGTGCTAAAACAATATCCCAGGTCTTAACATGTACTTGTGTCACCAAATATGGAAAAATTAAACTGATACTCAAGTCATTCTGGTAATAGGAACCTAGGAAATGATCACACTTTAAATGGGGCTTTTCAATCTTGAGTGTTTTCACATTGTTATGTTTAAAAACAATCCAGGAAGCCTTCTGAGCCTTCAGCTTCCAGTGCATTAGTGACACAATTCTCTGACACACTGCAGCCCATCCTCCACAGCAAGACTCTAGCACTACTCTGTTTGCCCACGTGGAAGCTGTTTTGTCCTCTCAAGTTCTAAGAGCTAGTTTGGCAAAGAGACACTCCTTCCACTTGGTGTAATGACCATTGACTTACAGTACAGGGGGCAAGGACTTGGTCACATATCTCAGCTGAGTATGCATCCTACCCATCTGAGGATCTCTTTGGCCAGGAGATTGAATGCTTTCTCTAGAAAGCAAATATTTTGAGGGCCAATGGATTATAGAGCTTGTTGTGAGAATATGCTTTCTGGAAATAAAAGCTATACCATAAATTCTTACCCACATGACCCCAAGATGTGAGCTAAACAAGACAGACATAAAAGAACATGCTAAACTGGATGGGCGGAAATATCAAAAGGCCTCAAGCCTACAAAAAATACAACAGGCACCTAATTAAATCTGAAAATGGAAGAGGTGGTTATTCCCAGGAAAACAAATACAGAAATTATAAGTACAATCTAAAATGTAATACTATGCTAGTTTTAATAAAGTAATTTATTCCTGTAATTTTGAAGACAGTTTGAATCTGGCCTTATCAAAATAACATAACACTTTGGAAAAAAGATGCAGACTAAAAGCCCTGCACTGGAAGCCAAAATGGAGAAGACCTCCACAGCCACCATTTCCTTCCCTTTGGTGCTGTGGTAGACAGGAAGGAAGGTGACCCACACACTGCAGAACACCAGCATGCTGAAGGTTAGAAATTTGGCTTCATTGAATCTATCAGGCAGATTCCTGGCCAAGAAAGCCACAGTGAGGCTACCCAGAGCCAAGGATCCCAAATATCCCAGGACAAAGTAGAATGCAATGACTGAGCCTTTGTTGCACACAATGGTGATCTGCCCATGTTCAGACTGCATATCTGTATCAATAAAAGGAGGTGATACTGCTAGCCAGATTCCACAGAGAACAAGTTGGAGCAGGGTAGAGAGGGGAATGACAAAGTTAGGTGCCCCTGATAGCAACATCGACCTCATTCTTTTTCTTGGAGTAGTAATTTTGAAAGCCAGAACCACAGTAATTGTCTTGGCCAAGACAGTAGATAAAGCCACTGTGAAAAAGACACCAAATGTGGTCTGCTGCAGGATGCAGGTACTCATGTTAGGACGCCCAATAAAAAGCAAGGCGCAGAGGAAACAAAGTGTGATGGAGATTAGTAGGATATAACTGAGATTGCGGTTGTTGGCCTTCACAATGGGAGTATCACTGTATTTCACAAAAGTACCAAAGACAAGACTTGTGAGTACAGAGAAATACAGGGACATGCAAGCAAGAGCCATTCCCAATGGGTCTTCATAGGCCAGATAGGAGAGATGCCTTTTCAGGCAGTGTGTGTGCTCTGTGTTGGCATACTCATCAGGTGGACAGCTCACACACTCTTCCAGATCTGCTGGAGAACATTAACAAAAAACCTAAATAAAATTCCTCATTATACACTTGATCATTTATTATCTGTATTAATCAGAGGCTATCACAATAAACTTTTTTTTGTTCAGCAACAATTCTCCTTTTTGATGTTGTTGGGAGTGGTAATACCATGCTGCTCTGTAGCAGTTCATCCCTGGTAGTGTAACATACCAGTTTCAAGATAAAGAGAGGAGAGAAGATACTTATTCATAAGAATTATCTCTGATATTGATAAAAGTTTTTAAAAATAATAATTTAAGATATCTCATATTGGTGAATTTCTAGCACATTAAATGTTGAAGTATATACTCTGATTTCTGATTTTGATTTTAAAAAGTTTGAAACTGATGAACCGTGAGTTCTTATGAAACTAGAATAACTTCATTTTTATTTTGAATTTTGTCATTATTAATATGTCAAAAACTCTAAGGCATGAGAAGGGGGTTACATGTGGTTGTTTGAATGAAAATGACACACATAGGGTTAGATTTGTCTGCATACTCACTATTGAGTACCACAATTTGAAAGGATCAATATGTGGCTGAGTTGAAGAATGTGGGCCAATAATGGTAGGCTCTGAGATTTTAAAACCTCTAACAATCCAATGTTTTTTATTTGTTTGTTTGTTTTTTTTTAATCCTGCTGCCTGAAGATGCTGTACAAAACTCTCAGTCAGTTCTCTAGAAACATGCCTTCTCTAGAAAAATCAGTAGACTCAACTCCCCATTAAAAAACATAGGCTGACAGGCTGGATACATAAAGAGGATCCATCATTCTGTTTCATACAAGAAACATAGCTCAAAAACAAAGACTTAAAAAATGTCGATACTAGCTGGGTGGTGGTGGCGCACGCCTTTAATCCCAGCCCTTGGGAGGCAGAGGTAGGCGGATTTCTGAGTTCGAGGCCAGCCTGGTCTACAGAGTGAGTTCCAGGACAGCCAGGACTACACAGAGAAACCCTGTCTCGAAAAACCAAAAAAAAAAAATGTCGATACTGAGTTGTATATTTTAAAATTAATTTCATTAGTTTAAAAAAAAACTAAAAAGGTAGCATATCCTAGAGAGATGTCTTGGCAGTTAGGAGCATTCTTTGACAGCTCTTCCAGAGGACCAGGGTTCAAGTACCTGAACCCATGGCAGAGCTCACAGATGTCCTTAACTCCTATTCCAGGGGTTCTGATATACTCATGCAGAATACATACAAAGAAAACAGCAATGAGTATAAAATAAAATGATATTTTTAAGTTGAAAAAATAAAAATAAAAATAAATAAAAATAAATAAAGATTTAAAGAGATCAGAAATTCATGGTATATGTGTAAACATAATGAAAAACAGTATACACTGAGCCAACAGGCAACATCAGATTAAATGGTGAGAACATTGAAGCAATCACATTAAAATCAGGGGCACGACAAGAATGCTCATTCTCTCTCTATCTTCTAAATATACTATTTGAAATTATTACTAGAACAATTAGACAACAAATGGGGATCAATGGGATAAAAATTAGAAAGGAAGAAGTCAAGGTATTACTATTTGCAGAAATGATCATGTACATAAGTGATCGCCAAAATTATAACAGAGAATTTCTTTTTTTTTTTTTTGAGATTAACAGGTTTTTTTTTATTTTTTTTATTGTATATATTCTATATTTACAATTCACTTCCCTTTTTCTGGTTCCCCACCCCCAAAGGTCCCACATGTCCTTTTCCCTCCCCCTGCTCCCGCATCCACCCCCTCCCACTTTACTGTTCTTGTACTCTCCCCCAATGATGTTTTGGTCCATTCTAGCACCAGTGTCCACTCCTTTCTTCTTGTGAGACATCACTTGATATGTGATTTGTGTCTTTGGTGTTCCAAGCTTCTAGGCTAATATCCACTTATCAGTGACTGTATACCATGGGTATTCTTTTGAGACTGGGTAACCTCACTTAGTATGACATTCTCCAGCTCCATCCATTTCTCTAAGAATTTCATGAATTCATTGTTTCTAATGGCTGAATAGTACTCCATTGTGTATATATACCACATTTTTGTATCCATTCCTCTGTTGAGGGACATCTGGGTTCTTTCCAGCTTCTGGCTATTATATATAAGGCTGCTATGAACATAGTGGAGCATGTATCCTTATTGCATGCTGGTGAATCTTCTGGGTATATTCCCAGGAGTGGTATGGCTGGGTCCTCCGGAAGTATCACGCCCAGTTTTCTGAGGAACCGCCATACTGATTTCCAGAGTGGTTGTACCAGCTTGCATTCCCACCAGCAGTGGAGGAGTGTTCCTCTTTCTCCACATCCTCGCCAACACCTGATGTCTTCTGAGTTTTTAATCTTAGCCATTCTGACTGGTGTGAGGTGAAATCTCAGGGTTGTTTTAATTTGCATTTGGATAGGGTTCAAGGGTCTTCCCCAGTTTCTTTTCTATTAGTTTTAGTGTGTCTGGTTTTATGTGGAGGTCTTTGATCCACTTGGAGTTGAGCTTAGTGCAAGGAGATAAGAGTGGATCAATTCTCATTCTTCTGCATGTTGACCTCCAGTTGAGCCAGCACCATCTGTTGAAAAGGCTATCTTTTTTCCACTGGATGTTTTCAGCTCCTTTGTTAATACCACTGCTCTGTAATATTGCTTGAGGTCCGGGATATTGATTCCCCCAGAAGTTCTTTTGCTGTTGATGATAGTTTTAGCTATCCTGGGTTTTTTGTTATTCCAGATGAATTTGAGAATTGCTCTTTCTAGCTCTATGAAGAACTGAGTTGGGATTTTGATGGGAATTGCATTGAATCTGTATATTGCTTTGGGCAAGATTGCCATTTTGACTATATTTGCAAATAGTGATAGTTTGACTTCTTCCTTTCCGATTTGTATCCCTTTGACTTCCCTCTGTTGTCGAATTGCTCTAGCTAGTACCTCAAGTACTATATTGAAGAGATATGGCGAGAGGGGACAGCCTTGTCTAGTCCCTGATTTTAGAGGGATTGCTTCGAGTTTTTCTCCGTTTACCTTGATGTTGGCTACTGGTCTGCTGTATATTGCTTTTACTATGTTTAGATATGGGCCTTGAATTCCTGTTCTTTCTAGGACCTTTAGCATGAAAGGATGCTGAATTTTGTCAAATGCTTTTTCAGCATCCAATGAGATAACCATGTGGTTTTTTTCTTTGAGTTTGTTTATGTAGTGGATTACGTTGATGGATTTCCGTATATTGAACCATCCCTGCATCCCTGGGATGAAGCCAACTTGATCATGGTGAATGATCGTTTTGATGTGTTCTTGGATTCGGTTGGCAAGTATTTTGTTTAGTATTTTTGCATCGATATTCATAAGAGAAATTGGCCTGTAGTTCTCTTTCTTAGTTGGATCTTTGTGTGGTTTTGGTATTAGGGTAATTGTGGCTTCATAGAATGAGTTGGGTAGTGTTCCTTCTGTTTCTATTTTGTGGAATAATTTGAAGAGTATCGGTATCAGGACTTCTTTGAAGGTCTGATAGAATTCTGCACTAAAACCGTCTGGTCCTGTGCTCTTTTTGGTTGGAAGACTGTCTATGACCCCTTCTATTTCTTTGGGGGTTATGGGTCTGTTTAGACGATCTATTTGATCCTGGTTTAATTTTGGTATTTGGTAACTGTCGAGGAAATTGTCCATTTCCTCCAGATTCTCCAGTTGTGTTGAGTATAGGTTTTTGTAGTAGGATCTGATGATTTTTTGAATTTCCTCAGTTTCTGTTGTTATATCTTCCTTTTCATTTCTAATTTTGTTAATTTGAATACTGTCTCTGTGCCCTTTAGTAAGTCTGGCTAGGGGTTTATCTATCTTGTTGATCTTCTCAAAGAACCAGCTCCTGGTTTTGTTGATTCTTTGTATGGTTCTCTTTGTTTCAACTTGATTGATTTCAGCCCTGAGTTTGATGATTTCCTGTCTTCTACTCCTCCTGGGTAAAATTGCTTCTTTTTGTTCCAGAGCTTTCAAGTGCGCCATTAAGTTGCTGGTATATGCTCTCTCCTGTTTCTTTTTGGAGACACTCAGGGCTATGAGTTTTCCTCTAAGCACTGCTTTCATTGTGTCCCATAGATTTGGGTATGTTGTGCCTTCATTTTCATTAAGTTCTAAGAAATCTTTGATTTCTTTCTTTATTTCTTCCTGGACTAAGGTATCATTGAGTAGAATATTGTTCAGCCTCCAAGCGTATGGGGATTTTCTGTTGTTTTTGTTGCTATTGAAGAACACTCTTACTCCATGGTGATCTGATAAGAGGCATGGGATTAGTTCGATCTTTTTATATTTGTTGAGATCTGTCTTGTGTCCAATTATATGGTCGATTTTGGAGAAGGTACCATGAGGGGCTGAGAAAAAGGTATAGTCTTTTGCTTTAGGGTGAAATGTTCTATATATATCTGTTAAATCCAATTGCTCCAAAGTTTCGATGAGTTTCTCTGTGTCTGTTTAGTTTCTGTTTTCCTGGTCGGTCCACTGTAGATAGTGGAGTATTGAGGTCCCCCACAATCATTGTGTTAGGTGCAATGTGTGCTTTGAGCTTTAGTAAGGTTTCTTTTACAAATGAGGGTGCCCTTACATTTGGAGCGTAGATGTTTAGAATTGTGAGTTCCTCTTGGTGGATTCTTCCTTTGACTAGCAGGAAGTGACCTTCTGTGTCTCTTTTGATGACTTTGGGTTGAAAGTCAATTTTATCTGATATTAAAATGGCTACTCCAGCTTGCTTCCTGTGACCATTTGCTTGCAAAATTGTCTTCCATCCTTTTACTGTAAGGTAGTGTTTGTCTTTGACTCTGAGGTGTGTTTCCTGTAAGCAGCAAAATGTAGGGTCCTGTTTCCGTATCCAGTCTGTTAGTCTATGTCTTTTTATTGGGGAGTTGAGTCCATTGATGTTAAGAGATATTAAGGAATAGAGATTATTACTTCCTGACATTTTTGATGTTATTTTTGTTTTTGAGTAGTTATCTTCCTTTGAGTTTGATGGAAGAAGGTTACTGTCTTGCTTTTTCTTGGGTGCCATTTCCTTCCTTGTGTTGGAGCTTTCCTCCTATTATCCTTTGTAGAGCTGGGTTAGTGGCAAGATATTGTGTAAATTTGGTCCTGTCATGGAATATTTTGATTTCTCCATCTATGTTGATTGAGAGTTTTGCTGGGTATAGTAGTCTTGGCTGACATTTGTTTTCTCTTAGGGTCTGCATGAGGTCTGCCCAGGATCTTCTAGCTTTCATGGTTTCTGGAGAGAAGTCTGGTGTGATTCTGATAGGTCTTCCTTTATATGTTACTTGGCCCTTTTCTCTTACTGCCTTTAATATTCTTTCTTTGTTTAGTACATTTGGGGTTTTGATTATTATGTGACGGGAGGTGTTTCTGTTCTGGTCCAGTCTGTTTGGAGTTCTGTAGGCTTCTTGTACATTCATGGGCATCTCTCTCTTTAAGTTAGGAAAGTTTTCTTCCATAATTTTGTTAAAGATATTTGCTGGCCCTTTAAGTTGTAGATCTTCACTCTCATCTATCCCTATAATCCTTAGGTTTGGTCTTCTCATTGTGTCCTGGATTTCCTGGATGTTTTGGGTTACAAGCCTTTTGGATTTTGCATTTTCTTTGACTGTGGAGTCAATGGTTACTATGTTATCTTCAGCATCGGAGATTCTTATTTCTATCTCTTGTATTCTGTTGTTTATGTTTGCATCTACGACCCCTGTTTTCTTCCCAAGGTTTTCTATCTCCAAGGTTGCCTCCTTTTGTGATTTCTTAGTTGTTTCTACCTCTGTGTTCAGATCTTGGATGGTTTTGCTCAGTTCCATCATTTGTTTGTTTGTGTTTTCATGTAATTCTTTAATATATTTTTGTGCTCCCTCTTTCATGACTTCTGCCTGTTGTTTCAAGTTCTCCTGCATTTCTTTAACTGATTTTCTCACTTCCTCTTTATTGGTTTCTGTCTGATGGCCCATATTCTCCTGGAGTTCTTTAAGTGTTTTTTGTGTTTGGATTCTAAGAGCTTCTACTCTATTGATGTTCCCCTGCATTTCTTTAAGAGATTTGTTTATGTCTTTTTTGTGTTCCTCTAGGAGCATCATGACCTGTGCTTTTATATCTAACTCTTGTTTTTCTGGTGTGCTGGGGTATCCTGGACTTGCTGTGGTTGGCGAATTGGGTTCAGATGGTGCCATATTGCCTTGATTTCTGTTAATAACGTTCCTACGTTTGCCTTTTGCCATCTCTTTATCTCTGGCGTTAGTTGGTCTTATTGTAGATGGCGCCCTGCTGAAAGCACAGCACGCCTGTCCCCAGGAGACAGATCCCTTCTGGCATCTTGTCTGTGCTGGACTATGCTCGCTCTGAGTCCAGGTCCCTGACTCCAGCTGCTAGAGTTCTGAGCTGTGCCCTGAGGCGGCTAGGTGTCCCCTCACTGCTAGTCTGCTCGGAGAGCTGGTCCCGGCTGCTAGTCTGCACCCGCAGCTGAGCTTTCTGTGCCCAGATCTCCTGCAGAGCTAAGCTAAGCTATAACTCTGGCCACGCACCTGATTCCAGCCGCTCACTGCGTCCAGTGTGCCCGCCGTTTGCGCGCGGGGGTCTGGGGCAAGATGGCTGCCCCTGCTGAAAGCACCGCGTGTCCTTGGCTGAGCTGCTCGTACCCGGCTCTGCTGCTCCCTTCTGGCTGCGTTGTCTGTGCTGGACTATGCATGCTCTGAGTCCAGGCCCCTGACTCCAGCTGCTAGAGTGCCGAGCTGTGCCCTGAGGCGGCCCGGTGGCCCCTCGCTGCTAGTCCGCTCGGAGAGCTGGTCCCGGCTGCTAGTCTGCACCCGCAGCTGAGCTTTCTGTGCCCAGATCTCCTGCAGAGCTAAGCTACACTATAACTCTGGCCACGCACCTGATTCCAGCCGCTCACTGCGTCCAGTGTGCCCGCTGTTTGCGCGCGGGGGTCTGGGGCAAGATGGCTGCCCCTGCTCATAACAGAGAATTTCTAAAGCTAATAAACAACTTCAGGAAAACAGCTGGATATAATATTACACTCAAACCAGTCAGTAGCCTTCCTTTGTACAAATGTTTAATTGCTGAGAAAGCAATTAGAGAAACAAAACCAGTTACAATAGCCACAAATAATATAAGATACCATGATATAAATACAACAAAGCAAATGAGAAATCTGTATGTCATGAATTTGAAGTCCCTGACAGAGGGCATAGAAGAAGAACTCAGAAGACAGAAAAATCCCCAATATTCACAGAGCAATAGGATTAACAGTGAAAATAATCATGTGACCAAAAGCAATCTGCAGGTTCAATGCAATTCCCATCAAAACTGCAACACAATTCTTCAAGGCATGTAAAGAGAAATTCTCAACTCCATATGAAAAACAAAAATCGCAGGATAATCACAACAATTCTAGAAAATTAAAGAACTTCTGGCGTGATCACCATCCCTGATTTGCAACTGTACTACAGAGAAATAGCGATAAAGATCATATGATATTGATACAGACACAGACAGGTCAATCAATGGCATAGAATCAAAGACCCAGAAATTAATCCCCACAGCGATATAAACTTGATCTTTGACAAAGAATCCAAAAACATTAAGTGGAAAAAGAAATCATCTTCAAAAAGTAGTGCTGGTCTACCTGGTGATTTGTATGTAGAAAATTAAAAATCAATCCATATTTATCATCCTGCACAAAACTCAGTTCCAAATGTATCAATGACCAGAACATAAAACCAGATACACTGAATGTAATGAAAGAGAAAGTGGGGAAATAGCCTTGAACATAATATTGGCAAAGGAGAAAATTTCCTGAACAGACCACCAATGTCTCAGAGTCTAAGTTCAACATTTCATAAGTGGGATTTCATAAAAAACAAAAACTGAAAGACTTTGGTAAGGCAAAGGATATCATCAATGGGTCAAAAAAAACCATCCTGAATATTGATCTTTCCTGGACAAGGGTTATTGTCCAACATATATGAAGAACTCAAAAATTTTGACTCCAGAAATCCAAATAACCCTATTAAAAATAGGTTAGAATTCTCAAGATGGGCATCTTGAATGGCTGAGAAGCACTTACAGAAATGTTCAATATGCTGAGTGATCAGAGAAATGCAGCTCAAAACAACCCTGAGATTTCACTTTACAGAAATCAGAATGACTAAGATCAAAAACTCAAGTAACAGCACATGTAGGCCCCAGAAATGGAGAAAAGTAAACACTCCTGCAAGCCTGTACAACTGCTCTAGAAAAGAATTTTATGGTTCTTCCAAAAGTTGGAAATAGTTCAACCTGAAGACCTAACTATACCAACCCTAGACACATACTCAAAAAGATGCTCTACCCGAGATAGCACAGGGCCAGATGGTTTTAGTGCAGAATTCTAGCAGACCTTCAAAGAAGAACTAATATGGACACTCTTCAAAATATTCCACAAAATAGAAACAGAAGGAACCCTATACAACTTGTTCTATGAAGTAACAATTTTGCTGATACCAAAACCATATAAAGATCCAACAAAGAAAGAGAACTTCAGAGCAATTTCACTTATGAATATCTGTGCAAAAATACTCAAAAATTCATGCCAACTGAATCCAAGAATACATCAAAATAATCATTCACTACAATCAAGTAGGCTTCATCCCAGGGATGCAAGAATGGTTCAACATATGGAAATCCATCAGTGTAATCCACTACAAAAACAAGCTCAATACAAAAACAAACAAACAAACAAATGGGCATTTCATTAGATGCTAAAAAATCATTTTACAAAATTAAGCATTCCTTCATGTTAAAAGTTTTGGAAAGATCAGGAATTCAACACCAATATCTAAACATAGTAAAAGGAATATACAGCAAACCAGTAGCCAACATCAAACTAAATGAAGAGAAACTTGAAGATACACCATTAAATCAAGGACTAGTTGCCCTTTCTCTTCATATCTATTGAATATACTGCTTGAAGTTCTAGCTAGAGCAATTAGGCAGCAAAAGGAGGTCAAAAGAATACATATTGGAAAGGAAGAAGTCAAACTATCACTATTTGCAGATGATACGATAGTATATTTAAGTGACTCCAAAAACTTTATCAGAGAAATCCTACAGTTGATAAACAACTTCAGCAAAGTGACCAGATGTAAAATTAACTTAAGCAAATCAGTAGCCTGTCTATACTCAAAGGATAAACTGGCTGAGAAAGAAGTTGGGAAATGACACCCTTCACTATAGCCACAAACAATATAAAGTATATTGGTATGACTCTAACCAAAAAAGTGAAATATTGTATGACAGGAACTTCAAGGTTCTGAAAAAAGAAATCGAAGAAGACCTTAGAAGATGGAAAAATATCCCATGCTCATGGATTGGCAGGATTAATATAGTAAAAATGGACATCTTGCCAAAACCAATATACAAATTTAATGCAATCCCCATCAAAATCCCAACTCAATTCTTCATATAGTTAGAGAAATTTGCTTAGGATTTTTGATGTTATTTTTATATATGAGTGGTTGTCTTCTTTTATATATGAGTCTTTTATATATGAGTGGGTTTGATGAAAGAAGTTTACTATCTTGCTGTTTCCAAGGTATAAAAGAATATAAAAAAGAAAATAATAATAAAAGAAAGAAAGAAAGAAAGAAAGAAAGAAAGAAAGAGCAATTCACAAATTCATCTGGAATAACCAAAAACCAAGGATTTCTAAAACTATTCTCAAGAATAAAGGAACTTCTGGAGAAATCAGTATCCCTGACCTCAAGCCATACTACAGAGCAGTAGTGTTTATAAAGTGCATGGTATTGGTACAGTGACAGGCAGGTAGATCAATGGAATAGAATTGAAGACCCTAAAATGAACCAACATACTATGGTCACTTGATCTTTGGCAAAGAATATAAAACCATCCAGTGAAAAAAGCCTTTTCAACAAATGGTGCTGGTTCAACTGGTGGTCAGCATATAGAAGAACGCAAATTGATCCATTCTTAGCTCGTTGTACTGAATTTACTCTTAATTAATGTATATACAGTGTATCTTTTGCCCTTTTGCTACTAATCTGAGAATAGAGGGGACATATATAACAGTTTGAAGCAAGGCTAACAGTGCTGAATAGAGAAATAGAAGGTGATGTAATTACCTTTCAACTAAAACATGCTTAGGTGAATTATTAGGTGTATGTGGTATGCATAAAAATGTAACCATGATTGAATGATTGTATGTGTGAGTGAGTTTTGCATGTCAATATCAGAACACATATATTTTGCATATATTTGACATTCAGAAGACAATCATCAAATCAGATGTATTTCCTCACTTTCCACTATTTGAGGTAAAGTTCTTTATGGTTCCAACTATGCATTCCAAGTTATATGTCAAGCAACAAAATACTCATTACAAATCATTCCTCTATCTCTCAGTAGGCCACAGAATAACACTACCACATCTTTGTGTGAATTTTTGATTTTTTCACTCTTATCCTAATTCTGTCATAGTAAGTGCTTCAATTCTACAAGCTAGTTCATATCTTGGATACATTTCATTAAATAATAACGAGAGCCTGAGCCTCTGGTCTCTCTCAGGAACCAATGTGGTTTTCCAGATAACAAGACTGTGTACTGATCATGTTGTCAATTTAAATTGTACATAGGATCAAGGACAATGAAACGTATATAGCAATACTATGTACATAGTATAGCAATACTATGTACAAAATTTTCTGACAGAATGATAGCTAAAATATTTCTATTAAATATTCTTTAAAACTATAAATTATGTAACCACCATAACATGAACAAAATGTGTGTTTATGGAAGATAGTGCATGTTCATTCCAGGGTTCAGAATATTCTTGATAGAAATAAAATGATTATATTGAAGCACATGTCTTATGTCTCCAGTTTCCTTTCAGACTCATTTAAATTTCTATTATGTAAAAGAGAAGATATCATCAAATTCTTTTTTTATTTGGTTTTCTTGAGACAGGGTTTCTCTGTGTAGCACTGGCTGCCCTGGAACTCACTCTGTAGACCAGGCTGGCCTTCAACTCAGAAATCCGCCTGCCTCTGCCTCCCAGAGTGCTGGGATTACAGGTGTGTGCCACCACTGCCCGGCTGATATCATCAAATTCTTCTACACACAAACACATACCTGTCTCATTGGATACCTCATTCTCTGGGCACTGAACACAATCAAAGCAGCAGTCTGCTGTTTGTTCCTGATGAAATCTCCTGAATCCAGGAGTACAGATCACACTGCATGTAGAGGTGGGAACCTGATGTAAATAAAATATGTATTGGTAACTGTGATGGCTTGAAATGCTTAGCCCAGGGAATGGCACTATTCCAAGGTCTGGCCTTGTGGGAGTAGGTGTGGCCTTGCTGGAGGAAGTGTGTCATTATGGGCATGGGCTTTAAGACCCTCATCCTAGCTCCCAGGAAACCAGTCTTCTCCTTCAGAGTAAGATGTAAAACTTTTAGCTCTTCCTACATCATGCCTGACTGGATGCTGCCATGCTTCCCCCTTGATAATAATGGGCTGAACCTCTGAACCTGTAATCCAATCCCAATAAAATGTTTTTCTTATAAGAGGTATCTGTTCACAGCATCAAAACCATAATTATGACAGTAATAATTGTGTGATAATACTCTTCTATTTTCATGCATTATTTGACAAATTAGGGTATCTGAGCAGTTTGCATAAACCAGCAATTAAATTAAAGGCCATAAAATATTGTGGAAGTATTTTCACATTCTCAGTGTAAATGTTTGAATGAAGAGATTAAAATTTGTTTCTTCTTAAATTCAAGTGATCCACGCAGATTACTTAGTAGAAAAATTTTCTGTTTGAAAACTTTAGAAATCAAAGAGGGAAAAAAGAACATTTGATGCATAAAATGTGGGATGGAATAGCAAAGGGTCATTCAATGTATATGCTCACAGCAGGTGGTTAGAGACTCTTAGAGACAGAATAAATTAAAGTTACAATAGAAGACTAAGATATACAAAAACATTTCACTAAAAAATTTCATGGTGGCTCCATCTTCCTTCTGGGCCACACCTCTACTTGCAGTCAGGATTGGCACCATTCTCTGCAGCCCACAGCTCTGCCTGCCTCTCAGGAGGTCTGCTCTCACATGGAACAGCCAGGTGAGACACCCACACCCCAATCCTCTGCCTGCTAGGACCCTAGCAAACCCAGATCTCTTATGCCTGTTTCATTTTATCAGAGCACCATCTTTTTTTTTTCTGGTCCATACTGCTACATACAATCTTGAACTAATAATACCTTACTGCCTAGCCCATAGCTCTGCCTGGGAGGCCTGCTCCCACCTATGAAAACAAACTCCATCTTCTAGTCCACAGTGCAACCTGCAAACAAAGATATGCAATCACACACAAGCCAACAGCTCTCCCTGGCCTGCTGCCACAAAAGACTAGAAATCCAAGCAGGTAACTACACCCAGTGGGACTACCAGGCCAGTCAACACCAGAGACAACCAGATGACTAACGAACAATAACCCTACTAAAATGGGGTACAGAACTAAACAAAGAATTCTCAACTGAGGCATACTGGACGGCTGAGAAACACCTAAAGAAATGTTCAACATTCTTAATCATGAGGGAAATACAAATCAATACAACCCTGTGATTTCACCTCACACCAGTCAGAATTGCCAGGATCAAAAACTCAGGGGACAGCAAATGCTGGAGAACATGTGGAGAAAGAAGAACACTCCTCCATTGCTGGTGGGATTGCAAGCTGGTAAATCCATGCTGGAAATCAGTTTGTTGATTCCTCAGAAAATTGGACATAGCACTATCTGAGGATCCCAATATACCACTCCTGGCCATATACCCAGAAGATGTTCCAACATGTAATAAGGACACATGCTCTACTATGTTCATAGCAGCCTTATTTATAATAGCCAGAAGCTTGAAAGAACCCAGATGTCCCTTAACAGAGGAATGGATACAGAAATTGTGGTGCATTTCACAAAGGAGTACTAGTCAGCTATTAAAAACAATGAATTCAACCCGGGCGTGGTGGCACACGCCTTTAATCCCAGCACTTGGGAGGCAGAGGCAGGCAGATTTCTGAGTTTGAGGCCAGCCTGGTCTACAGCGTGAGTTCCAGGACAGCCAGGACTGCAAAGAGAAACCCTGTCTCAAACAAACAAACAAACAAACAAAAACAATGAATTCATGAAATTCTTAGGCAAATGGATGGGGCTAGGAGATATCATCCTGAGTGTGTTCACAAAAGAACACAATGGTACACAGTTACTGATTAGTGGATATTAGCCTGAAGGTTCAGAATACCCATGGTATAACTCACAGACCACATGAAGCTCAAGAAGAAGGAAGACCAAAGTGTAGACACTTCGATCCTTAATGGAAAGTACATCAAAATACCCATGGTTCACAGCCAACTAATAGAATGAACATAGGGTCCCCAGTGGAGCAGCTACAGAGAGGATGCAAGGAGCTGAAGCGACTTGCAGCCCTGTACGAAGAACAATAATATGTACTAACCAGTACGCCCAGAGTTCCCAGGGACTAAACCACCAACCAAATACTACACATGAAGACACCCATTGCCTCAGCTACATATGTTGTAGAAGATGACCATTTCAGACATCAGTGAGAGGAGAAGCTATTGGTCCTGTGAAGGCTTGATTCCCCAGAATAGAGGAATGCAAGTCAGGAAATGGGGGCGTGTGAACAGGGGGAGAAAAAATGGGATAGGGGGTATTCAGTGGGGTAACTCGGAAAGGGGATTCCATTTAAAATGTAAATAAAGCAAGTATCTAATGAAAAATTAAAAAATAATAACTAGCCCATACTCCCTCAAAGCAGTGACAGTATGTGATAATCATCTGTGTGGGTGTTGATTGATGTGATGTGGTCGTGTATATACGGTATGTATTATATATATATATATATATATATATATATACACATATATATACATATATATATATTAGTCATTATTTTATATTTTTGATATATGTAACATGTTAAATTTTGCTGCAGTGTGGCTAAAACTACAACAAAAATTTTATTCTACAAATGAAGACAGCAATCATCCAATCCTTCATAGCATCCACATAGAATACAAGTCTAAGTGGATCAAGGACCTCAACATAAAACCAGACACACAATCTATTAGAAAAGAAAGTGAGAAAGAGCCTTGACCTCATTGGCACAGGGGGAAATTTCCTAAACAGAACTCCAATGGGTCATGCTCTATGATCAAGAATTGATAAATGGGATCGCATGAAACTGGAAAGCGTGTATAAGGCAAACGACATAGTCAAAAAGACAATCACCAACCTAAAGAATGGGGAAAAGTCTTCACTAACCCCACATCAGAGAAAGGGCTAATATACAAAATATATAAATAATTTAAGAAACTAATCACCAGAAAACCAAACAACCCAATTTTAAAAAGTGGGGTATAGAACTAAATTGAGATTTCACAACTGAGGAATCTTGAATGGCTGAGAAGCACCTAAAGAAATGTTCAAAGTCCTTAGTGATCAGAGAAATGCAAATCAAAAAGACCCTGAGATTCTACCTTATACCAACCAGAATGGCTAAGATCCAAACCTCAGGTGACAACACATGTTGGAAAGGATGTGGAAAAAGAGGAACACTGTTCCATTGCTGCTGGGATTGCTAACTGGTACAACTACTCTTGAAATCAATCTGGAGGTTCTTCAGAAAATTGAAAATAGATCTTCCTTAAGACGCAGCTATACCACTCTTGGGAATATACCCAAAAGATTCCCCACAATGCCACAGGGATACATGTTCCACTCTGCTCATTGCTGCCTCATTTGTGATAGTCAGAAGATGGAAAAAAAAACCCTAGATATCCCACGACAGAAGAATGGATACAGAAAATGAGGTTCATTTACACAATGGAATACTACTAAACTATTAAGAATGAGGACTTCCTGAGTTTTGCAGACAAATGGATGGAACTAGAAAATATCATCCTAAGTGAGGTAACTCAGACACAGAGAGACGTGCATGGTATGTACTCAGTAATAAATGGATATTAGTCACAAAAAGAAAAGTAGAGAATACCCAAGATACAGACAGAACTCATAAGGTCAATAAGCTGAAATCCCACTTGGGAGGAAAAACAAAGCAAGTTGGGGGAGGGAGGGAGGGCTCTCAGAGGGTAAGTAGATAGGGCAGGGGAGACTTGGGAAAGGGGAACCTGATCTGAAAATTGGGGGAGGGATAAGAACTGAAGTCCTGAGGGCTATCAGAAAGAATTGAAAAAGGCAGCCTCTGGAGACAGGAGGTTGGGGAGACCCTCCAGAATGCACCAGAGACCTGGGAGGTGAGAGACTCACAGGACTAAAAGGGAGGGACCTTAGATGAAATGCCTGACAGTAGGGAGAGGGAACTTATAGAGCCCACCTCCAGCAGCACCTTCAAATGAGGGAGAGGGAGGTCATCCCACAGTCATAACTCTGACCCATAATTGTTCCTATCTGGAAGAATTAAAGAGATGGAAACGGAGAGGAGCCTGAGGAAAAGAAGGTCCAGAGACAGGGTCAAAGTGGGATCCAGTACATGGGAATGTCCCAAAGCCTGACACTATTACTGAAGCTAGGAGCATTCACAAAAAGTAACCTAGCGTGACAGCACTCAGGAAGTCCCAACAAGCAGCTGAAAGTGTCAGATGCAGATATTTGCACCCAACCAATGGACAGAAGCAGCTATTCAATTAGGGAAGGCTGAATGAAGCTGAGAGCGACCCTGCAGGAGGATCAGCAGTCTCAATCTGGACCCCCCGGGATCTCTCAAACACTGGACAACCAAACAGGAAGTATATACCAGGTGATATGAGGCCCCAAGGACACATACAATAGAGGACTGACAGGTCTGTGTTCATTCTGAGATGAAGCACCTAAGCCTCATGAAACAGGAGGCCCCAGGGAGTTTAGAGGTCAGGTGGGATGGAGGGTAGGAACATCCACATGGAGACAGGGAGAGGGGAGGGGGTATGGGATGTGGAACAGTTGGAGGGTGGACAGGATTTGGAGGGGTGGGGAATAAAATATGGAGTATATAAATATAATTAATAAGCATTTTAAAAAAAGTCTCCCAAACAAAACAAACCAAACAAACAAACAAAAAAGAAAGCCCAGGGCCAGGTATGTTTAGTGCAGAATTCTACCAGACCTTCACAGAAGATCTAATATTAATGTTCCTCAATCTAATCCACAAAATTGAAAGAAAAGGATCAGTACCTAATTTATTCTCTGAAGACACAGTTACTCTGGTACATAAACCACACAAAGACCCAACAAAGAAAATGAACTTCAGACCAATTTTGCTTATAAATATTGATTCGAAAATCAACCCAAGCTGTGCCCACCCTCTCAGAGAAGAAGGGGAGGGAGAATGGAAATAGAGACACTACTGTGAGGAGGGGACCAGGGGGGAGGTCAGAGACTGCCATGTAAAAAAAATAAGGACAGATATTTAGTTACAGATAATCTTGCTTAACAAGAAGAGCAATAGACGCCCGCTCGCAAACAGCGGGCACACTGGATGCAGTGAGCAGCTGGAATCAGGTGCTTGGCCAGAATTATAGCTTAGCTTAGCTCTGCAGGAGATCCGGGCACAGAAAGCTCAGCTACAGGTGCAGACTACCAGCAGGGACCAGCTCTCTGAGCGGAGTAGCAGCGAGGGGCCACCTGGCCGCCTCGGGGCACAGCTCGGAACTCTAGCAGCTGGAGTCAGGGGCCTGGACTCAGAGCGAGCATAGTCCAGCACAGACAACGCAGCCAGAAGGGATCTGTCTCCTGGGGACAGGCGTGCTGTGTTTTCAGCAGGGCGCCATCTACAATAAGACCAACTAACGCCAGAGATAAAGAGATGGCAAAAGGCAAACGTAGGAACGTTATTAACAGAAATCAAGGCAATATGGCACCATCTGAACCCAATTCGCCAACCACAGCAAGTCCAGGATACCCCAGCACACCAGAAAAACAAGAGTTAGATATAAAAGCACAGGTCATGATGCTCCTAGAGGAACACAAAAAAGACATAAACAAATCTCTTAAAGAAATGCAGGGGAACATCAATAGGGTAGAAGCTCTTACAATCCAAACACAAAAAACACTTAAAGAACTCCAGGAGAATATGGGCCATCAGACAGAAACCAATAAAGAGGAAATGAGAAAATCAGTTAAAGAAATGCAGGAGAACTTGAAACAACAGGCAGAAGTCATGAAAGAGGGACCACAAAAATATATTAAAGAATTACATGAAAACACAAACAAACAAATGATGGAACTGAGCAAAACCATCCAAGATCTGAACACAGAGGTAGAAACAACCAAGAAATCACAAAAGGAGGCAACCTTGGAGATAGAAAACCTTGGGAAGAAATCAGGGGTCGTAGATGCAAACATAAACAACAGAATACAAGAGATAGAAATAAGAATCTCTGATGCTGAAGATAACATAGTAACCATTGACTCCACAGTCAAAGAAAACGCAAAATCCAAAAGGCTTGTAACCCAAAACATCCAGGAAATCCAGGACACAATGAGAAGACCAAACCTAAGGATTATAGGGATAGATGAGAGTGAAGATCTACAACTTAAAGGGCCAGCAAATATTTTAACAAAATTATGGAAGAAAACTTTCCTAACTTAAAGAGAGAGATGCCCATGAATATACAAGAAGTATACAGAACTCCAAACAGACTGGACCAGAACAGAAACACCTCCCGTCACATAATAATCAAAACCCCAAATGTACTAAACAAAGAAAGAATATTAAAGGCAGTAAGAGAAAAGGGCCAAGTAACATATAAAGGAAGACCTATCAGAATCACACCAGACTTCTCTCCAGAAACCATGAAAGCTAGAAGATCCTGGGCAGACCTCATGCAGACCCTAAGAGAAAACAAATGTCAGCCAAGACTACTATACCCAGCAAAACTCTCAATCAACATAGATGGTGAAATCAAAATATTCCATGACAGGACCAAATTTACACAATATCTTTCCACTAACCCAGCTCAACAAAGGATAATAGGAGGAAAACTACCAACACAAGGAAGGGAATGGCACCCAAGAAAAAGCAAGACAGTAAACTTCTTCCATCAAACTCAAAGGAAGATAACTACTCAAAAACAAAAATAACATCAAAAATGTCAGGAAGTAATAATCTCTATTCCTTAATATCTCTTAACATCAATGGACTCAACTCCCCAATAAAAACACATAGACTAACAGACTGGATACGGAAACAGGACCCTACATTTTGCTGCTTACAGGAAACACACCTCAGAGTCAAAGACAAACACTACCTTGGAGTAAAAGGATGGAAGACAATTTTGCAAGGAAATGGTCACAGGAAGCAAGCTGGAGTAGCCATTTTAATATCAGATAAAATTGACTTTCAACCCAAAGTCATCAAAAGAGACACAGAAGGTCACTTCCTGCTAGTCAAAGGAAGAATCCACCAAGAAGAACTCACAATTCTAAACATCTACGCTCCAAATGTAAGGGCACCCTCATTTGTAAAAGAAACCTTACTAAAGCTCAAAGCACACATTGCACCTAACACAATGATTGTGGGGGACCTCAATACTCCACTATCCACAGTGGACCGACCAGGAAAACAGAAACTAAACAGAGACATGGAGAAACTCATCGAAACTTTGGAGCAGTTGGATTTAACAGATATATATAGAACATTTCACCCTAAAGCAAAAGACTATACCTTTTTCTCAGCCCCTCATGGTACCTTCTCCAAAATCGACCATATAATTGGACACAGACAGATCTCAACAAACATAAAAAGATCGAACTAATCCCATGCCTCTTATCAGATCACCATGGAGTAAGAGTGTTCTTCAATAGCAACAAAAACAACAGAAAATCCCCATATGCGTGGAGGCTGAACAATATTCTACTCAATGATACCTTAGTCCAGGAAGAAATAAAGAAAGAAATCAAAGAATTCTTAGAACTTAATGAAAATGAAGGCACAACATACACAAATCTATGGGACACAATGAAAGCAGTGCTTAGAGGAAAACTCATAGCCCTGAGTGTCTCCAAAAAGAAACAGGAGAGAGCATATACTAGCAACTTAATGGCGCACTTGAAAGCTCTGGAACAAAAAGAAGCAATTTCACCCAGGAGGAGTAGAAGACAGGAAATCATCAAACTCAGGGCTGAAATCAATCAAGTTGAAACAAAGAGAACCATACAAAGAATCAACAAAACCAGGAGCTGGTTCTTTGAGAAGATCAACAAGATAGATAAACCCCTAGCCAGACTTACTAAAGGGCACAGAGACAGTATTCAAATTAACAAAATTAGAAATGAAAAGGGAGATATAACAACAGAAACTGAGGAAATTCAAAAAATCATCAGATCCTACTACAAAAACCTATACTCAACACAACTGGAGAATCTGGAGGAAATGGACAATTTCCTCGACAGTTACCAAATACCAAAATTAAACCAGGATCAAATAGATCGTCTAAACAGACCCATAACCCCCAAAGAAATAGAAGGGGTCATAGACAGTCTTCCAACCAAAAAGAGCACAGGACCAGACGGTTTTAGTGCAGAATTCTATCAGACCTTCAAAGAAGTCCTGATACCGATACTCTTCAAATTATTCCACAAAATAGAAACAGAAGGAACACTACCCAACTCATTCTATGAAGCCTCAATTACCCTGATACCAAAACCACACAAAGATCCAACCAAGAAAGAGAACTACAGGCCAATTTCTCTTATGAATATAGATGCAAAAATACTAAACAAAATACTTGCCAACCGAATCCAAGAACACATCAAAACGATCATTCACCATGATCAAGTTCGCTTCATCCCAGGGATGCAGGGATGGTTCAATATATGGAAATCCATCAACGTAATCCACTACATAAACAAACTCAAAGAAAAAAAACCACATGGTCATCTCATTGGATGCTGAAAAAGCATTTGACAAAATTCAGCATCCTTTCATGCTAAAGGTCCTAGAAAGAACAGGAATTCAAGGCCCATATCTAAACATAGTAAAAGCAATACACAGCATACCAGTAGCCAACATCAAGGTAAACGGAGAAAAACTTGAAGCAATCCCTCTAAAATCAGGGACTAGACAAGGCTGTCCCCTCTCGCCATATCTCTTCAATATAGTACTTGAGATACTAGCTAGAGCAATTCGACAACAGAGGGAAGTCAAAGGGATACAAATCGGAAAGGAAGAAGTCAAACTATCACTATTTGCAGATGATATGATAGTTTACTTAAGTGACCCAAAAACCTCCACCAGAGAACTCCTGCAACTGATAAACAACTTCAGCAAAGTGGCTGGCTATAAAATCAACTCAAGTAAATCAGTAGCCTTCCTATACGCGAAGGATAAGCAGGCCGAGAAAGAAATTAGGGAAATGACACCCTTCACAATAGCCACAAATGATATAAAGTATCTTGGAGTGACGCTAACCAAACATGTGAAAGATTTATACGACAAAAACTTCAGGTCTCTGAAGAGGGAAATTGAAGAAGACATCAGAAAATGGGAAAATCTTCCATGCTCGTGGGTTGGCAGGACTAATATAGTCAAAATGGCAATCTTGCCCAAAGCAATATACAGATTCAATGCAATTCCCATCAAAATCCCAACTCAGTTCTTCATAGAGCTAGAAAGAGCAATTCTCAAATTCATCTGGAATAACAAAAAACCCAGGATAGCTAAAACTATCATCAACAGCAAAAGAACTTCTGGGGGAATCAATATCCCGGACCTCAAGCAATATTACAGAGCAGTGGTATTAAAAACTGCATGGTATTGGTTTAGTGACAGGGAAGCGGATCAATGGAATAGGATCGAAGACCCAGAATTGAACCCACACATCTATGGCCAATTGATCTTCGACAAAGGAGCTGAAAACATCCAGTGGAAAAAAGATAGCCTTTTCAACAGATGGTGCTGGTTCAACTGGAGGTCAACATGCAGAAGAATGAGAATTGATCCACTCTTATCTCCTTGCACTAAACTCAACTCCAAGTGGATCAAGGATCTCCACATAAAACCAGACACACTAAAACTAATAGAAAAGAAACTGGGGAAGACCCTTGAGGACATCGGCTCAGGGGAAAAATTCCTGAACAGAACACCAATTGCTTATGCTCTAAGAGCAAGAATAGACAAATGGGACCTCATAAAACTACAAAGTTTCTGTAAGGCAAAAGACACTGTCCAAAAGGATAAATCGGCAACCAACAAATTGGGAAAAAATCTTCACCAACCCCACATCCGACAGAGGGCTAATCTCCAATGTATACAAAGAACTCAAGAGGTTAGACCCCAGAAAACCAAATAACCCTATCCAAAAATGGGGTACAGAGCTAAACAGAGACTTTTCACCTGAAGAAATTCGGATGGCTGAGAAACACCTTAAAAAATGTTCAACATCACTAGTCATTAGGGAAATGCAAATTAAAACAACCCTGAGATTTCACCTCACACCAGTCAGAATGGCTAAGATTAAAAACTCAGAAGACATCAGGTGTTGGCGAGGATGTGGAGAAAGAGGAACACTCCTCCACTGCTGGTGGGAATGCAAGCTGGTACAACCACTCTGGAAATCAGTATGGCGGTTCCTCAGAAAACTGGGCGGGATACTTCCGGAGGACCCAGCCATACCACTCCTGGGAATATACCCAGAAGATTCACCAGCATGCAATAAGGATACATGCTCCACTATGTTCATAGCAGCCTTATATATAATAGCCAGAAGCTGGAATGAACCCAGATGTCCCTCAACAAAGGAATGGATACAAAAAATGTGGTATATATACACAATGGAGTACTATTCAGCCATTAGAAACAATGAATTCATGAAATTCTTAGAGAAATGGATGCAGCTGGAGAACGTCATACTAAGTGAGGTGACCCAGTCTCAAAATAATACCCATGGTATACAGTCACTGATAAGTGGATATTAGCCTAGAAACTTGGAACACCAAAGACACAAATCACATATCAAGTGATGTCTCACAAGAAGAAAGGAGTGGACACTGGTGCTAGAATGGACCAAAACATCATTGTGGGAGAGTACAAGAACAGTAAAGTGGGAGGGGGTGGATGCGGGAGCAGGGGGAGGGAAAAGGACATGTGGGACCTTTGGGGGTGGGGAACCAGAAAAAGGGAAATGAATTGTAAATATAGAATATATACAATAAAAAAAGAAAAAAAAAACCAAGAAGAGCAATAGAGAGAGTGTGGACAGGAAAAGAGAAACTCAAATCATATGTAGAATATAGTAGATTGCTGTGGTCCATAGAACCATGTAAGGATAGCTGGAAATACAGAAATAGCCATATCTCCATCAGTGTGAAAATACTTTTGGGGTTATGCAGTTTGATGGCATCTTTTCTAGAGCTACATGCTGATTAAAAAATAACTCTGTGCCTAGGAGTATACTTTTCATTTAAGAGACTTTATTCCATAAATCAATTCTAGTTTACTGAAACCTTAGCAACTATCCACACTGTAGTCAGAGTTTTCAAGAGAAACAGATCTGAATATGTATGTTGTAATATATATTATATCAAAATGCATTATATTATTAATTATATATAACTATATATGTAGTATAAATAATGTATATATTATTTATAATTACATAGTTTATAATATTTATTGTATAGTGTAGATATTGTAAATATATTTATATTATATAAATATGTAATGTGCCATATATTATAATATATTGTAAAATACAATTTTATTCACATATATATCTCCAAGGTTCATTTTCTCTGTTGCTCCTGCATGGTATTGATGCAGCCCATCTGTTACACTTAGTTACCATGCTGAAACACAACCATTAGGTAAAACCAATGTTCAAACCTATGACAGGCATTTGTCCTTTCTTCTTCATCTATTTATTTACATAATCCAAACAAAAACAATCCAACCATAAATATATTTTTCTCCCATAAATGGGTCAGCAATATTGCTAATAAAAACATTTAAAAAATACAGTCCTAATTTTATCATATTTTAAAAAACATTATTGTCAATTATTTCATAGTATCAAATAACCAGCCCATATTCTAGTTTCTCCTATCATCTCAAATGTATTTGCACAGCTGATTTGAGTCAGGGTCAGAGCCACACCTGTACCTTGTACTTCTAATATCAGTATGGACTCAAAGACACTTATTTTATACTGTGAAATACCTCTTTATTTATTCTCTCCCTCTAAGTGTTCAAACTTTGGCTGTTATGGGCTTTCTTTTGTTTGTAGTTGGGTACTATTTCTTTTACATACCTTCACTGTTATTTTGTTAACTGTGTTTCACAGGTTTTATTTTATGCCACCACAAGGCACTCCAGATTCATCTTAAATATTGTGTGCACTGGTCCTAAAATCAGTTCTTTCCCAAGCCAAGCTGGTTGATTCAAAATACTCCAGGCATGCTCATTGCCTCTGAGGTGCCATTGCTTCAAGGTCCCCTGGCTGACAAAGCAAGGAAGTGTTTGGGGCACTAGAGAGATGGTTCAGTAGTTAAGAGTACTTACTAGTCTTCCAGAGGACCTGAGTTAAGTTCCTCACATCTACATGGTGGCTCACAACCCTATGTAACTCTAGATCCAGAGAATGTAACCCCAGTAATCTCTGCAGGCACTGGAACTCCCATGTACACACACACACACACACACACACACACATACACACACAAATAAGTAAAAAAATAAATAAACATTTAAAAACAGAAATAAAATATATGGGTGTATACTCTGATAATGTAATTACCAATAAATATAACGAGTTACATTGTGGAAAAAATAAAATGAAACAAAATTACACAGTATCCTTGATTCACTTATAAAGATTTATGAACAGAATCACAAAATTTCAGTTTATAATTAGTTACAAAATTTAATAGGCTATACATTTTTATTGTATTTTAAAGTTTTATACATGGTTTTGCAGTCTGCGGTTGTTGGAATTAAGTGTCCATGGAAGCCAGAGGCACTGGATAGCCAATATCTAGAATTATAGCTATCTGTGAACAATCAATTGTGGATGCTTTAGTCTGTCACAAGACATGAAGTTATTCTCTACCGCTAACCCATGACCCAATGCCACAAAATTTTATGAAATAAACATGCAGAAAAGAGTAAAAATTACAGTGTACACACCGGTGTTTCTCCCATGGCCCACTTCAAGTCTTCAGATATGTGCAGTTGTTGACTCTGTGGGAAATAAGGGAAGTAACCTCCTATTTTCACCTTTAGTCCAAAGCCTTGCGGGAAATTCCAAATGTTGAAAATCTCATATTTTGCACACAGGTTTTCTCTTAGATTCATGTTCACCAGTTCTCCAACAGGATTAGTAAATACCCTCTTCTTCAGCAATGAAGCAATCTAAATCAGATGCATCATTAGATGATTACATATGTTCACCCACTAAGGCAAAGTCACACTGTGAATGTTCAATAATTTATAATGTATTATAGGAAAAAAAACTTTATTGAAGGTGTCCAACCTAGTGAAACACAAGATATTCACGAGTAAAAAATATATATATACTTCATATATGTTTCATGATGGAAATTGACAGAACAAATGCTTACCAACTATTGAGTAACATAATGACAGAGATGTGAACATTCATTAATTATATGAAAAAAGTGAGATAGAAGCCATAAAATCGAGAAAGAGGGGGAGTTCTGAAAGATGTTAAAAGGAAGAGAGGGGGTTTTAAAATCATGTAAATACAGCATACATATAAAAATAAATTTAATAAAAACAAAGTCCATATAATTGTGTATATAACTCGCCACCAGGCAGGTCCAGTGCCGTGGCTCTGCAGGACTTCTCCATGCCCTCCGGCATTGCACCGAGGCAGCGGGTGGCAGCCAGCTCATGGTCCCTTAGAGCAGCGGTAGCGGTAAGTCTCCATATTGCTACCAGGACACAGCTGGAGAGGTCCAGGTAGACAGACTCCAGCCAGGGCTACTATTGCACGGGTGGATCCACTAGGCTCTCGCCACCAGGCAGGCCTAGTGCCGAGGCTCTGGGGGACTTCTCCACACCCTCCAGCCTTGCACCAAGGCAGCTGGTGGCAGCCAGCTCGAGGTCCCTTAGAGCAGTGGTCACGCATAATCACCAGTAGAGAAACAACAGGTGAGCACAGCCTCGCAGGAGGTTCAAACACAAGCCAGTGACAACAAGGCCAACTAACACCAGAAATAACCAGATGGCAAAAGGAAAATGAAGGAATGTTACTAACAGAAATCAAGGCAGCATGACAGCATCTGAACCCAGTTTGCCAACAACAGGAAGCCCTGGATACCCCAACACACCAGAAAAACAAGACTTGGATATAAAATTACTGGTCAGGATGCTGGTAGCTGAACACATAGATCTCATAAAGAAATAGAGGAGAAAATGGATCAAAAGTTAGAAGCCTTTAAAAGGCAAACACAAAAATCACTTAAAGAAATTCAGGAGAATATGGATCAAAAAGCAGAAGCCAATAAGGAGGAAAGACAAAAATCACTTAACAAAATACAGAAGAACGTGGGTCAACAAGTAGAAGCTATGAAAGAGGAAACACAAAAATCTCTTAAAGAAATACATGAAAACACAATCAAGCAAGCGAAAAATCTGAGCATATCCATCCAGGTTCTAAAAACAGAAGTAGAAACAACTAAGAAATCTCAGAGGGAGACAACATTGGAGATAGAAAACCTTGGGAAGAAATCAGGGGCCATAGATGCAAATATCAACAATAGAATACAAGAGATAGAAGACAGAATCTCAGAAGCCGAAGATACCATAGGAACCATTGATTCAACAGTCAAAGAAAATACTAAATGCAAAATGGTTGTAACCCAAAACATCCAGGAAATCCAGGACACAATGAGAAGACCAAACGTAAGGATTATAGTATATATGAGAATGAAGATTTACAAGTTAAAGGGCCAGCAAATATCTTCTACAAAATTATGGAAGAAAACATCCCCAACCTAAAGAGAGAGATGCCCATGAATATACAAGAAGCCTATAGAACTCCAAACAGAATGGACCAGAACAGAAATACATCCCATCACATAATAATCAAAACCCCAAATGTAATAAACAAAGAAAGATATTAAAGGCAGAAAGAGAAAAAGGCCAAGTAACATATAAAGGAAGACCTATCAGAATATCACCAGACTTCTCACCTGAGACCATGAAAGCTAGAAGATCCTGGGCAGATATCATGCAAACTCTAAGAGAACACAAATTTCAGCCAAAACTACTTTAACCAGCAAAACTCTCAATTGCCATAGATGGAGACATCAAGGTCTTCCATGACAAAACCAAATTTGCATGATATCTTTCCACAAATCCAGCCCTACAAAGGATAATAGGGGGAAAACACCAAGACAAGGAAGGAAACTACACTCCGGAAGAAGCAAGATAGAATCCTCCTCTCATCAACCCCAAAAGAAGATAACCACTCAAATATAAAAAAGAAATAATAATTTCAAAAATGTTGGGAGGTCATAATTACTATTCCTTAATATCTCTTAACATCAATGGACTCAATTCCCCAATAAGAAGACATAGATTAACAGACTGGATATGGAAACAGGACCCTACATTTTGCTGCATACAGGAAACACATCTCAGTGTTAAAGACAAACACTGCCTTAGAGTAAAAGGCTGGAAGACAATTTTACAAGCAAATGGTCTCAGGAAACAAGCTGGAGTAGCCATTATAATATTAGATAAAATTGACTTCCAACCTAAAGTCATCAAAAGAGACTCAGAAAGTCACTTGTTGCTGGTAAAGGGGAAAATCCAGCAAGAAGAGCTCTCAATACTGAACATCTATGCTCCAAATGCAAGGGCACCCTCATTCATAAAAGAAACCTTACTAAAGCTTAAAGCACACATTACACCTAACACAATAATTGTGGGTGACTTCAACACTCCACTCTCCTCAATGGACCTATCAGGAAAGCAGAAACTAAACAGGGACACAGTGAAACTAATTGAAACTTTGGACCAATTGGATTTAATATATATATATATATATATATATATATATATATATATATATATAACATTTCATCCTAAAGCTAAAGAATATACCTTTTTCTCAGCACTGCATGGTACCTTCTCCAAAATTGATCATATAATTGGCCTCAAGACAGATGTCAACAAATACCAGAAGATCGAGCTAATTTCATGCCTCCTATCAGATCACCATGGAGTAAGAGTGGTCTTCAATAGCAACAAAAACAACAGAAAGCCCACATACACATGGAAACTGAACAATACTCTACTCAATGACACCTTGGTCAAGGAAGAAATAAAAAAAGAAATCAAAGACTTTTTAGAATTCAATGAAAATGAAGGTACAACCTACCCAAATCTATGGGACACAATGAAAGCAGTGCTTAGAGGAAAACTCATAGCTCTAAGTGCATCCAAAAAGAAACTGGAGAGAGCATACACTAGCAGCTCAACGGCATACCTTAAAGCCCTGGAAGAAAAAGAAGTTAATTCACCCAGGAGGAGTAGAAGATAGGAAATCATCAAACTCAGGGCTGAAATCAATCAAGTAGAAACAAAGAGAACCATACAAAGAATCAACAAAACCAGGAGCTGGTTCGTTGAGAAAATCAAGATAGATAACCCCTTAGCCAGACTAACCAAAGGACACAGAGACAGTATCCAAATTAACAAAATTAGAAATGAAAAGGGGGACATAACAACAGAAACTGAGGAAATTCAAAAGATCATCAGATCCTACTACAAAGGTCTATACTCAACACAACTGGAGAATCTGGAGGAAATTGACAATTTCCTAGAGAGATACCAAATACCAAAATTAAATCAGCATCAAGTAGATCAGCTAAATAGTCCCATAACCCCTAAAGAAATAGAAGGGGTTATAGAAAGCCTCCCAACCAAAAAAGTACGGGACCAGATGGTTTTAGTGCAGAATTCTACCAGACCTTCAAAGAAGACTTAACACCAATACTCTTCAAACTATTACACAAAATAGAGACAGAAGGGACACTGCCCAACTCATTCTTCAAAGCCACAATTACACTGATACCTAAACCACAAAAAGATCCAACAAGAAAGAGAACTATAGGCCAATTTCCCTTATGAATATTGATACAAAAATACTAAATAAAATTCTTGCCAACTGAATCCAAGAACACATCAAAACGATCATTCACCATGATCAAGTAGGCTTCATCTCAGGGATGCAGGGATGGTTCAATATACAGAAATCCATCAATGTAATCCACTACATAAACATACTAAAAGAAAAAAAACCACACGGTCATCTCATTAGATGCTGATAAAGCATTCGACAAAATTCAGCATCCTTTCATGCTAAAAGTCTTGGAAAGAGCAGGAATTCAAGGCCCATACCTAAACATAGTAAAAGCAATCTACAGCTAACTAGTAGCCAACATCAAAATAAATGGAGAGAAACTTGAAGCAATCCCACTAAAATCAGGGACTAGACAAGACTGCCCTCTCTCTCCATATCTTTTCAATATAGTACTTGAAGTTCTAGTGAGAGCAATTAGACAACATAAGGAAGTCAAAGGGATACAAATTGGAAAGGAAGAAGTCAAAGTATCATTATTTGCAGACGATATGATAGTTTACTTAAGTGATCCAAAAAACTCCACCAGAGAACTTCTACAGCTGATAAATAACTTCAGCAAAGTGGCTGGTTATAAAAATAACTCAAGCAAATCAGTAGCCTTCTTGTACTCAAAGGACAAGCAGGCTGAGAAAGAAGTTAGGGAAATAACACCCTTCACAATAGCCACAAACAACATAAAGTACCTTGGCGTAACTAACCAAACAAGTCAAAGATCTGTATGACAGGAACTTCAAGTCCTTGAAGAAAGAAATCGAAGAAGACTTCAGAAGATGGAAAAATATTTCTTGCTCCTGGATCGGCAGGATCAATATAGTAAAAATGGCCATCTTGCCAAAAGCAATCTACAGATTCAATGCGATCCCCATCAAAATCCCAACTCAATTCTTCATAGATCTAGAAAGAGCAATTCTCAAATTCATCTGGAGCAACAAAAAACCCAGGATAGCTAAAACTATTCTCAACAATAAAAGGACTTCTGGGGGAATCAATATCCCTGACCTCAAGCAGTACTACAGCACATTTGTGTAAAAACTGCATGGTATTGGTACAGCAACAGGCAAGTGGATCAATGGAATAGGATTAAAGACACAGAAATGAACCCACTTATGGTCTTGATCTTTGATAAAGGAGCCACAACCATCCAGTGGAACAAACATAGCCTTTTCAACAAATGGTGCTGGTTCAACTGGAGGTCAACATGCAGAAGAATGCAAATCGACCCACACTTATCTCCTTGTACTAAGTTCAACTCCAAGTGGATTAAGGACCTCCACATAAAACCAGACACACTGAAACTATTAGAAAAGAAACTGGGGAAGACCCTGGAGGACATGGGCACAGGGGGAAAGTTCCTGAACAGAACACCAATAGCTTATGCTCTAAGATCAAGAATTAACAAATGGGACCTCATAAAATTACAAAGTTTCTGTAAGGCAAAGGACAGTGTCAGAAGGCCAAACGGCAACCAGTAAAGTGGGAAAAGATCTTCCCCAACCCCACATCCGACAGAGGGCTAATATCCAATATATACAAAGAGCTCAAGAAGTTAGACCCCAAAGAACCAAATAACCCTATGAAAAAATGGGGTACAGAGCTAAACAAAGAATTTTCACCAGCCGAAATTCAGGTGGCCAAGAAACACCTTAAGGGATGCTCAACATCATTAGTCATCAGGGAAATGCAAATCAAAACAACCCTGAGATTCCACCTCACACCAGTCAGAATGGATAAGATTAAAAACTCAAGAGACAACAAGTGCTGGTGAGGATGTGGAGAAAGAGGAACACTCCTCCACTGTTGGTGGAATTGCAAAGTGGTAAATCCGCTCTGGAAATCAGTTTGGCGGTTCCTCAGAAAATTGGGCATGTCAGTTCCAGAGGACCCTGGCATACTACTCCTGGGCATATACCCAGAGGATTCCCCTGCATACAATAAAGACACATGCTCCACTATGTTTATAGCAGCCTTGTTTATAATAGCCAGAAACTGGAAGGAGCCCAAATATCCCTCAAAGGAGGAATGGATACAGAAAATGTGGTATATTTATACAATGGAATACTACTCAGCAATTAAAAATAATGAATTCATGCAATTTTTAGGTAAATGGTTAGATCTGGAAAATATCATCCTAAGTGAGTTAACCCAATCACAAAAGAATACACATGAAATGCAATCACTGATAAGTGGATATTAATGAGCCCAGAAGCCCTAAATACTCAAGGCATAATTACCAAGTCAAATGATTCCCAAGAAGAAGAAAGGAGAAGACCCTGGGCCTGTAACGTTTGGATTCAGTTTTGTGGAACCAGAACAGAGAAATCGTGGGGGGGGGGAAATGATTGGGGAATAGTTGGGGGAGGAGAGGAATTATGGGACGTAGGGTTGGGGGGAACTGGGAAAGGGGAAAGCCTTTGGAATGTAAACATAGAATATAGAAAATAAAAATTAAAAAAATAATTGTGTATATAATTAATTGACATTTAATAAAATAATTATGCATGACATTGACCAATGTGAATTCTATGTTTTAAGAAAATATTCTACTTGTCACTTTATGATTTTATGATAAAATTCCAGTTACTATTTCAAATATTAAACTATTTTGGCAAAAAATTGATAAATATTCTAACAAAAGTAACCTTCATATAAAAATATTCATATGAAATATTCATATAAAAATGTTGTCATACAGTGAATGTTAATGTTACCCAGTCTATTTATCCACAAAAATATATGTTAGGGAGTTTTAAGGTATAGAAATCTTGGTATTGAGAGAAGTCTCTGAGAAATTTATAGCAGCATTTCTGGCACCATTTGAAAAATCACATAATTTAAGTATGATAGAAAATAAGATACTTTACCTTCTGACAATCAGAGAATACTCCTATGGGTTCTTCTGTTTCCTGAGACTCTACTTGTTGAAGAATGGCTTCATGGTAAGTGTGGGCCACAGCATATACAGCATTATATAAATTGTAACCTTCTTCACTCAGGACCATATCAAAATTATGCTGGGATAACCATTCCAAAGAAGTGTTGAAAGAATAATGATTCATTGAGCTATAGTTGGTATTGGAACCTGAACAATTAAAATAATTCCATTTCTGTCTCATTTGAGAAATATCTACTGGATATTTAGAAGTGTTCATTGTTTCCATAAAGTTTCTAAATTTAGTGATCGAAGCATGATGCTGTGCAAAAGTGACAGTCCCATGGAAGGCATCAAGGCTGAAATCTCTTTTCCTTGTGATGACATCCCATTGTGAGGTAGTGACCCAGATTCTCTGTATACCTAAATATACCCATCTTCTGAAGCTGGCTTCTAGGGTAGAGTTCATTTCACCATAAATGATAACAACCTTTGCTGAAGATGTTATGATTCGAGTATCATATATTTCAGCCCTGGTCATGTATGTCTGCACAGTATCAGGGATCACATTCACAAAAGCTAAACAGACTCCATTTCTATGCATCTCTTCTCTTAAATCCAAGAGAAACTGAGTTCCCTGGTCATTATCCAAAATGAGCAACCCTATCCAGTTCCATGTAAAATAAACCATTAAAGAGACCATGGCATGGGGTAAACATGTATCCTTGTGTGCTATCTGGTAGACATGGGGAAACTGGACATTGTCACTTAGGTTAGGATGATATGGTCCAAAGAAAATCTGAAGGATGAAGAACAGATGAACCAATGTGAGTAATGTGATTGGCTGGAAATCCATTCCCAGATATGGGCTGTGTTACTCACCTTCCAGAACTCCTACAAAGGACAATAAGTTTACCTTGTAAATGTTCTGTCTTGTTCCTATTGGCATCTGTACTATTTATAACAATCTGAATGCTCAACAAAACTTTTCCTTATTTTTCCAGTTCATCCATTCTTGTGATTAAAAAAGTGTTACTGTCCAGTCAATATCTGATTTCTTAATACTTTAGAATACAAAGATCAGCACATCCAAAACCCTTGCTGCCCATTCATTCTCTATGGCAACCTGGGATTGGCACAGTTCAACTGTTAACTCTTCTTTTTCAAGAGAGCCTCACCTTTGGAGAACTGGAAAAGATTTCCAGTTTTAAAGATATAGCCCATGATCGTCCTGTAAGACCTATATCACATCCAGGAAATATACACACATAATTTGGAAATGCTCGAGTATTGTTTTGTGGTAAATTTAGTTCATCAATTGTTTTCAATGTATCAAAACACATGCCAACAGGGAAGGTGAATATCAAAGACATGTTGGGTAGAAGGTAGGGGTTCCTGTTAATCTCATCAGTAGCAAAAAGCAGTATAAGAATATACTCATATATCCATGTTGGTATTCTAAAAGAAAGCACAGTAGCATTATGGAGAATGTTGCAGACATGAAATATTCAAATCAATTGAAGTAATATTTATAGTATGTCCCCTGTATATTTCTGCTTAAATTTTATGTATCCTAATATAAAGTCATAGAAGAAGAGAGATTTAAAGCTGAAATTATTTTCAGAATTCATCAAAATAGAAAACTCTTATATGAGATATTTTGATTTAGTGATAATTCATAAAGTGCTTGTTTGATCTCCGAGTTCCATCCATAAACTAGAACACAACACAAGACATCCAGTTTGCTATATATTGGTCTTTCAATTCTCATTCTAGAGAAACATTAAAAAATACCTGTGAGTCAGGTGTGGTGGTGCACACCTGTAATCCCAGCACCTGAGAAGCAGAGGCAGGCAGATATCTGAGTTCGAGGTCAGCCTGGTCTAGAGAGTGAGTTCCAGGACAGCCAGGACTACATAGAGAAACCCTGTCTCGAAAAACAAACAAATGAACAAACAAACAAACAAAAAACCTGTGATTTGAACCACAGCTGTCTTTTCTTCAGAGATTAGTTTGATCATATATTCAAACCGAAATATAAATCTCCATTCATATGAAAAGACGACATGTAATTAGTCATGAGAATTTTGTAGCCAACAGGATTTATTGGCCATATAAGCTGAAGATCTGGCTGGGTGCATATATATTTCAGGGTTGTTTCAAAACAGGATTTAGCACTATACATTACTATTGCATTTGGTCTTTTTAATTTTCTCCTGTCTGCAACTGAGATCTTCAGGGAATCTCCATCTATCAAATCAGATCTTTATTACTTTGGAAAATTCCAAAGCCTTTTTCTTCTTTTCTGCTAACAAAAACATAGAGCCTCTCTTCCAAACAGCATATCCCTGGTTCAGCAACCTGATGTCACAAAAAGTATGGATGGATTCAATCCAGCAGTATCCCACACACACCTTTTTTTAAGGCCTGCACTATTTGGTCCTGTATAAAAGGGAGTACAGCATATTATTATGGTCATTTTTATAACCGTAGAGGGCTACTATCCAAAACAAACAACTCAAGAAGTTAGATTCTAGAGAATCAAATAACCCTATTTTAAAAATGGGGTACAGAGCTAAACAGAGAATTCACCACTGAAGAATAACAAATGGCTGAGAAGCAGCTAAAGAAATATTCAACATCTTTAGTCATCGGGGAAAAGCAAATCCAAACAACCCTGAAATTCCACCCCGCACCAGTCGGAATGGCTAAGTTCAAACACTCAGGTGACAGCAGATGCTGGCAAGGATGTGGAGAAACAGGAATACTTCTCCATTGCTGGTGGGACTGCAAGCTAGTAAAATCAGTCTGAAAATCAGTCTGGCGGTTCCTGAGAAAATTGGAATTTTTTATTCTGAAGACCCGGATATACATCAATGCAATCCACCATAGAAACAAATTAAAAATAAAACATAATCAGCTCATGCTAAAAATTATTTTCCAAAATTTAACACCTTTTCTCATAAAATGTTTAGAGCAATTATGGAAATAAGGGACATACTGAAAAATAATAAAACCAAATTAGACTAAGACTATAGCCAACATCATGCTAAGTGGAGAGAATCACAACGAAATTCCAGTAAAATCAGGAACAAGACAATGCTTCTCACTTTCATCGTATTTATGCAATATAGTACTTGAAGATTTACCTAGAGAATAAGACAACTAGTAAATCAAGGAGATACATAATGGAAAGAAAAAAGAAGATAAGTATCTCTATTTGCACATGATATGCTAGTGCATCTAAGTGACTCAAAAAATAAAATCAGGGAATCCTTGCCAGAAACATGAAGATACTGTGATGCAGCTTCTATATTCTAATTTCATGCCAGTGGTGTGGATTCTGTTTTCATGTCAGATCAACAGACACTGTGCAATGACAACACAACATAAGGACATTCATGAGGAGACAGTCTCTCTTGCCTTACATCTCAGTAAACTGGAGTCTAATATATCAAATACACACTACCATGAAATGCATTTGAAAATATTAAAATAATGATTTTAAAAAGAGAACATTTTCTGTAGTTTATAGTTGCAGAGAGAATAACATGACAGTTTTCTTATTCATGACATTAATGGAGGAAATGGAGAAACTAATGATTTACCTAAAATCAATGAGAGTGTTATAAAAATTTTCCTCTATAAATCCTTGATACATGACAAGAAAAAAGTAACAGTCAGTTCTCATATCTCCATCATCATCTTCATTGTACTTTATTCTCCAAAAGCAGCTGATGTCTGTCAAACCGCACAAGATGAGAGAAAGCTTCAGAAGCAATAAGGACATAATTAGAGCACAGAGCTCCCTCATGTCTTCTAGTATCTAAGACTGAGCAGAGGGGAAAACAGTTCCTCATGCAGACAAACATAACACACACACACCTATGTGCCTCTTTTATGACTGTGAATGACTGGGTGGAGGAGGAGGGCACATTTATACCCCAAGTTCCATTATACAAAGGTTGTGTCATACTCCCTAGGCACATCTAAAATATTCTGGCCTCAGGATCTGGATATGAGGTCTGCAATATTTTTCAAGACTAGTAAGAAAACATGTTATGAAGGCCATGTACTCCAGCCCTGGGTGCCATAATTTCTTTAATGTCATGAATGCCCGAAGGACAATATTCTCTTGAACAGTTTTGGTCCCCAGCCTGTGTCAACATCAATTTGCAGGAATACCATTTTCAAAGATTCTAGTAGATTTCATTAGAATTTTCACAATTATATGAGAGGTGGGAAGGTCACCATGAAATTTCCAGAAAACTTATGACTTATAGTGACTCAACAGTTACCCAGTCCAACACCAATACTGATACAGACATTCACAATAAAATTGAGTTCAGAAAACTTGATCACTCTGTCATTCAATTCTTATGTTTAGTGTCTTCTAATGAAATATATCTTTATTCAGACTGGGGATTTCCTCCAGACTTGTTTCTATTGCTGGGTAATAGCTAGGTTTCATATCTAGTTTCCATATTCAGTCTCTCCTTTATTTATTTATTTATTTTTGAATAAAAATTATTTTTTTTAATTTTCTATATTCTTTGTTTACATTCCAAAGGCTTTCCCCTTTCCAGTTCCCCCCTCACCATATGTCCCATAAGTCCTCTTCCCCCCCCTTCCCCAATCACCCTCCCCTCCCCACCATTTCTCTGTTCTGGTACTCTCCTACAAAACTGGATTTAGTCTTTTCCAGACCAGTGTCCTCTCCATCCCTTTTCTTGGGAATCTTTTGCTTAGCTAATTGTGTCTTGAGTAGTCAGAGCTTCTGGGCTCCTCTACATTTTAAAAAAAAAATTGCCTATAAAAAGAACCTTTGTTTGGTTAGTGTATAGAAAACCGTTGTCTAATACAGAGTCTCTGAATGAGAGGGAATTGGCTTCTTTCATGAATCATTATGGATGTCAGAGAAAACAAATTGAAACAATACATTAAATGAGTGAATCTCACAGTTGCTTTGTCAGAATAGATATCTCCTATTTCTTGTTCATCCATCTAATGCCACTTGTGTGATTTTCATATCTTGACTGTCCTGGATCATAGGGTCATAAATGTGCATGAAATTGTAGGATGGTGAGTTACACAGGTTGGTTACATGCCCTAGAGTGGTAAAGAGGGACCACATAGCTTGAATTGTAATTTTTGATCCCATCTTATACTAATTTCAATAATGACCACAGTAGGTAGATTAGATTTCCCCTTGAAGAGGATTCTGTCACTATAAAAGCTGTGTTATGTTGTTGCATATATTTTCTGCATATTTTATGTGCTTAGTTTGCTGGTATGGAATCACATGTGGATGTAAGTTGTGCTTTCTCTGTCAGAAGTTTGAACCTTTGAAAAAACTTTGAATTCTGTTTGTTATTTTTCATATCATCTCGGTCTTATTGCATTCTCTTACAAGCTTACTGAATGGGTGAATACAGCACAGTACAACCTGAGGGAACTAGGGTTATAAATGTGCCCTCCTCCACCCAGTCATTCACAGCCATAAAAGATGCACAAAGGTGTGTGTGTGTTATGTTTGTCTGTGTGAGGAACTGTTTTTACCTCTGCTCAGTTTTAGATACTATAAGACATGAGGAAGCAGTGTGTTCTCCTATGTTCCATCTTTATGTAGTCTGGATGCTAATCACTTGTAAAATGAAGAGGAGACAGACTTTTTTTTTGCATTTTTGAGGCTGTCGTACCACTGGGTCCTTGCTGTGAAGATACTTTCTAACTGCAGTGTTTCATGCAGCAGCTCTTAAAGGTTCTTCAAAGCTGTTGACAGACATCTGCAATGCCACTGACTACACATGTGCTTGGAAGAAGAATCATATAATATATTAAGTCTATTTCAAACATAAAGATCATATATTCACATTAAATTTATTTTTCCCCATAGAGTAAGTGACAAAGTTCTGTGTTGTTTTGGAACACAAGAATTTAGCTTATACTTAATTTGTTTTCTCCCTTTATACTTAATTATTTGAGTCATATAGTAATGGGATGAACAAGTAAACAGAGCAGACATTTCTTGAAGTGAGAAATGAAAGCATAGCCATCAAGGATTTGAGCAGAAATAATGATTCTTCAAATATGGCTGGGACCATTCCCTCAGAATTTTATTCCTCAATGACAGGGTCCAAAGAGGGAAGATTCAAGTAATCAGAGATTAAATGGATAGGACATATGGTCTCAAGGAGTCTTGCATATTCTTGTTATTATGTCAAAAAAGCTTACTTTGAAGTACAGCATTTTATATATTGTCTTTGAAGGTGAAATAGGTCAAAGTTTAAAAGAATTACACAATGGAACTAAGTCAGTACTAGTTAGTTAAACCATGTTGTGCCATAAAAACACAGGATTTCTCAAGACCATTACAGACCAAATACACAGTGGCTTTAGGACTAACAACCATTATGACCGCCATCTTTACTCCGATGAATGAGCAGGTTGCTATAGCCAGGAACACAGAGAACACCCGAGTGTAAAATGACTTGGAACTTGGTTTGCCGGGGCCCCACCTGCACCCTGGAGCTGGGCACCCCACAGCAAACTGTTCCAGGGGGAAAGTGGTCACCCAGGGGTGCTGAGATAAGTTTGCAGACACACAGGAGGGACAAGCACCAGCCAGTGACAACAGGACCAACTAACACCAGAGATAACCACATGACAAAAGTCAAATGTAGGAACGTTACTAACAAAAATCAAGGCAATATGGTACCATCAGAACCGAACTCTCCCACAACATCAAGCCCTGCATACCCCAACACACCAGAAAAGCAAGATTTGGATTTAAAATAACAGCTCATGATGCCAATGGAGGGCTTCAAGAAGGACATAAATAACTCTCTTAAAGAAATACAGAACATAAGTAGACAGAGAGAAGCCCTTAAAGAACTAAAGGAAAACATAACAAATCAGGTGAAGGAATTGAACAAAATCATCCAGGACCTAAATTGGAGGTAGAAACAGTAAAGAAATCACAAAGAGAAACAACTCTGAACATAGAAAACCTAGGAAAGAAGTCAGGAGTCATGGATCCAAGCATCAATAACAGAATACAAGAGATAGGAGAAAGAATCTCAGATGCAAAAGATACCATAGAAAGCATTGATACAACAGTCAAAGAAAATGAAAAATGCAAAAAGCTCCTGACGCAAAACATCCAGGAAATCCAAGACAAAATGAGAAGACCAAAACTAAGGATTATAGATATAGAAGAAAGTGAAGATTTTCAACTTAAAGGGCCAGTAAATGTCTTCAACCACATTATAGAAGAATTTCCATAACCTAAAGAAAGAGATGCCCATGAACATATAAGAAGAGTTCAGAAGTCCAAACAGATTGTACCAGATCTGAAAGTTCTATTGGTACATAATAATCAAAACACCAAATGTATTAAACAAAGAAAGAATATGAAGGTAAACCTATCAGAATTACACAGGACTTTGCACCAAAGACTATGAAAGCCAGAAGATCTGGGTAGATGTTATACAGACCCTAAGGGAACACAAATCCCAACCTAGGCTGCTCTACCCAGCAAATCCCTCAATTACCATACATGGAGAAACCAAGGTATTCCATGAAAAAAACAAATTTACACAAAATATTTCCACAAATCCAGTCCTTCAAAGGACAATGAATGGAAAACACCAACATGATCCTGAGCTACATAACAAAGCAGATTGAGTAAGGCAGTACAGGAAAGTCAAACAATATCTTCCCCCCAATAGACTCAGATTGAGTAGTTGCCTCCATATCCTACCTTGAGTTCCTGCCTGATTTCCTCAGTGATATGTTTATATGGTGTAATGTGAACACTCTTCCTCCAAAAGTTGCTTTTGCTCAAGGGGTTTTAGGAAAGGAGCATAAACCTTAATCTGTAAGATTATTCACCTTGGAATATTCATTTATTCATATCTAAAATAACAAGTGAACATGGTTGTGATAACAATGCAATGGATTTAAACTGTAAAATGTATCTGGGTAAAAGGAAGTCTTGACCATCCTTTCATGACCAATCAGTATTATCCACAGATATGGATCAGTGTGTGATGTGTCCAGAAACTTATTATGCAAATGCAGAAAAGAGACACTGCCTTAAGAAAACAGTAACATTTCTGTTCTAGAACGATCCCCTGGGGATGGGACTCACAATCATGTGTGTGGGATTCTCTGCACTCACAGCTCTTGTTATTTGGGTCTTTCTAAACCACAGAGACACTCCAATTGTTAAGGCCAATAACAGATCTCTCAGTTACACCCCGCTCATCACTCTTACCCTGTTTCCTCTGTCCATTGCTTTTCATTGGCCTTCCAAACACTGCCACATTTATCCTTCAGCAGAACTTCTTTAGACTCCTGCCTACAGTGGCTCTACCAAGTGAATTGGTTAAAACTATCACTGTTGTTATGGCCTTTGAGATTACTGCTCCAGGATGGAAGACAAGATGGCTGCTGATATCACGGGTCCTGAATTTCATCATTCCATTCTGTACCTTGATGCAAGGACTTTTTTTCTGGTATATGGCTGGATACAGATCCTCCATTTGTTGACATGGATGCTCACTCTGAACATGGACACATCATCATTCCATGCAACAAGAGGGCTCATCTCTTGCCTTCCATGGCACTCTGGCCTACTTGGGGGTCATGGCCTTTAGTAGCTACTTCATGGCTGTTTTGTCCAGGAATCTGCCTGACATATTTAATGAGGCCAAGTTCATTCAGCATGCCGGTGTTTGTAGTGTCTGGATCAGCTTCCTTCCTGTCTACCATAGCACCACAGGGAAGGTCATGATGGTTATGGAAGTTTGCTCTATCTTGGCTTCCAGTGCAAGCATTCTAAGCCTAATCTTTCCTCCAAAGTGCTATGTTATTTTGTTCAAATTGGAGGAAATCACACTTCATCAAATCAGAAATAAAAAACATTAAATGAGCAAAAAATTGCTTAAAAGAGAGTTCACATGATTCTTCTTACATGAGCTTTTATTATTTTTACTGACATAAATTATGTTTCATATTGAAATGCTACATTTTGGAATCATGGTTCTCTATGCACCAAATTATATGTTGACTCTGAGGCTTTTCCTCTCATTTGTTATTTCATATTCACATTAGTAAATTCAGACAGAGGTGCTTTTACTTAGAGAACAGTTGCAATTCACCCAGTGTTGACCATGAGCTGTTTTTCTGATGCTGTTAATTCTGATATTTTCAGCCGTAACGAATTGCACACAGCAAAGCTGAAACATTAATTTCTTTAACACAGTATTATTAAAACATTTCACATTTTCAAATCATTCTGTTCCTTTTTTAACTTTGAAAGACTTATCTATTCAGAAGCCATATGCTGCTACCCTTCCCAGTTACCCACTCAAAGAATTCTTCACCCCAGCTCTGCCCCTCATCTTCAGTGAGAGGGAGCCACCCCCAGTAGGGCATACCCCATCTCTCTGTCATCATGTCTGTACAGGATTTTGCACATCAAATCCTTCTGATGCCAGACAAGGCATTCAGTCCACTAATATTTAAATGCCAGAGTCCTCAGTCCAGCCAGTATATCTTTGGTTGGTGGCTTTGTCTCTGTGAGATCCCAAGATTCAGGCTACTTGAAACTTTTGGTCTTCCTATGGGGTTGTCATCCCCTTCAGTTCCTTCAATCCTTCCTGTAACTCTTCAGTAGGGGTCCCTGAAATCAGTCTAAGGTTTGACTGTAAGTATATGCATCTATCTTGGTCAGCAGCTGGTAAAGCCTCTCAGAGGATAGCCATGCTAGGCTCCTGTCTGCACAAACACAATAGCCTCATTAATATTGTCAGGGTTGGGTGCATGCCCATGGGATCCCTTGTTGGGTCTGTCACTGTTCAGCTATTCCTTCAGTCACTGGCCCATTTTTTACTTGCGTCTCTTTTAGATAGGAAAAATTCTGGGCAAAAAGACTGGACCAGAACAGAAATTCCTCCAATCACATAATAATCAAAACACCAAATAAACTAAACAAAAAAGAATATTAAAAGCAGAAATGGAAAAAGGTCAAGAAACTTATAAAGGCAGGCCTATCAGAATTACACTCAACTTTCCACATGAGAATATGAAAGCTAGAAGACCCTGAATAATCAAGACACAATTTGCATATCAAATGATTCCCAAGAAGAAGGAAGGAGAGGTCCCTGGTCATGGAAAGGCTTGATCAAGCAATGTAGGGGAGTACCATGACAGAAAAGAAGGAGGTGGGTGATTGGAGAATGGTCAGAGTGATAAGGGCTCATGAGACTTATTGGGAGGGGGAAACCGGGAAAAGCAAAATCATTTGGAATTTAAACAAAGAATATAGAAAATTTTTAAAAATTACAGGAAAACACAAACAAGCAAGTGAACGAACTGAGAAAAACCATCAAGGATCTAAAAGCAGAAGTAGAAACAAGGAAGAAATTCCAAAGGGAGACAACTTTTGAGATAGAAAACCTTGGCAAGAAATCAGGGGCCATAGATGTGAATAAAAAAGATAGAAGAAAGAATGTCAGATGCCAAAGATACCATAGAAACCATGGACTCAACAGTCAAAGAAAATGCAAAATGCAAAAAAGTTGTAACCCAAAACATCCAGGAAATCCAGGACACAATGAGAAGACCAAACCTAAGTATTATAGGTATAGGTGAGAGTGAAGATTTACAACGTAAGGACCAGGAAATATATTCAACAAAATTATAGAAGAAAACTTCCATAACCTAAAGAGAAAGATGCCCAGGAATATACAAGAAGCCTACAGAATTCCAAATAGACTGGACCAGAAATAACTCCCATCACATAATAATCAAAACCCTAAAGGTACTAAACAAAGAAAGAATATTAAAGGCAGTAAGAGAAAAAGGCCAAGTAACACATAAAGGAACACCTATCAGAATTACACCAGACTTCTCACCAGAGACCATGAAAGTTAGAAGATCCTGAGCAGATCTCATGCAGACTCTAAGAGAACACAACTGCCAGCCAAGACTACAATACCCAGCAAAACTCTCAATCACCAAAGATGGAGACACAAAGATATCCCATGAAAAAACCAAATTTGTACAATATCTTTCCACAAACCCAGTCCTACAAAGGATAATTGATGCAAAATGCCAACACAAGGAGAGAAACTACACCCTGGGAAAAGCAAGATAGTAACCTTCTTTCATCAAACACAAATGAGGATAACCTATCAAATATAAAAAATAACATCAAAAATGACAGGAAGTAATAATCACTATTCCGTAATATTTCTTAACACCAATGGACTCAATTCCCCAATAAAAAGACATAGACTAACAGACTGGATAAATAAACAGGACCCTACATTTTGCTGCATACAGGAAACACACCTCAGTGTCAAAGATAAACACTGCCTTAGAGTAAAAGACTGGAAGATAATTTTACAATCAAATGGTCTCAGGAAACAAGCCAGAGTAGCCATTCTAATATCAGATAAAATTGACTTTCAACCTAAAGTCATCAAAAGAGACATGGAAGGACACTTCTTGCTGATCAAAGGAAAATCCACAAAGAAGAACTCTCAATTATGAACATCTATGCTCCATATGCAAGGGCTCCCTCATTCATAAAAGAAACTTTACTAAAGCTCAAAGCACACATTGCACCTAACACAATAACTGTGGTTGATCTCAACATTCCACTCTCCTCAATGGACTGATCAGGAAAACAGAAACTAAACAGGCACACAGTGAAACTAATTGAAGCTTCAAACCAACTTGATTTAACAAATATATAAAGAACATTTCATCCTAAAGCAAAAGAATATACCTTTTTCTCAGCACCTCAAGGTACCTTCTCCAAAATCAATCATAAGTGGTCAGAAGACAGACACCAACAAATATAAGAAGATCGAACTAATCCCATGCCTCCTATCAGATCACTATGGAGTACAAGTGGTCATCAATAGTAACAGAAACAACAGAAAGCTCACATACACATGGAAACTGAACAATTCTCTACTCAATGATAACTTGGTCAAGGAAGAAATAAAGAAAGAAATCAAAGACTTTTTAGAATTTAATGAAAATGAAGGCACAACTTACCCAAATCTATGGGACACAATGAAAGCAGTGCTAAGAGGAAAACACATAGCCCTGAGTGCCTCCAAAAGGAAACAGGAGAGAGCATACACCAGCAGCTTAATGGCACATCTGAAAGCCCTGGAACAAAAAGAAACTAATTCACACATGAGGAGTTGAAAACAGGATATTATCAAAGTCAGGGTTGAAACCAATCAAGTGGAAACAAAGAGAACCTTACAAAGAATCAACAAAACCAGGAGCTCATTCTTTAAGAAAATCAACAAGATAAATAAACCCTTAGGCAGACTAACCAAAGGGTAAAGAGACAGTAACCAAATTAACAAAATTAGAAATGAAAAGGGAGATATAGCAACAGAAACTGAGGACATTCAAAAAATCATCAGATCCTACTACAAAAGACTATACTCAACACAACTGGAGAATCTGGAGGAAATGGAAAGTTTCCTAGACAGATACCAAATACAAAATTAAATCAGGATCAAATAGATCATCTAAACAGTCCCATAACCCCTAAAGAAACGGAAAGGGTCACAGAAAGTCGTCTAATCAAAAAAAAGCACAGGACTAGATGGTTTTATTGCAGAATTCTACCAGACCTTCAAAGAAGACCTAACAGCAATACTCTTCAAACTATTAAACAAAATAGAAACAGAAGGGACACTGCCCAACTTGTCCTACAAAGCCACAGTTATAGTGATACAAAAACCACACAAAGATCCAACAAAGAAAGAGAACTTCAGGCCAATTTCCCTTATGAATATCGATGCAAAAATACTAAATGAAATTCTGGCCAACCGAACCCAAGAAAACATCAAAAACTTCATCCATCATGATTAAGTAGGTTTCATCCTACGGATGCAGGGATGGTTCAATATAAGGAAATCCATCAAAGTAATCCACTACATAAACAAACTAAAAGAAAAAAAACCACATGGTCATCTCATTGGATGCTGAAAAAGCATTTGACAAAATTCAGCATCCTTTCATGCTAAAAGTCTTGGAAAGAACAGAAATTCAAGGCCCATACCTAAACATAGTAAAAGCAATATATAGCTAACCAGTAGCCAATATCAAACTAAATGGAGAGAAACTTGAAGCAATCCCACTAAAATCAGGGACTAGACAAGGCTGCCCTCTCTCTCCATATCTTTTCAATGTAGTACTTGAAGTTCTAGCTAGAGCAATTAGACAACAGAAGGAAGTCAAAGGGATACAAATCAGAAAGGAAGAAGTCAAACTATCACTATTTGCAGATGATATGATAGTATACTTAAGTGACCTAAAAAACTCTATCAGAGAACTCTTACAGCTGATAAACAACTTCAGCAAAGTGGCTGGTTATAAAACCAACTCAAGCAAATCAGTAGCCTTCCCATACACAAAGGATAAGCAGGCCGAGAAAGAAATTAGGGAAATGACACCCTTCACAATAGCCACAAACAATATAGAGTATCTTGGTGTGACTCTAACCAAACAATTAAAAGATTTATATGACAAAAACATCAGGTCTCTGAAGAAGAAAATTGAAGAAGACCTCAGAAAATGGAAAAATCTCCCACGCTCGTGGGTTGGCAGGATTAATATAGTTAAAATGGCAATCTTGCCAAAAGCAATATACAGATTCAATGCAATCCCCATCAAAATCCCAACTCAGTTCTTCATAGAGTTAGAAAGAGCAATTCTCAAATTCATCTGGAATAACAAAAAACCCAAGATAGCTAAAACTATCATCAACAGTAAACGAACTTCTGGAGGAATCAATATCCCAGACCTCAAGCAATACTACAGAGCAGTAGTGTTAAAAATTGCATGGTATTGGTAAAGTGACAGGGAAGTGGATCAATGGAATAGGATGAAGACCCAGAATTGAACCACACATCTATGGCCAATTGATCTTCGACAAAGGAGCTGAAAACATCCAGTGGAAAGAAAGATAGCCTCTTCAACAAATGGTGCTGGCTCAACTGGAGGTCAACATGCAGAAGAATGAGAATTGATCCACTCTTATCTCCTTGTACTAAGCTCATCTCCAAGTGAATCAAGTACCTCCACATAAAACCAGACACACTAAAACTAATAGGAACAAAACTGGGGAAGACCCTTGAGGACATTGGCTCAGGGGAAAAATTCCTGAACAGAACACCTATAGCTTATGCTCTAAGATCAAGAATAGACAAATGGGACCTCATAAAATTACAAAGTTTGTGTAAGGCAAAAGACACTGTCAAAAGGACAAATCCGCAACCAATAAATTGGGGAAAGATCTTCACCAACCCCACATCCGACAGAGGGCTAATATCCAATGTATACAAAGAACTCAAGAAGTTAGACCCCAGAAAACCAAATAACCCTATCCAAAAATGGGGTACAGAGCTAAACAGAGACTTTTCACCTGAAGAAATTAAAATTTAAATGTTGAACAATTAAAATGTTCAACATCTTTAGTCATTAGAGAAATGCAAATCAAAACAACCCTGAGATTTCACCTCACACCAGTCAGAATGGCTAAGATTTAAAACTCGGAAGACATCAGGTGTTGGCGAGGGTGTGGAGAAAAAGGAACACTCCTCCACTGCTGGTGGGACTGCAAGCTGGTACAAACACTCTGGAAATCAGTCTGGTGGTTCCCCAGAAAACTGGACATGATACTTCTGGAGAACCCAGCCACACCACTCCTGGGAATATACCCAGAAGATTCCCCAACATGCAATAAGGATACATGCTCCACTATGTTCATAGCAGCCTTATTTATAATAGCCAGAAGCTGGAAAGAACCCAGATGTCCCTCAACGGAGGAATGGATACAAAAAATGTGGCATATATACACAATGGAATACTATTCAGCCATTAGAAACAATGAATTCATGAAATTCTTAGTGAAATGAATGGTGCTGGAGAAATCATACTAAGTGAGGTAACCCAGTCTCAAAAGAATACCCATGGTATGCAGTCACTGATAAGTGGATATTAGCCTAGAATCTTGGGACACCAAAGACACAATTAACATAGAAAATCATGTCTGACAAGAAGAAAGGAATGGACACTGGTGCGGGAAAGGATCAAAGCAGCAGTGTAGGGGAATACAAGAACAGGGAAGTGGGAACGGGTGGATGAGGGAGCAGGGGGAGGGAAAAGGACATGTGGGACCTTTGGGGGGAACCAAAAAAAGGGAAATGAAATGTAAATATAGAATATATCCAATACAAATTTTTTTGATAAAAAAAAGATATTATTGCATCATTTCCCCCTTGCTCTCCATTCTCCAACACCTTCCATCTCCCTGACTCTCTCTCTTACTTCTTTGGCTTCTAAGTTATTCTATTCTAATAACTAATTAGAAAAATTAGTTATGAATTGGTATTGTGGTGTGTATCTCTGTGCATATTAATAAATATATAAATACAAAAAAAAACTGTATGGTGTTGGTACAGTGACAGGCAAGTAGATCAATGGAATAGAATTGAAGACCCGGAAATGAACCAACAGAATTATGGTCACTTGATCTTTGATAAAGGAGCTACAACCATCCAATGGAAAAAAGATAGCCTCTTCAACAAATGGGGCTGGTTCCACTGGATGTCAGCATGCAGAAGAATGCGAATGGATCCATTCTTATCTCCTTGTACTAAGCTCAATTCCAAGTGGATCAAGGACCTCCACATAAAACCAGACACACTGAAACTAATAGAAAAGAAACTGGGGAAGACCCTTGATGACATGGCCCTGGGGAAAAGTTCCTGAACAGAACACCAACAGCTTATGCTCTAAGATCAAAAAATGACAAATGGGACCTTGTACTAGGCTCAATTCCAAGTGGATCAAGGACCTCCACATAAAACCAGACACAGAATTTTCACCTGAAGAAATTTGGATTGCTGAAAAGTTCCTTAAGAAATATTCAACATCATTAGTCATCAGGGAAATGCAAATCAAAACAACCCTGAGTTTTACATGGAGGTCCTTGATCCACTTGAAGTTGATCTTAGTGCAAAGAGATAAGAGTGGGTCAATTCGCATTCTTCTGCATGTTGACCTCCAGTTGAACCAGCACCATTTGTTGAAAAGGCTATCTTTATTCCACCGGATGGTTGTAGCTCCTTTATCAAAGATCAAGTGACCATAAGTCTGTGGGTTAATTTCTGGGTCTTCAATCCTATTCCATTGATCTACTTGCCTGTTGCTATACCAATACCATGCAGTTTTTAACACAATTGCTCTGTAGTACTGCTTAAGGTCAGGGATATTGATTCCCCCAGAAGTTCTTTTATTGTTGAGAATAGTTTTAGCTATCCTGGGTTTTTTGTTGCTCCAGATGAATTTGAGAATTGCTCTTTCTAGATCTATGAAGAATTGAGTTGGGATTTTGATGGGGATTGCATTGAATCTGTAGATTGCTTTTGGCAAGATGGCCATTTTTACTATATTGATCCTGCCAATCCAGGAGCAAGAAATATTTTTCCATCTTCTGAGGTCTTCTTCGATTTCTTTCTTCAAGGACTTGAAGTTCCTGTCATACAGATCTTTCGCTTGTTTGGTTAGAGTTACGCCAATATACTTTATGTTGTTTGTGGCTATTGTGAAGGGTGTTATTTCCCTAATTTCTTTCTCAGCCTGCTTGTCCTTTGAGTACAAGAAGGCCACTGACTTGCTTGAGTTAATTTTATAACCTGCCACTTTGCTGAAGTTGTTTAAAAGCTGTAGAAGTTCTCTGGTGGAGTTTTTTGGGTCGCTTAGGTAAACTATCATATCGTCTGCAAATAATGATAGTTTGACTTCTTCCTTTCCAATTTGTATCCCTTTGACTTCCTTATGTTGTCTAATTGCTCTCGCTAGAACTTCAAGTACTACATTGAAAAGATATGGAGAGAGAGGGCAGCCTTGTCTAGTCCCTTGAAACTACTAGAAAAGAAACTTGAGAAGACCCTGGAGGACTTTGGCACAGGGGAAAAGTTCCTGAACAGAACACCAATAGCTTACGCACTAAGATCAAGAATCGACAAATGGGACCTCATAAAATTACAAAGTTTCTGCAAAGCAAAGGACACTGTTAGAAGGACAAAATGACAACCAACAAAGTGGGAAAAGATCTTCACCAACCCCACATCCGACAGAGGGCTAATATCCAATATATACAAAGAACTCAAGAAGTTAGACCCCAAAGAACCAAATAACCCTATCCAAAAATGGGGCACAGAGCTAAACAAAGAATTTTCACCAGAAGAAATTCGGATGACCGAGAAACACCCTAAAAGGTGTTCAACATCATTAGTCATCAGGGAAATGCAAATCAAAACAACCCTGAGATTCTACCTCACACCAGTCAGAATGGATAAGATTAAAAAGTCAAGAGACAACAAGTACTGGCGAGGATGTGGAGAAAGAGAAACACTCCTCCACTGTTGGTGGGATTGCAAAATGGTAAAACCACTCTGGAAATCAGTTTGGCGGTTCCTCAGAAAATTAGGCATGTCACTTCCAGAGGACCCTGGCATACCACTCCTGGGCATATACCCAGAAGATTCCCCTGCATACAATAAAGACACATGCTCCACTATGTTTATAGCAGCCTTGTTTATAGTAGCCAGAAATTGGAAGGAGCCCAAATATCCCTCAAAGGAGGAATGGATACAGAAAATGTGGTATATTTATACAATGGAATACTACTCAGCAATTAAAAATAATGAATTCATGCAATTTGTAGGTAAATGGTTAGACCTGGAAAATATCATCCTGAGTGAGTTAACCCAATCACAAAAGAATACACATGAAATGCAATCACTGATAAGTGAATATTAATGAGCCCAGAAGCCCTAAATACTCAAGACACAAATAGCAAGTCAAATGATTCCCAAGAAGAAGAAAGGAGAGGACCCTGGGCCTGTAAAGATCGCATCCAGTTTAGTAAAGAAACTGAGGGGGAGAGGGAATGATTGGGGAATAGTTGGAGGGGAGAGGAACTATGGGAAGTATGGTGGGTGGGAACTGGGAAAGGGGAAAGCCTTTGGAATGTAAACATAGAATATAGAAAATTTAAAAAAAAACAAAAAACGAAACAACAACAACAAAAAACAACCCTGAGATTTCACCTCACACCAGTCAGAATGACTAAGATTAAAAACTCAGGAGACTGCAGTTGTTGGCAATGATGTGGAGAAACAGGAACACTCCTCCACTTCTGGTGGGATTGCAAGATGGTACAACCACTCTGGAAATCAGTCTGGCGGTTCCTCAAAAAAATGAGCATGACATTTCCAGAGGACCCTGTCATACCATTCCTGGGCACATATCCAGAGGATTCCCCTGCATGCAACAAGGACACATGTTCCACTATGTTCATAGTAGCCTTATTTATAATAGCCACAAGCTGGAAAGAACCCAGATTTTCCTCAATGGAGGAATGGAGACAGAAAATATGGTATATTTACACAAGAGAATACTATTCAGCAATTAAAAACAACGAATTCATGAAATTCTTAGACTAATGGGAAGAAATGGAAAATATCCTGAGTGAGGTAATCCAATCATAAAAGAAAACAGATGGTATGCACACACAGAAAAGTGGATATTAGTCCAGAAGCTTGGAATACCCAAGACACAAAACACACCTCAAAAACAAAAACAGCCACTACCTCAGAGTAAAAGATTGAAAAAAGATTTCCAAGCATATGTTCCAATGAAACAAACTGGATTGGCCTTTCTAATATCGAATAAAATGGACTTTCAACCAAAAGTTATCAAAAGAGAGGGGAAGGACACTTCATACTCATCAAAGGGAAAATATACTAGGATGATGTTTCAATTCTGAAGGTTTATGCTCAAAGGACAAGGATACCCATATTCATAAAGGAAAGTTTATTAAGCTCAAAACACACACTAAAACTCACCTAATAATAATGGGAGATTTCAACACCCCACTCCCACTAAATGGACAGGTCATTAAAGCAAAATCTAAGGAGAGACACAGAGAAACTTATAGAAGTTATGAACCAAATAAATGTATTTAAAGATTTATACAAAAACATTTCACCCTAAAACAAAAGAATACATCTTCTTCTCAGCAACTCATGGGACCTTCTCTGAAACTGACTATATAATCAATCAAAATAACTAGCTTCAACAAATGCAAGAAGATTGAAATATTCCCATGCATCCTATCAGATCACCATATACTAAGAGTCATCTTCAATAACAACTAAAAGAATAGAAAGATCACATAGTTGTGGAAATTGAGCAACTCTCTACTAAATAATAACTTGGTCACTGAATAAATACAGAAAGAAATTAAAGACTTTCTAGATTTCAATGAAAATGATGACACAGCATACCAAACATTTAAGATACAATGAAAGCAGGGCTAAGAGACAAATTCATAGAGTGAAGGCCCATGTAAAGAAGAGAGTTTCTACACTAGCAAATTATAAGCACACCTGACATGTCCAGAATAAAACACAGCAAACATGTGTCCCCTTCCCTAGTTACTCTGAAATTCTCTTCACCTTGCTGCCAAACCAAATTCACATCTTTGCCCCCGCCTCTAGAAAATAAGCAGGCATTAAAATATAAAACATTGGATACATTGCTACCAGGACAGGGCTAGAGAGGCCCAGGTAGACAGACTCCAGCCGGGGCTACCATCGCGCGGGTGGATAATTCTCCACTCCCTCTGGCCTTGCACCAAGGCAGCTGGGAGCAGACAGCTCATGGTCCCTTAAAGCAAAGGTTGTGGTAGGCCTCCATATTGCTACCAGGACAGGGCTAGAGAGGCCCAGGTAGACAGACTCCAGCTGGGGCTATCATTGGGCTGGTGGATCTGCCAGGCTCTCGCTACCAGCCAGGCCCAGTGCCGAGGCTCTGCGGGACTTCTCCATGCCCTCAAGCCTTACACCAAGGCAGCTGGGAGCAGCTTGCCATTGGCCCCTTGGTAGGCATCCATATTGCTACCAGGACACAGCTAGAGAGGCCCAAGTAGACATATTCAATCAGGGGCTACCATCACTTGGGAGGATCCTCCAGGTTCACCCACTAACCAGGGCAAGGGCGGCAGCTGGAGAGACATCTCCATGCCCTCAGCCTTGCACCAACTCAGTTGGGAACCACCATCACTGAGGTCCCCTCAGCACTCGCAGAGGCAGTCTATATCTTGCAGCATAGTCACCAGTAGAGAAACAACAGGTGAGCCCAGCCTCGCTGGAGGTTCAAACACCAGCGAGTGACAACAAGGGCAACTAACACCAGAAATAACCAGATAGCAAAAGGAAAACGAAGGAACGTTACTAACAGAAATCAAGGCAGCATGACAGTATCTGAACCCAGTTTGCCAACAACAGGAAGCCCTGGATACCCCAACACACCAGAAAAACAAGACTTGGATCTAAAATCACTGGTCAGGATGTTGGTAGCAGAATACATAGATAAATCTCTTAAAGAAATAGAGGAGAAAATGGATCAAAAGTTAGAAGCCTTTACAAGGCAAACACAAAAATCACTTAAAGAAATTCAGGAGAATATGGATCAAAAAGCAGAAGCCAATAAGGAGGAAAGACAAAAATCACTTAAAGAAATATAGAAGAATGTGGGTCAACAAGTAGAAGCTATGAAAGAGAAAACACAAAAATCTCTTAAAGAAATACATGAAAACACAATCAAGCAAGCGAAAGATCTGAGCATATCCATCCAGGTTCTAAAAACAGAAGTAGAAAAAACTAAGAAATCGCAGAGGGAGACAACATTGGAGATAGAAAACCTTGGGAAGAAATCAGGGGCCATAGTTGCAAATATCAACAATAGAGTACAAGAGATAGAAGACAGAATCTCAGAATCCGAAGATACCATAGGAGTCATTGATTCAACAGTCAAAGAAAATACTAAATACAAAAAGGTTGTAACCTAAAACATCCAGGAAATCCAGGACACAATGAGAAGACCAAACCTAAGGATTATAGGTATAGACGAGAGTGAAGATTTACAAGTTAAAGGGCCAGAAAATATCTTCTACAAAATTATGGAAGAAAACTTCCCCAACCTAAAGAGAGAGATGCCCATGAATATACAAGAAGCCTATAGAACTCCAAACAGACTGGACCAGAACAGAAATACATCCTGTCACATAATAATCAAAACTCCAAACGTAATAAACAAAGAAAGAATATTAAAGGCAGCAAGAGAAAAAGGCCAAGTAACATATAAAGGAAGACCTATCAGAATAACACCAGACTTCTCACCTGAGACCATGAAAGCTAGAAGATCCTGGGCAGATATCATGCAAACTCTAAGAGAACACAAATTTCAGCCAAAACTACTTTACCCAGCAAAACTCTCAATCACCATAGATGGAGACAACAAGACATAACCTCTCAAATATAAAAAAATAATTTCAAAAATGTCTGGAGGTAATAATTACTATTACATCCCCGCGTCCTCTGGCCGAGCACCGAGGCTGCCTTCTGCAACCAGCTCGCTGGCCCCTGGACCAGCAGTAGTGGCGGGCCTCCATATTGCAACCAGAACACAGCTGGAAAGGCCCAGGACACAGCTGGAAAGGCCCAGGCTCTGTGGGACATCCCCGAGCCCTCTGGCAGAGCACCCAGGCTGCCTTCTGCAACCAGCTCGCCGGCCCCTGGACCAGCAGTAGCGGCGGGCCTCCATATTGCAACCAGGACACAGCTGGAAAGGCCCAGGCTCTGTGGGACATCCCCGCGCCCTCTGGCAGAGCACCGAGGCTGCCTTCTGCAACCAGCTCGTCGGCCCCTGGACCAGCGGTAGCGGTGGGCCTCCATATTGCAACCAGGACACAGCTGGAAAGGCCCAGGCTCCATGGGACATCCCCGCGCCCTCTGGCTGAGCACCGAGGCTGCGTTCTGCAACAAGCTCACCGGCCCCTGGACCAGCGATAGCGGCGGGCCTCCATATTGCAACCAGGACACAGCTGGAAAGGCCCAGGTAGACACCCCTTCCAGGGCTACCCTCACGGGGGGTGGGGGGAATCTGCTAGGGTCTCGGAGCCAAGCAGGCCAAGTTCTGCCTAGGCTCTGTGGGTCATCCCCGCGCCCTCTGGCCGAGCACTGAGGCTGTGTTCTGCAACCAGCTCGCCAGTCCCTGGACCAGATATAGTGGAGGGCCTCCATATTGCAACCAGGACACAGCTGGAAAGACCCAGGTAGACACCCCTTCCAGGGCTACCCTCACGGGGGATCTGCTAGGCTCTCGGAGCCAAGCAGGCCGAGTTCCTTGCAACCAGGACACAGCTGGAGAAGCCCAGGTAGACAGACTCCAACAGGGGCTACAATCGCATGGGTGGCAGCCAGCTTATGATCCCTTAAAGCAGCAGTCACACATATTCACCAGTAGAGAAACAAGAGGTGAGCCCAGCCTCACAGGAGATTCAAACACCAGCACTGACAACAAGGCCAACTAAAACCAGAAATAACCAGATGGCAAAAGGAAAACGAAGGAACGTTACTAACAAAAATCAAGGCAACATGACAGCATCTGAACCCAGTTCTCCAACAACAGGAAGTCCTGGATACCCCAAAACACCAGAAAAACAAGACTTGGATATAAAATCACTGGTCAGGATGCTGGTAGCTGAACACATAGAAAAATCTCATAAAGAAATAGAGGAGAAAATGGATCAAAAGTTAGAAGCCTTTACGAGGCTTCTGTTGGAGAACTGGTGAACATGAATCTAAGAGAAAACCTTTGTGCAGAATATGAGATTTTCAACATTTGGAATTTCCCTCAAGGCTTTGGACTAAAGGTGAAAAAAGGAGGTTACTTCCCTTATTTCCCACAGAGTCAACAACTGCACATATCTGAAGACTTGAAGTGGGCCATGGGAGAAACACCAGTATGTATACTGTAATTTTTATTCTTTTCTGCATTTTTATTTTATAAAATTTTGTGGCACTGGGTCATGGGTTAGTGGTAGAGAACAACTTCATGGCTTGTGACAGACTCAAGCACCCATGATTGATTGTTCATAAATTTCTGTAAATCTAGATATTGAAGATCCAGTGCCTCTTGGATCTCCATGGTCACTTAAAGGCATTTCCAACTTACCTCAGACTGCAAGAACATGTATACAAATTAAAAATATCATAAAAATGTTTAGCTTATTAATTTGTGTAACTAGTTATAAACTATGAAATTTTGTGATTATGTGCAGACATCATTATAACTGAATCAAGAATACTGTGTAATTATATTTTATTTTCCACAATATAACTCTTTATATTTATTAGTAATTATATTATCAGAGTATACACCAATATATTTTATTTCTGTTTTTAAATGTGTTTCTCTTTGTTTCTTTGTTTCTCTCTCTCTTTTTCCTTCCTTCCTTTCTTTCTTTCTTTCTTTCTTTCTTTCTTTCTTTCTTTCTTTCTTTCTTTCTTTCTACATGTGATTACCAGTGCCTGCAGAGGTCACCAGTGTTTAGTTCTCTGGAGATGGAGTTACATAGGGTTGTGAGCCACCATGTAGATCTGAGGAACTTAACTCAGTTCCTCTGGAAGACTAATATACTCTTAACTACTGAACCATCTCTCTAGTGTCCCAAATACTTCCTTGCTTTGTCAGCCATGGAGACCTTGAAGCAATGAGCATGACTGTTGTATTTTGAATCAACCAGCTTGACTTGGGAAAGAACTGATTTTAGGACCGGTGCACACAATATTTAACATGAATCTGGAGTGCCTTATGGTGGCAGAAAATAAAACCTGTAAAACACATTTAACAAAATAACAGTGAGGGTATGTAAAAAAGAAATAGTACCCAACTACAAACAAAAGAAAGCCCTTAACAGCCAAAGCTTGAACACTTGGAGGGAGAGAATAAAGAGGCATTTCTGTAATTCACAGTATAAAATAAATATTTTGAGTCCATACTGATATGAGAAGTACAAGGTACAGGTGTGGCTCTGACCCTGACTCAAATAAGCTGTGCTATATTTGAGATGATAGGAGAATCTAGAACATGGGCTGGTTATTTGATACTATGAAGTAATTTACAATAAGGCTTTTAAAAGTATGATAATATTGTGGCTCTGTATTTTTGAACTGTCTTTATCAGCATTATTACTGACCCATTTATGTGAGAGCAGTATATTTATGGTTGGATTGTTTTTGTTTGGATTGTGTAAATAAATAGATGAAGAAGAAAGGACAAATGTCTATCATAGGTTTGAACATTGATTTTAGCAAATGGTTGTGATTCAGCATGGTAACTAAGTGTAACAGATGGGGTGCATCAATGCCATACAGGAGCATCAGAGAAAATGAACCTTGGATATATATATATATATATATATATATATATATATATATATATACATATATATATATATTTACACATATAAAATTGTATTTCACAATATATTATAATCTACAATATGTTATATGTTTATATGATAGAAATATATTTACAATATCTACAATATCCAGTAAATACTATTTATATCCATCATAGGTCTGTAGTACAGCTTTAGGTCAAGGATAGTGATTCCCCCAGATGTTCTTATATTGTTGAGAATTATTTTCACTCTCCTTTTTTTTTTGTTTTTTGTTTGTTTGTTTGTTTGTTTTTTTGTTTTTCTGTATGAGGTTGACAATTGCTGTTTCTATCACTGGGAAGAATTGAGTTAGGATTTTGATGGGGATTATATTGAATGTGTAATTTGTTTTAGTAAGAAGGCTATTTTTAGTATATGATCCTGCTAATCCATGAGCATGGGAGATCTTTCCATCTTATGAGGTCTTTTTGATTTCTTGCTTGAGACACTTGAAATTCTTGTGATACAGTTCTTTCACTTGCTTGGTTAGAGTTACACCAACATGTGTCTACTGTGAAGGATATCATTTCTCTACTTTTTAAATTTTCTATATTCTTTGTTTACGTTCCAAATGATTTTCCCTTTCCTGGTTCCCCCATCCCCATAAGTCCCATAAGCCCTCTTCCATCTGCCAGTTCTCCAATCAATCCCCTCCTTCTTCTCTGTCCTGGTACTCCTCTACAATGCTGGATCAAGCCTTTCCAGGACCAGGGACCTCTCCTTCCTTCAAATCTCAATAAATGTATTTACACATAAAAATGTATACATATATATTTATATTCATGAGAACAAGGCTTTTGTGGAACATGTAACAGGAAGCCATGAACCTTATCTGGGTTTAATGAACAAGTGTTCACGACAATTGAAGATAACTCAGGAATATTTAAATAGCCTGGTGATAAATAATAATAGTAAAAGTGCTAGTAATTACAAATTTATTTCTCGGAAAGATTGATGCTTATTTTATTTTTATAAATTTCATGATGCAATATACATGGGTGTGAATAAAATATATTTTAACAATGCAAAAGAATACAAAGCAAATATTCCTCTCTGGATTTTCCATAGAGATTTCTATCCTTAAAAAATATTTTATGGTGTATATAAATACATATGGTATTGGTATGTATAATTCAATAAATTATATATATATATATGTATATATGTAAAACTACAGATTGTTCAACAACTTTATTTGACAATATTATCATGGGCATAAAAGAAAGTTAAATCTATTTTTGAAACTGTCCAGATTTCATGGTATACATGTAACTTTATTTAGTTAACCTATAATTGATGTATATTTAAATTACTTCAATATTTCTGCTACAAATGATGCCACAAGTAATTTGCATATATGCATCTTAGTATGCTTAGGCTTGAAATTTTGTAGAACACATTCTCAAAAAAAGTATGTGAGCTTTTGTATATTTACTGAGCTTACCATTTTACCAGTTATTTCATTAACATTAACTAAAAATAATATACCTCTTTAGGAAAAATTAGTAGATACATACAGAAAATAAATACACAAAAGTATAAATCTTAAGTAAAATACACTTTCAGTTCAATCATTTATCGCAAAAATGACTCACATTGAAGGTAACAATTGTTATATATAAATGTAAAAAAAGAACTTTGTCTTAGACACAAATATTTAACTTTTTACTACTGAGATCATTAGATAGTCTCATGCGTGTGTGTGTGTGTGTGTGTGTGTGTGTGTGTGTGTGTTTGATTTGCCAGTACATATTGGTGATATTTCAATTTCAGAAAATGTAGAACACCCTGCTTATTTTGAGGCATAGGCTATTGAAGGATATAGTAGAGTAAGGGCTCATAAATTCAATCATCTGACGAACCTCTTTTCTTCCAGTTTTTCCCTTTCACCAAAGTTACATGATGTTTTTAAAAGTAATAAGTCGTGACAGAAAGCCTTGAAGCAACCATTGAGCACCAATGACAAACTTCTCTTAATTTCCATTCAGACACATAATGTAAAAAATAATTTGTTCTAAAGTGTGATTGCATGAAGAATACAAGACTTTCAAAGACAACGAAATCAAATTCCTCTTAGTTACATATTCAAGAAATCCCCTCTTTTGAACAGAATGAAATTACATGAACTGAGCCCATCTTGGGAAATCTAGAGTCTATTAAAAGCAGACTAGTCCTCCGTCTGAGGAGTCATTGATTTGTTGAGCTTCATTAATTGATAGAATGCTCTACCTTCCTTGTATTACTTTATAAACTGTCCATTCTTGAACTATTCAGAGATGGATTGTATTGTAGGTGTACTTTGTTTTTGTTTTTGTTGTTGTTGTTGTTGTTGTTGTTTTCCACAAAAATGATCATGTATTCTATGTGGATGCTACCAAGGATGGGAAGATTGCTATCTTGATGTGTTGAATACAATTTTTGCTGTAATTTCAGCCATACTGCAGCAAATTTTAAAAAGTTACATATATCAAAGATATAAAATAATGACTAATATATATATATATAATACATTATATATACACCACCAAATCACATCAATCAACACCCACATAGATGATTATAACATACTGTCACTGCTTTGAGGGAGTGTGGGGGTAGTTATTATGTTTTAATTTTTCATTAGATACTTGCTTTAATTAAATTTTAAATGGAATACCCTTTTTGCATTACCCCACTGAAAACCCCCTATCCCATTCCTTCTTCCCCTGTTCACAAACACCCCATTTCCTGACTTGGATTCTGGGGAATCAAGCCTTCATAGGACCAATGACCTCTCCTCTCATTGATATCCAAAATGGTCATCTTCTGCTACATATGTAGCTGGAGCAATGGGTGTCTTCATGTGTAGTGTTTGGTTAGTGGTTTAGTCCCTGGGAACTCTGGGAGTACTGGTTGGTACATATTATTGTTCCTCCTGCAGGGCTGCAAACTGCTTCAGCTCCTTGCATCCTCTCTGTAGCTGCTTCAGCGAGGGCCCTATGTTCATTCTATTAGTTGGCTGTGAACCATGGGTATTTTGATCCACTTTCCATTAAGGATCAAAGTGTGCACACTTTGGTCTTTCTTCTTGAGCTTCATGTGGTCTGTGAGTTATACCTTGGGTATTCCGAACTTTCAGGCTAATATCCACTTATCAGTGACTGAATACTATATGTGTTCTTTTGTGATTGGGTTAACTCAGGGTGATATTTGCTATCCCCATTCATTTGCCTAAGAATTTCATGAATTCATTTTTTTTAATAGCTGACTAGTACTCCTTTGTGTAAATGCACCAC